>CM077509.1:4218820-4558543 GCA_039654745.1 Houttuynia cordata
TGGCAAGCTTTGCCATATACCAATCTGTAAGGAGACATACCAATAGGGGTCTTGAATGCTGTCTAGTAGGCCCATAATGCATCATTCAGTCTCAAGGACCAATCCTTTCTATCAGGGCGAACCGTCTTTTCCAGAATTTGCTTGATTTGGCAATTGGAGACCTCCACTTGGCCACTTGTCTGAGGATGATATGGTGTGGCAACCTTGTGGGTGACAGAGTATTTCTTGAGAAGAGCTCAAAAGACCTGTTACAAAAATGAGAACCGCTGTTACTAATGATAGCACGAGGAGTTCCAAACCTGCTGAAAATGTTAGATTTCAGAAATTCCAGCACAACTTTATGATCATTGGTCCTAGTGGCAACAACTTCAATCCACTTAAACACATAATCCACAGCAACAAGAATATATGCATGACCAAAAGATGGCGGAAAAGGTCCCATAAAATTGATACCCCATACATCAAACATTTCAACAATCAATATGGGTTGTAGGGGCATCATATTCCTTTTTGAGAGGGCTCTTAATTTTTGATACCTATCGCAAGATTGACAATAATCATGGGCATCTTTAAATAGAGTTGGCCAATAAAAACCGCTTTGAAGTACTTTGACCACAGTTTTCTTTCCACTGGAGTGTCCACCACAGGCATGAGAGTGACAAAAAGAGAGGATGCTATGAAACTCACTCTCAAGGACACATCGTCTTATGACTTGGTCAGCACATATCTTAAACAGGTCAGGGTCATCCCAATAGTAATGTTTGACTCTAGAGAAAAATAAATCTTTATCATGTTTAGACCAAAAAGTTGGGATTTGACCCACAGCAAGATAATTCACAATATGTGTATACCAAGGTGGTGATGTAGTGGAGACAGCAAAAAGCTGTTCATCAGGGAAGGAATCCCTCAAAGGTACGTGGCTTAGCAATTCAGGGGTAGGAATTCAGGATAAATGATCAGCCACGACATTTTCAGATCCCTTCTTATCTTTGATTTCAAAGTCAAATTCCTGCAGGAGTAAGATCCAACGAATCAGCCTCGGCTTAGCATCTTTCTTAGAAAGAAGGTACTGCAAGGCTACATGATCAGAGAAAATAATGATCTTACTCCCCAAGAGATATGACCTGAACTTATCTAATGCAAACATAACAGCAAGCAACTTTTTTTTTCTGTGGTAGTATAATTCAATTGAGCATCAGTGAGTGCATTGCTAGCATAGTATATAACATGAGGAATTTTGTTGATGCGTTGGCCTAGCATTGCCCCTACAACAAAATTAGATGTGTCGCACATTATTTTGAAGGGCAGTGTATAGTCAGGGGGCTTAATGATGGGGGAGCTGGAGAGGAGGATTTTTAATATAGTAAAAGCTTCTTTGCACGACTCATCAAATTCAAATTCCACATCCTGACTGAGAAGGTGACATAATGGATGTGATATCTTGCTGAAATCTTTGATGAATCGACAATAAAACCCTGCATGGCCAAGGAAAGACCGTATTTGCTTAACTGATGTAGGTGGTGGTAAATTAGCAATCATGTCAACCTTGGCCTTGTCAACCTCTATACCCCTTTTTGATATAACATGTCCAAGCACAATCCCTTGTTGAACCATGAAATGGCTCTTTTCCCAACTTAACACTAAGTTTATTTCCTCACAGCATTTTAAAACCAAAGTAAAGTTGTGTAAGCAATCATCAAAACAAGCGCCAAAGACAGAGAAATCATCCATAAACACTTCCAAAAATTTGTCAATCATGTCAGAAAAGATTGACATCATGCAGCGCTGAAATGTAGCAGGGGCATTGCAAAGACCAAAAGGCATCCTACGGTATGCAAATGTACCGAAGGGACATGTAAAAGTTGTCTTCTCCTGATCCCCTGGAAAGACCAGCACTTGATTGTATCCCGAGTACCCATCTAGAAAGCAATAGAACTCCTGGCCAGCTAGCTTCTCTAGGATTTGGTCAATGAATGGGAGAGGAAAATGGTCTTTATGGGTGTTAGAGTTCAGCTTCCTATAGTCAATGCACACTGATCTACACATGAAATATGCATTTTATTATCTCCTAAACTTATGTTTATGCTAGTGTTTGATTAGAATAAATGCTACTTTAATATAGTTTTTGGTTTTTGAAGAAAACAAGAGCAAGACGCAGAAATGGGGTGAAACGCGATTCTAATGATTGAATATTCATTACTTCGATTGCATATCTCTGATGGGACTGATTTAAGCTTCATGTTAAATTTCACGAAGTCACTGACCGTTCGCAATTTGGAGTTGTGAGCAAAAAGTTATGATCATTGGAAATATAGCACGCGAAAGATGCATCATTAAAGAGAAGGACCATCAAGATGAGATTGGATGGATGAGATCGATACAACGGGATTTTGTTTAATAAAGAAAAAAAGAAATATGAACTGAACTGATCGGTTCGGTTCAGTAAAAGAAAAAAATAGAAATGATCCGAGCCGAAGCACGGGCCGTCCAGAACATAGCAGCGCTCGAGCGCCGGCGGGGCCATTCAACGGCGGAATAGCAATTGACGGCTGATGGCGAGGCTTCATTCGACGACGACGGATTCACGGCAGAGCAGCCCACGACGAGAGCTGTGCTCAATCGGGAAAACAGGAACAAGGCCGTGCGCAATCAGGAAACCAAAAAAATAACAGTCGGCTGGAATTAGAAAGTGCCGGATTTGATCTCGATTCGAATCCAATTTGGAATGGGATTCAACTTGAGTAGGAATAGGAATCGAATCGCATATAAAAACAGGAGCTTACAAAGGGACACCCGACGGGGAAAAGTGGAGAAAAATAGGAGCTTTTACATAGATATTTTCTGTTGGCTTTCCGGTGTGGTTTTGCCGGATTCTAGTGGTGCTTCGCCGGAATACGATTGGGGAAGAGGAAGGAGTGGTCGGAGGAGAGACTTTAGGAAGAAAAGCGACTGATTTTGTGTTGATTTCGATTGCTACAGTGCGCGCCCGATTGAGGAAGACGATGAATAGTGCGCAGTGAACAGTATCAGTGAATAGAATTTTTTGGTGAATAGTGTTTTCGGTAAAAAGTACAAAATGACTCCGACAAATCAGCAGCTTTCTCCTATTCCGATGGACTCCTAAATTCGCATCCAAGGCGTAGATGAAGCCCTAGATTTGTGTTATTACTCTTGATTTTTCATTTAATATAGTTGATATGATTATGCTTAATGCGATTTCATGAATTTTCTTTTGAGTGCTTGACCATAGACTTGATTGATTATGAATAGAATTAGACATTGTGATTGATTCTATGCCCGCCCAAGGATAGGACTAATTACATTATAACAGAGTTGTGATTGATTTTATGCCCGATCAAGGATATAATTGATTACACTATAGTGGATGAACTTTCTTGTCCAACCAAGAACGTGAGTGAATTCATTGTGATTTGTGTGTCTGACCATAAACACAAGTTACAGTATCATGTCAATTTGTGTGTAATAATAATAAAGAGTAGTAATTGCATATCTAGTGGTGGATTCGCTGCCTTGGTACTTCTCCATATTAGTTAAACTCATTTTAAGTAGTTAAAATTTATTGCTTTCTTAGATTAATCAAACTACAACTTTTCTTTCACTTGAATTTGGTAAATCATTTAACCGTCCCTGAGGTTCGATAACCATTTTTATACTCACCATAGTACAATTGCCTTGTGCACTTGCAAGGGTTTATATCTAAACGATCACACACCCACCATCTCGTGGCCTCTCTCACAGGCACTAGCTCACCCTCAGAGTTTGGTTTCACAGTTAAGCCCGACTTTTTAGGTACAACTTGGATGGGACTCACCCACTCACTGTCGAAGATAGGATATATGATGCCAGTGTCTAAGAGTTTCACGACCTCTTTCATCACCACTTCTCTCATGTGAGGGTTCAACCGTCGCTGCCCCTCCCTAGAAGGTTTGGCCTGGTCCTTCAGGTTTATGCGATGCATGCACACAGAGGGGTCTATACCCTGGAGGTCAGCTACCGTCCACCCTATAGCTAGCCGGTGTGTGGTCAGGATCTCTAACAACTGGGTTTCCTGGTCACTAGATAGGCTCGAGGAGATAATCATAGAAAGGGTGTCGTTGGGACCTAGAAAAGCGTACTTCACGGAGCTAGGCAGGGGTTTCAGCTCAAGTCTGGGGGGAAACTCGATAGACGGTTTTAGTGGTGGGGCGGTGGACACAGGAAGAGGGTTAGGGTGGGGTCTCCATGTGGTATGTCCAGGGTATAAAGCGGCGACTAAATGGTGATGGACCTCCTCAAGGTCAGGTGTGCCCTCATATTTATCGATCCAGTCATAGAAAAGGGTGTGCTCGAGGGCATCTTTAAGCACAACAAATGGAATGTATTCCTGGACTAGGTCATCTAGGTCATCAACCATAAGGCACTCAGCTTCACTCGAGGGTTGTTGGGAAGCACTAAAGATGTTTAGTTTAACTTTCATGTTACCGAATGAGACGTTCATGAGCCCTGACCTACAGTTAATGGTGGCATCGGCTGTGGCTAGGAAAGGGCAGCCAAGGATAACAGGAATCTAGGATTTGGAGTTGGCAACAGGTTCCATGTCTAAGATGACAAAATTAACTGAGAAGTAGAACCGGTCAACTCCAACAAGAACGTCTTCTATAACACCCCTAGGTCGACGAATGGATCGGTCTGCTAACTGAAGGGTGACTGCAGTGGGTTGCAATTCTCCTAGGCCAAGTTGTTCATAAACTGAGTAAGGGAGGTGTTTGACACTGACCCCTAAATCTAAGAGAGCTCGGCTAATGGTATGATCACCTATGACAATGGATATAACAGGGACACCTGGGTCCTTAAATTTAGGTGGTATATCACTGGTCAGTAAAGAGCTCACTTGGTTAGTCAAAAAGACCTTTTGGGTGACATGGGATTTGGTTTTCCTCTTTTGGGCACACAAGTATTTCAAGAACTTGGCATATGCAGGCACTTGTTTGATGGCATCTAAGAGTGGAAGGTTGATCTTAACGTGCTTGAACATCTCTAACATTTCCTCCATTCATTGGTGGGACTTACTAAACAGGGAGGGTTGGTTGTGGCATTGAGGAAAAGGAGCCCAAGGGATATAGGATTTTTCATTGGTGGACTCAGCTGGGACATCCTTCTGTGGTGGGAGACTAACCGAGACAGGTGTGGTAGGAGTGGGTTTTGTAGCTTTATCTGAGGAAGTTGTTTCACTCGCAATACCCATGGATGGGTTCCTAACCTGATTATCAACTTGTTTACCACTTCTTAAGGTAGTGATGGCCTGTACCTGGTCATTTGGACAATGGGAACCTTCGACGGCAAGCTGTCCTCTAGGGTTCTACTGTGGTTGGCTTGGCAGGGTACCTGCTTCCCTACAGTTCATGGATTGGGCCAGCTGTCCCAATTGGGTTTCTATTTTGACAATGGATTGTGTATGAGAATGGACAAGCTGGGCCTCGGATTTTTGGTCGGTTTTCATCTCCGTTAGGGTGGCTAGTATTTGGCTCATCTGGTCTTCCAAGGATGGTTTCTTGTTGGATTGGCCAAATTGAGGATCGGAGGATGGTTGATAAGGTTGATATTGGCTTTGGAATTCTTGTCTTGGGGCCTGATTAAAATTGGGCCCCTGGTTAGGTTGTCTCCAGGCGAAATTTAGATGATTTCGCCACCCCGGGTTATAGGTATTTTAGTAGGGGTTATTGGCTCTAGGATAGGTTTGTGTAAGGTTGACGTGCTCTTGTACAAGATTTGGATACTGGGTAGCAGAGGGGCAGTCAACAATGGTGTGCATAGGGCTGGCACAGATGGCACAGGCATCTTGAGAGGTTGGGGTATAAGGTGGAGTCTGTGAGAAAAACCTATCAAACCTCTCTGTACGGGATGCCACTTGGTGTTCTAGACTGGTGGTGGTTTTGACATCGTACATGCCTCCCCTTGAAGCATTCCTACCAGGCATATGGCTTTCAGATCTATAGAGGGTAGCACTGTGTAAAGAGTTTTCGCTCATGTCCTCTAGCAGATCCCAAGCATCATCCGGGGTTTTCTTCATGAATGTATCTCCACAAGAGGCATCTATTAGAGTCTTGTGCTGATCGCACACACCCTCATGAAATCTTTGCACTAATTGCCACTTGGGCACATCATGGTGGGGACAGGACCGGAGTAGGGCTTTCATCCTCTCCCAGCTTTCATGGAATTGTTCATTAGATAACTGGAAAAAAGTGATGATTTCATGGCGGATCTTATTGGTCCGCCCCACAGGAAAGTATTTCTTGAGGAATTCGGCATGAAGTTCCTCCCAAATAGAAATAGAGTTATGCTCAAAGGAGTATAGCCATTCCTTAGCCCTGTCTTTTAAGGTGAAGGGGAACAACCTAAGGCACACCTGGTCATCAGACAGTGTAAGTTTAAAGGTTGTGTTAACCTCTAGGAAATTTTGGAGATGCCTATAGGGGTTCTCATTTAGTTGGCCATAGTAAGTGGGCAGCATCTTGATGATGTTGGGCTTAAATTTCAAAATTAGTCACGATTGCAGGAAGTAGGATACATGCGGGGGAGGTGTAAGCAGTGGGATGGTAGTAGTCTTTCAGGGAGCGACGACCATGCATGCATAATAAAAATCAAACAAAACCTGTGCAATCCTAATGGCGACAACTAGCAAGCATCAATCCTAGAGAGCGACAACTAGCAACCTAATAGCGACAACTAGCACGTCATGCAATCCCACAAAGAAAAGAAAAACACCAAGCACCCAAATTTATTCTAAAAGAGGGTTAAGAGAGTGCAAACAGTGGGAAGGGATGGCCCTTCCAACGATGACGAAAATCAGCGTCCTCTCTTAATCCTGCAAAAGAAGAAGAAGGCAATTAACCTACTGAAAAGAAATCTAAATTAAACTAAACTACTCTAAAACTAATTATGCTAAGAATTTAGTAAACTATTGAGCCGTCCTCGGCAACGGCGCCAAAAACTTGATCGTTTAAATATAAAACCCTTGCAAGTGCACAAGGCAATTGTACTATGATGAGTATTGAAAAGGGTTGTCGAACCTCAGGGACGGATTAATCTTTTACCAAATTCAAGAGAAGAAAGTTAAAATTTTTTTTTAATCAAAATAAAGCTATGAACTTTAACTAAACTAAGTGAGAATTAATCAATGTGGAGAAGACCAAGGCTTCAAATCCACCACAATAAACTAGCGTATCGTTTCTCTCTCTCTTTTAAATAAAGATTTCCAATTGGCTAGCATATTCCTCTCGAACATACACTTGTCAACTCAAAATATAATGCTCTCCTCTCGGATCTAACACATAAAACAACTAAAACATGGAATTGTGATCTATCTCTCTCGAGTATAAACTAATAAAACTTTATTGATATATAGCACCTCAGTCTACTTACGTTCCTCTCGGATACGCAAGTATTCTTCGGATTGAAACTCACAGGAATTCACTCTTGTCTCTCTCGAATACAAAGAACAAACATTTATTGAATTAACGGTGATTACACAATAAAATCCATACACCAACTAGAGTAAAAACATAAGATGAGAGAAAAAAAACTACACAACCAGATTATTGGGCTTCATCTACGCCTTGGAAAAGTGTTTAGCCTCGCATTAGAAGAAGAATCATCATCATGTTCTTCATCTTCTTCTCTCCTATGCTCTAGCCTCCAATTTAGCTCTAGATTCTCCAAGGGTTTTAAGATAGCCCAAAACGTTCTCCCATAAGGCCTATTTATAAGTTTGAAGAGAAACCACGAAGTCTCCTTCCAAATCCGAGTCAAAATATGTCTTATTTCAGTTTTCTGCACATGGCTATCGTTCGCTCCATATTGCCGATTGTTCGCTGTCTGATCGATCACAACTTCTTCGTTATTTTCCTCCGATCGATCGCTTTGCCGATCGACGCCATATAATACCAATCGATCGTAGTTACTGTCTTGCACTAATGAAAAATTCTAGTATATACGATCGATCATTTTGAGGTCCGATCGATCGTTTCCTTCAATACATTGCTTTTGCGGCTGAAGCGATCGATCGCATTGATAGCCGATCGATCGTAGTTACTGTTCACAATCTTCAAATGGCTATAACTTTTTGCTCCGAACTCCGAATTGCACGTAGTTGGTGGCATTGGAAAGCTGACTTTTTGACCTTTAACATGAAGCTTGAAACAGTCCTCCAAGATTTGTACACGAAGTTATGATGATTTAACCATTTGAGTTACTTTTCACCTCATTCCTGTGTATTACTCTTGTTTCCTATAAAAACTAAAAACTATATTAAAGTAGTAGAAATTCTAATCAAACACTAACATAAACATAAGTTTAGGAGATAATAAAATGCATATTTCATGTGTAGATCAGTGATCAATATTCATGCTTGATGATCTATCTTGTGTCTCAACTCTTGGTTCACAAGAAAGTCGACTCTTTTTTGTTTTTATCAGTTGATCAGCCTTCAGGTTCGTGTCTGGGATTGGATGTCTTATTTGGGTGAAAAGTGATCCTAATATGATACTACTAAACATAAACAGTTTGTTGTAAGCTAAATGTATCATAGTATGAGAATATTACCTATTATTAAAGCCATAAGGGTCTATAATACACCTTAGAAATGGGTAATGATGATTAATATCACTAATTAGACATCATATAATGTATTTAATATGATCAGAACATATTAGAGTAAGATACTCTCTCGCGGCCTAAACTGTTCCTGCATCGATGAGCGGTAAAGAAAAAGTCATAATTAATTACAAGAAATTTGGAAAAATATACTGTTTATTGGATTGGAAAACAGATTCATTAGACAACCTAATGTAAAAATATCAGAAATTAAGTTAAACTGTAAAAATTGTAGTAAGCATCGGAAGTGGTCTGTTAGGCAAATAACAGTATACAGAAATAAGATTTGTCATGCTATTACTTAGTACAACGTGGTTATATGAGAGTTAATAGATAAGATAACCTTTAATGAAGATGGAAAGACTTGGGTAATGTTTATTACAGTAAGAATAATTTACTAAGAAGATGACCGTGGTTGAGTCATTCTTAACTGAGTCAGTGTCTTGTGCATTGCAGTTTCTGTCTACGGATTAGTCGAAGAGTTCCAATTAGGGTTTGTACTCTTGGACCCTAATGCTCCGGTTGCTTGATAACTATTGAAGTCTACAGTTAGTGTTGGGAATTCCTATCTAGGGCTATACACAAAGAATATATTTGATAAAGAATTCCTATCTAGGGCTATGCATAAAAAATATATTGGATAAGTTAAATCTACTGTTATATCTCATACGAGTTGATTAAGGTTCAAGAAGGAACCGTCTTCATGTTACTCTGTTGGTAAGTCAACCATTGATTGAGAATTTCTATTCATCATTCCTTTAATGATTTGATTACTGATTGAGATATTAAAATCTCATTGGTACTCATATGAGAGTCAATCCTTGAGAGATGAGAATCTCTAGTGATTTTGATACAACCTCTGTCGCTGTAAATTGGGCATTCAGTTTCCTGAAATCTATTTTCTTCCACTAAGGGTTATTGATGGAAACTCTCCGAGGTGGAAATCATAGTATGCTCACAAGCCATTGCTAGATCCATAGTGATCTCCGATTTATTATGAACCTCTGTAGTTCAGCCAATGAAGGCACACATACATATTAGACTGTATGATATTACAGAAGGTCTGCAGTTTCTGCCCATTGTGCCCGTAAGTACCGATGGGGCCAGCATCCCTAGACGCATGGCCGGGTTCCTCTGAAGAACCTCTAGGATGTTCTAGTATAGAAGTCTATAGGGGAGGTGGACCGATCTGAGAGCAGAAGTTGACGTCTCCTTACACTATGGATGTTTGGAGTTTGAACATATTGTTATTTTCTTCTTACGCTATGGACGTTCAGAGTCTTGAATGATTATTCTATCCATACCATGAACTGTTATTATCTTTGAGTATGGTCGATATTCAGGTAAGGTAAACACTGTATTTCCAGTTCCTAATTCTGTTGAACTTTGAAAATTCATCACTAGAATGTGATGTTTGTACATTATTCATTCCTTTTATCTATAGGGTTTTTGACATCCTACTGGGTATTTCCTTCGGAATACTCACGCATCCTTTGATGCATGAATAAAAAGGGAGTGAAGCTTCGGAATACTCACGCATCCTCTGATGCATGAATAAAAAGGGAGTGAAGCTGAGCAGGTAAGTTGCTGGAGCTGCTATGGACGGTTGAAGATTGAAGTAGAAGATTCTTTTAAATTTTATTTATGATTGATTTTTATTAAACTGGTTGGCATGTGTGCCAGGAACTTGATATTTGGATTATTGATTATTTGATTGCTGTAATAGACTAAGTAGTTTCTTTCGGTAATATTATGTTTAAGATTAGATATTTGAATATTGTTCTGTCATATTGATCCTGTAGATTCTAATTTGATAATTGGGTTGAGATTGATCGAGTATTCTGTCACTCACCGAGTTTCTGACCTCCTGACTGTCTGTGATTGGTTGCTTCCGTGCTCTAATTGAGGTATGGAAATTTGGGGTGTGACAAATGGTTATCTTTCTTGTTTATTTTCTTATCATTTTATTTGTATTGGGAGAGATGGTATGATGATGAAGGTAGTATATTGGTTGCAGGTGACCATGTATTTAAAGTAGAAATTTGATGTAAAAAAATTGGAAGGGTGGATTTTACACAAGGGAACTCAAAATGTTGGAAAGCCAATTCAGGTGAATTATTATTTTTTGAACAATGTTCAGAAATAGATGTATTTAGTAGTAATAACATGAGAATTGGGAAACTATGCCCTCATTGTATCGCCCACCACATTGACATATTATGTTGCTCGTACTGGCGACAACCCTGAAAGGCCATTTCTGAAATGTTAGAATCACTATGTATGTTATTAGTAGCCTTAGTGGGTCTGTTCAATCTATGTCATATGTTTTTATTTATTTATTTATTTATTTACACTTTATTTAGTATTAGCAGGGGGCAAGTTGTTGGTACTTCGTGTGGTTGAACAAGCGGCCACAACATCCATCCGCTAGAAGAGGTCATCCATAAGTGCCTTTCAACGTACCTAATCAACAAAGAAATCAAATATCAGTGGTGGAAGAGTACATTAGGGACAACACCTGAACGATTATGTTATTTATATTTTTTATAATATGTTTAATGTTAGTCATGTTTGAATGGTGATTGATGAGAAACCAATCAATTGATACACTATTGCACTGGCAAGATAGAAGTCTACTTTACTGTTTGTGCAGCATTTAACACAAGTTCATTTCTTCATTGCAAAAAATTTTAGACGGTTGATGGATGCCTAAAATATGTGCCCTTGGATTACTTATTGAGGTCAAAATTCAATCTTTCTTTATCTCATTAAGAGTCATGAGACATTTATTCTTTTTCAAATATCTGCCCCATCTAAACAAGGTTTAGGGGTGGTTTTTGATAAAATCGCTTTACGAGTGGGTCTTACCATATGGGTCACGCCTTAGCTTTGCTATAAAGAAGATGATTTTATCAAAAAGCCTTGAGGAAAATGCAGTACCCCTTCCGCATCTCCGTTTTTGAAGAAAATGCAGAACTCTTGAGGATGCGAGCTCTAGAATAAGTCCAGATCGTAAGCCTGGGGGCGGACACCAAACCTGTTGTTAACAAATCGGGCCAAAAACGAATTCTTTGATTGCATTTAAGCAAACGGCGTTTTAATGCAGGATCTCATAGCAGATAGCCTACCTATTGTAGCATCAACTCAATCTGCTAACCGTAAAAAAAAAAACTCAATCTGCTAACCGTGCCAACAATGGCCTAATCATTCTCAATAGCAAATAACCTTAATCAATGCTTTACTCCACTATTAAATTTTACATGCCGCCCATAAGAAAGATCTAAAAAAATTACTGTACATGTTTCTTTTTCTGTGAACAAATTCCCATAAATTTTGCAAGTCTTGACACCAAATCTAAATGTTTACCATACCCAAGATGAGCTCCTTGTATTTTTCCGGCGGTGGCACCAAATGCAGATATAAGATATTGTCTAAACTCGGACAGTTCCAAGTTTCCGCTCAAATAGACGTCGTAGGAGATAGACTTGGAGCAGGCTGGCCCCGACAAGTCCCATTGACTCAGTAACAGCTTTGTAAATTGCCCTTCTGCTCAGGGCTTCGTTCACTGCAACAGATTTAGGATGACCCAGCATTATTCCAAAAGTCAATTCCAGCCAAGATACAACAACATTTTGTGGAATGCCTACGAGTCAATTTATTTAGCTTGGATTAGTCTGACTGAACTGGACAAATCAAAACATTTTTAGGTTTGCTATACAAAGTTTGCTTCTTCACATGTGAGTCAACAAATTAAGGTCGTCTAGTGCCCCTTTTAATGACTTTGCATATCAATCCACCAACAGATTTTTATTACTCTTCATGAACTGAAAATGTAATGTTATGATAAATTTTTCTTTATGGTAATTGGAACTAATTTTTCCACAAGAACTGGATGAGGGAATGAAAACAAATACACTTTCTCATTTAAGCAAAACTTGAGAAAAAAGATTGACCAGAAAGACATCAATGCAGTATATATATGCTCATAACAATTTCCGTAAGAAATGGCAACTGCAAAAGAGAGTATTCATTTTACGTAATTGGAAGGAAAAAAACCACAAAAAGCACATGATAAAAGTTACTATCAGCAATGTCACTTGATAAAAAGAGGCAGCCAGCAGCAATTGCTGCAATATGCTGTCATTGATTACAAGTGCATTCATATTCTATCGGATAAGATACAGAAGATAAAAGTTAAAGTTATAGGCAGACTTGTTACATGCTGCCAGTCCATTAAAGAAAGCTAAATCCACATTAAAGATACAAGGCATTTCGTGAAACTTATTAGTTGGCAAAAACATAATTTTACTCTTCAATATTTAGTTTCAATTTCTTGTAAGTGACTATTCAAACATACCTAGTGCTTGTCTGTCCGTCTGTGCCTCCAACCAGTGCTGTTCGAATTGAATGTTGTAAAGTGCATCTTCCAGCTTTGAAATTTGGTCTAATAAAGGGTTGAAATGCTCTGTGGCAATTTAAAAGTAGACGTTGTAAGGGTTCAATTTCTAAAACACAAGCACAGAAAAAGAAAAGTGAAAGTTACTATGCTAACCGTCTTTGGCATGCTGATCGAAGTGCTGAAAGTGACCAACATGTATATCAAAATCTATGGTCTCATGGTAAGGGGATTTATTAGTGAAACAGAAGCTATGGAGTCCTTTCTTGTGAACAACAAACTCAAATTTATCGCTCGTTTTTCCACGAGAATCATGTACCTGGTCACCAGAGGGACCTTTCACCTGAAAATCCATAATCGGGTCAAACAGCAGAAGTGATATGTAAGAAATTTCAATAGCGGTAGATTACTGCAAATATATATATAGAAGAGATGCATGAAGCAGCAGACGGGCTATTCAAATGGAAAGCAAAATTATAGTGAGCAGCCTTTGCTTGTTCAGAAAATATAATTTGGAATCACCTAAGAATGATGTTAACATAAAAATTGACGATCATTATACAAAGAAAAAAAGGAACAAACAGATGAAAATTGCAAGGAGTTCAACAAACTGTCTAGAAGGCCTGCAAACGCTAAGAGCAGTATTCTAAAATCTAATTTGCTTTCTGAAACATAGAACTTACCACGAGGTCAACACCGTCGTCATTGTAGTGCCATGGGGAATCAGTTTTGATAACAACAAATGACACATGAACAGTATCCCCTTCATATGGCACCGAATGAGAGAAGCACTCCTCCCTATCAATGACGATTCTAATCCCACTAGCTAATTGCAGACCACAAAAGAGGCTCAGAATTACAACAAAAGCAAGCTTCGACACGAGCAAATCCATCTGCACATTTAGCAAATGCAGATATCAGCAGTCATGTAAACCAACCAATCACTCTAAACCCAAAACTAAGAGAAAAAAGCAACATCATTACAGCCAACACAATGCATAGTAAATCCCAGAGCCGGAGATCTCATAAAATCATAGAAATGTTCTAATAATATAAGTTTCAGAAACTAGATTAAGAATTAAAAAAAACACGAATGCAGATCAATTTCCCAGTTATATAAGTTCCAAAAAATCAAAGATGGTGCATTTTTAAATAAGCACGTCCATCTGTACATTCTGCAGATGCAGGCATCAGCAGTCATATAAACCAACCAATCCATCCAAACCCTAAAATAAGAGAAAAAGACAACACCATAACAGACCAACACAACGCATGGTAAGCCCCATAGCCAGAGATCTCATAAATGATACAATCATGGAAACGAATTAGTAATATAAGTTTATAAAAACTAGAATAAAAACTTATAAAAACGCAAATCCGAACCAATTTCCCAGTAAAATAAGTTTCAGAAAATCGAAGATGGTGCTTTCTACCACCCTAAGCAATAATCAAGTCCATCTGCACATTTGGCGCATGCAGACATCAGTAGTCGCGGAAATCAAGAGCAATATAAACATCACTACTTACAATGCAATGCATGGTAAACCCCAGAGCAGAGATCTCACACGACCATAGAACTTTTCCACTAATATAAGTTTCAGAAATTGGATAAAAAACTTTTAAAAAACAAGAGTGCATAGCAATCTCCCTAAACAAAAGAACCAATCTTCATTTGCAAAACCCATGTTCCTGACAGCAAAAATTTGTCAACTTTCAGCTCAATTAGCCATTATCTACACCAAAAAACCCAATAATTCCTATTTCATGCAAAAGATCTAAATTCTACCAAGCTTCCATCACTGATTTCTCTGCCAAACTAGTCAAAATTCACACAAACAACTAAAATATCACATAAATTTGTACAAAATTTCGAAAAAAAAGGAAGATTTTTAGGAATCTTTACCTTTTCTTCTTCTTCTTCTGCTCAATCAATTGCAAGACCGTCGTCTGCTCCCGATCGAAGTCTCTCCCGGATCACATGACCGAGGAGGGGTACTTACTTTTTAAGTGAAAAGCCCAAGAACCCATTAGTCCCACTGGGCTTGATTTCTTACAGCCCACTGGGCCTTCTGTCAATAAAGCCGCCCTCTCTTCTGCCCATGGCTGCCCTCGCTTCCCCCTCCCTCTGACCCGCCGCCTCCGCCATCGCTCCGCCACACCCTCCGCCGTCGCCATAGACATCGCCGTCTCCGTTGTGAAGCAGGTAATCTCCTCCTCCTCTCGCTTTCTCTCTCTAGAGGGCTTAGATAGAGAAGACCCACCCCAGTTGCAGAGATGTCTCTTCTAAGATCTCATTGTTCAGGATTTTGGGTGGTGGCAGTTCTTGTTCTTCAGTTTTCATTGTCAATGGATCGTCAAAGTTTCATTTTGCAGAAAAAGTTGTGGGTTTTTGGTACTCTCTTCTTTGCTTCAGAGGAAGGAGGGGGAGAAGATGTTTTTCCACATAGTGCTGGAGAGGAACATGCAGCTTCACCCACGCCACTTCGGCCCCCACCTTCGGGACAAGCTCGTTTCCAAGCTCATGAAGGACGTCGAGGGCACCTGCAGGTATTTGGTCATGCTTTGGATTTTGCTCCACAATGTTGTTGTTTTCCCCCCTCAGAATTAGAGTTCAATTGCTTGACTGGTTGTAACTCCATTATCGTCGATGATGAGGGAGTGGATTAAGTGAAATATGGCGATTGTCCATATGGGTTTGTTTTGTTGAATGCTAAAATTCTATTTTTTGGATTCAGAGGGCTACTAACCTTTCGTTGTCATCAAGTTGAACTCCGAATTGATGTTCAGTGTCATCTCCCTTAATGGAGATTGTATTCTACAGAGTCTAAAATGCGAATTTTGGTAAGTATATAATTAAATTTCTATTGAAAACTTGAACGTAGTGAAAGGCATGGGTTTGTGGTTGGCGTAACTGGGGAGGACAAGTTTTGTCATCTTCTAACGGAGATTATACTGTACGGATGGTATAAAGTGTGAATTTGTGGTGTGTATTTAAGTTTTGTTGGAAATTGTAATGCAGTGGGAGGCATGGGTTTGTGGTGGCTATAACGGGGGTGGACGAGATAGGGAAAGGACTGATTCGGGACGGAACAGGATTCGTGACGTTTCCGGTGAAGTATCAGTGTGTTGCGTTTCGGCCTTTCAAGGGGGAGATCCTGGAAGGAGTTGTCACTATGGTTAATAAGGTTTATCTCTCTCTCTCTCTCTCACCCACACACACACACACGCAATTGTGTTCTCTGTCTAGAAATTAATCCTTTGCTTGTGTCATTGGTGAGGGTTAGATTTGAGGCTAGTTTCCTGAAACTTCTCTCCTGGAAACTTGAACTTGCATGTGTTAGTAAGTGTCATAGTGGTGGCTGAAACCACTCACAATTTTTTTTTTGTAATTTACTACTTTCAGAAAAGCTGAATTTTTGTATCCTAGTTCTGATACGAATGTGGAGTGTCCCTGTTTTGTAAAACATGTGTGAACTTGCTTTCCTGAAAGCTCTTTCCTACCACAATTAATTATTTTCCTTCTGAGTGGTAGAAAATGAAGTGAGAATGAATATTATGCTCTTATTTTTTGCAGATGGGCTTCTTTGCTGAGGCAGGACCTGTGCAAATATTTGTCTCCAATCACGTAAGTGCAAATTTCTAGTATTCATTTGGAAATAGTTGCATCTTGCAAATTATTTGATGAACATTTGTCATTATTTTGGGAAACCCGTTGACATGTGTTCTCTGAGGAGCATACAATGTTTTTTTTTCAAAGATGTTTGTACCTGTTTGCTTTATTTGGTCTAAGTTTCAGCTTTCAGATGTGATGATATAGTCTTGATTTTAGATATATATGGGATGCATAATTTCTAAGAGAGGGAGAAGGAGACCTAAGAGAACTTGGATGGAGTTAATATACTATCTCTTCCAAAAGAGGTAGCCCAAAACAGGCCTGAATGGAGGAGTAAGATCCGTGTCGCCGACCCCAAATAGTTGGGAAAATGCGCTACTTGATTATGATTATGATTATGGGATGCATAATTTCTAGATGGATTCATCTGTACCTAATTTATTTGTATGCTATGCTGTATTGGAGTTTTCATCTTGGAAGTGCGATTACAGCGATGTTAAATAAATTCTCAAGGGCAAACTTACTCTTGAGAGATCAGTTTTCTTTCATGTCTTTATGGCATGATGATCGTGGTTTCAGCTTTGTTACATTTGAAACTTTGGATGTTGATTGGTAAAAAAAGGTTGTGGTTGAAGAACCTTCAATATTACCATTGTAGAGCAGAAAGATGCTGCATGGTCCATTTTGTGAAGCCAATATTACCTCAAATGACTCAGAGAAGTATATAAGAATGATGGTGAAGAGACTTATGTTTAGCATGCAACAACCAAAAGACATGACGTTACCGCTTGATTATCTTGTGGGGCTTTACCTTTGGCAACCTTGTAAAACTGTGAAATGTGTACTATGAGGAGGTTGAGGTTTTGATTCCCCACACTGGTGTCACCATAAACGTCCCCTTAATTCCCCTCCCCCCCAACAAAAAAATAAAAGGAAAGCACTGCTTGAAACGGTCAAATAATTTCATAGAAGGCAGTACTCGGCATGAGTAATTTTATTTCTTAATTATGTATGAGTTTATAAACTTTCTTACTTCCTTGCATGCTGCAGCTCATTCCAGACGATATGGAGTTTCATACAGGAGACATTCCCAACTATACAACTGCAGATGGATCGGTACCCATTATCTGGCTTTGTTTTGTGTCTCTGTAATTTGCCCACTGAAAAGATATAATTTTTCAAATATATATATCCGTTTTTTATCTTGAATTATCCAAGAAAGGGCTCCATTGAGGGGAAAGTTTGGAAAGACCTTTATGGCCTGGAAAAAAAACACGAAAAGAACATTGGGGACAGACGGTAGAAATCTAATTGGCAAACTTTGAAAAATCTTCTTTTCAGGGCAAGTTATTCCTAACCTAGCCTCAAACCTATTAGAGAAGAGACATGTACAAAAGTCTCCAACGACTTTAATATCTGTTTTTCTTTTCTAATATATTTGTTCACCATCTAAGCTGCACAATCTGGTGCTATAGTTGCAGAAGGAAGGTCATTTTTTTCTTGAACTACAAAGAACGAAATGTTAAAGATTGAGATTTTAATTGGTTTGCAGGTGAGAATCCAAAAGGATAGTGAAGTGCGTTTGAAGATAATTGGAACTCGGATTGACGCTACGGAAATTGTATGTTGCTTTTAGTCACAATTCTCTCCCTATATATATGGTTCTTTCTTGCAGTATGATTTATATATTCCTTGTTCCGTAACTTTGGTAATTGTTAAATGTTGTGCCACTAGGACCTCGTTTATGTGGATCTGAAATGGCCTGCTTGATATTCCATATTCCTACCTAGTGTGGTTAGATGGGATGTGTGATAAAAAATTAGAGAGGACACAATGGACTGGGACTGGGTGGAGGATCATTAAAAAGGTTTTTTACATGCCAATTTTTTACAAAATCCTAACTTGAGATAAACTCGGTCTAGAAGGAAACCAAGTTCATCCTACAGTTTCCAAAACCCTTAACCTCTTTGCAGTTTATCTTTAAGTAATTGATTTGTTGTATTAATTATATTAAATCTTAAATATTTACCTCTTATTGCAGTTCTGCATTGGTACTATAAAGGATGACTACTTGGGTGTGATCAGTGATCCAGGCGCAGCTGACTAATTTTCACCATGCTGAGGATTTTGTAATGAAATTAGAAATACAGTGTCAACATGCCACACTTAGAGCTTCTTGCTCACTCGGGCTGCTAGAAATGTATGTTATCAGCCCTTTCTGTTCACTGGACGAAGAGGGATCTGACACAATTCAACATGAATCGATTTTTTTTAACAGCCCTACTTTATTCTATCTGTTTGTATAGATGTTTCAGCATCATATTTCCTTTACATTGGATCAGACTTAGCTACCTTCCTATGTGAAAAACCTTACTAAAGGTGATAGTTATATGACAATATCCTTATTCTCCTACTCGTAAATGATATAGAAACCTCCTTATAATTGCTTTTGTAGGCTCTCTTTGGCAATCATCAATTGGGTGCCAGAAAAATTGATTATGTGATTGTTTCTATCTGAGAAAATAGTGATAATTTTGGTTTTGGATGGCGCTTTCTGTTGTTCAGTAATACTCCGTTACTCCCGACCGGATCATGGACCTCGGATACCTTTGTGTCTGTACTTAGTAGGCCACATTCGACGGCTCCTATAAAGTGGGAGTAAACCCTACTGAGTACGAAATCCAGAGTAAAAACCTCTCCCCCGTGGGTATTGCCAGTGAGGCCAACGGTAGTTCAACCCAGTAGGAAAGCTAGGGGGTTGTGGCATGTGGGCTGCTCGATTCCAAAGCAGGGTCACGCCAAACCTGCTTTGGGAGGGATAGACGAAGTTACACGCACTTGATCACAAAGGATCGAGCTGTGCTCCTATGTATATGCTAGGTGCTAATGTGTGTGTCATCGATCCTCAGTGATCGACTTCGCCGGCGGCTATGCTTGTGAAGCTTTACTTGATCCGACTACTCACTTTAATTGGGTGGGGGATGTTTATGTAGACCAGGGATGTCTATGTAAACCTGCCGTCCCCTGGTATCAACCTGCGCCTTTGGATGAAGACCTGACAACCAGCAAGATCATACTCCCTCCGGTCAAATTTTAATAGATACAAAAAATTTTCAAATGAACCACAGTTTTTTTTTTAAATGAACTAATTTCGTTTGAAATAAAAATGTATCAATTAAAAGTGGAAGGAGGGAGTAACTTTTTCGAGTGAATTAGTATTTGCTAATTTAAATGAAAGATGAAAAAAAAAAACACTTACTGTTACATGCTTTTGCAACAATCACCGAATAGAACAAATGAAGAACCCGTGTTTTATTCATTTCACACTGATGATTACATTCAGAGAAGAAGAAAAAAACAACTAAAACCATTAATAAAGTACTGAAAGGAAAACAACTAAAACCAAAGAGAGAGAGAAAAAAGAAGAAGAGACTCAGGACTCAAAGACAGACAATACAAAGCTCAGCTACATCTTGTTTCTAAGGCACAATCTTGTAAGCCTTCATCTTGTCAATCCATGACAAGAAGGAGTTCTTGGTGTTTCTGAACCCCAAGAAGCCATGCTCCTTGCTCTTGTTCATAGTGTCCAAATACTCCTCCTTGAACCCCGTCATTGCATCAACAAACCACCACTGCGCCACCTCCTCCAGCCTCGTCTCCACCAGCCCTTCCTCCCTCACTATCTCCTCCCACACCCCTTCCATCCCCTTCATCTCCTTCTCCATGCTGAACTCCCCGTCGTACTCCGCCGCCTCCACGCCGAACTGCTCCGCCAGCACCGCCCACAGATGCTTCCACTTGAACACATCCCCATTGCTACAATTGAACGCCTCATTCCTCGCATACGGATCCACCGCCGCCCATATATGCTGCTCGGCGATCAGGTCGGCGTCCGAAGCATCGGAGAATCCCTCCCAGACAACCCGCGTGCCCGGGAACTTCAGCGGCCGGTTCAGCTTCCGGCATATCGCCGCGTAAACGCATAGCGAGCCTATCAGGTTCATCAGGCTGTTCGGCGAGAACCCGAATATCGTCGTCGGGCGGTGGACCGACCAGGAGACCTTGTCGTCGGTTTGGCCCAATTCTTCATGTAGAATGTCCTCTTGGGTATAGTAGAAATTGGGGACGGGGAGCCGGGGCAGGTCCTCGTGGAACGGCGGCTCGTGCGGCGTGAGCTTGCCGAGGAGCTCGAACGGGCCGAAATAGTGCTTCCGGCCGGTCTGGAGGCAGACGTGTTGCAGGCCGGGGGCGTTGGGGACGACGGCGCGGAGGACGTTGCGGAGCATCCGGCCGTTGACCTCGCAGTTCTCGGCCTCGGTGGGGCGAGCCGCCCAGGAGACGTAGAAGACGTGGGTCACGTCTGTGAGCGGGGCGAGCTTCGCCATGGCGTCGTCCTCATCGGATATATCACACTGAACGTGGATGACGGCCGGATGGTCGGCGGCGGGGGAAACAGAAGGGCGAGGCGGGCGGCGGGAGACGCCGTAGACCTTCCAGGGGCCGCCAGGGGTATCAGAAAGTGGGAGGATCTCGGCGAGGCTGTTACCGACGATGCCCGTGACGCCGACCACCAGGCCCACGCTCGGGTAGCTCTTGGGCACATCGTCTTCCTCAAACTTCTTCTGCCAAAACACACACAATAAACAAACAAAAACAAAAGAATCAGATGAGATGAATTCAACAAAATGAATCAAACTTGAAGATGGAAATGGAGAAAGAAAGGAGAATCTGGAAACGGGTGGATGATGGTACCCTGGCAGCTCCGATCGCTCCAGCCCACCACCAGCTCATTTTGCTCTGTTTTTCCTTATTTCTGTGTTGTGCAAAAGCTAAAATAGGTGCCTTTTTTCTCTTTTATTACTGCTCTCTTTCTAGTCTCTTCTTTGTAGTCAGGACTAGAGGAATCAAAGGAAGCCCTTTGCCAGACGGTTTGCTGTGTCCTTCGTTTTTCTGTTGGGATTTGGGAGTAGAATTGAAGGATGGCGTGGATGTGATGATAGCAAGCAGAGAAGAGAAGCCGTAATGTCCAAGAGTCCTACCTACATCGGCATATTCCAAACGGTCAAAATGTCCACTTTCTTTCTTTCTTTCTTTCTTTTTGTTGCATTTTATCTATAATAATGGTTTGTTTGCTTATGCAACCATGGATCTTATAGTTTATAGTGTGAATGATTTGATGAGTCTCTGTTTTTTCTTTTTAAATTTTTTAGTGGTGCCCGAAAAAATCATTCTTGAGGGAATGAATTGATAAGGTGCGCTGATCCTGATTGTTCCATGAACAACCATTTCCTATTTAAACTTGGCTTTCTTGAACCAGTTGGAGAGAGGTAAGCTAGAGATCAATTAGGTTACAAATGGCTAATTTTAGCCAAAACGTAAATGAAGGAACAATTTTTTTTCTATCCATTTTTCTTGGAGGCCAAATGGAGTACGCAGTTGTCTGGAGACCACACTCTCCACATCTTATTTCATGGGATTAGTTGGTCAGCCTTTGTGCTTGAAATTAATGAGCACCACAGAGGTTTGGGGACCAGATTGCAGGACCCCATGCAGATTGCAATATGCTCTCGGGGGCGTCTAGCCAACGTGGCATGGGGTCCTGCAATCTGGTCCCCAAACTCGGTCAGCAAAACATTTTACTACGCTCTCTCAATGGGGCAAATCTCACTTTGGTCATGTCACTAGTCCCTCCCGAAGAAAGCAAACAAAAAGCTCAAATTGCTGGAAACACAGCCTGCGGTAAATAGGTGTGCAAAAGTTTATAACCTCATGGCCAAGGAGGAGATCCTCTGGAGACAAAGGGCCAAAGCCATTTGGTTAAAGGAGGGGTTCCAGATTCTTTCACGCAAGGTTTTCGTGAAGAAAGCAGAGAAATCAATTCATGGTTTGCTTAATGGCGAAGGGGTTTGGAACTTTGGATACCTTGTGAGGAAGAGTTGAGGCAGACTATCCAGAGCCATTTTGCTAATATGTATACTACACATGTGGATCATATGGATAGTCACTTCTCTCCTCCCTCAGGTGGTCACGCTAGAGATGAATAGCTCTCTTATAGCCGAGTTCTCTAAAGAGGAGGTCCTTCAGGCAATAAAGCACATGAAGCCATCAAAGTCCCCTGGATTTGATGAAGTATTTGCCTTGTTCTTCTGGAAGTATTGACATATTGTACGAGAAGATGTGACCACTGCCATCCTGGGTATGCTTAATTCAGGTGATGTGCCTCAAGGTATTAACCTCACTCATGTTATCCTTATTCCTAAGATTAAATCTCCTCAATTGATGTTTAATTATCGTCCTATTAGTCTATGTAATATGGTTTATTGTATCATAAGTAAGGTGCTTGCTAATAGACTTACGAGAATTCTTCCTAAGATTATCTTCATGGAGCAAAGTGCATTTGTCCCAAGCAGACTCATATCCGATAGCATGTTGATTGCTTATGAAATTCTCCACTCCATGAGATGTAGAAGGAGAGGTAAAAACACTAATCTAGCCCTTAAACTGGACATGACCAATAAACTGGACATGACCAAGGCTTTTAACATGATTGAGTGGCCATACCTAAACTAGATCCTGATGTGCTTGTGAATGGAGAAAAGACCGGTACCTTTCTTCCCTCCAAGGGTTTAAGACAGGGAAAACCCCTCCCACCCTACCTATTCTTCCTATGTTCTGAAGGTTTGTCTGTCCTGCTTCACAAGGGTGCTACAAATGTCCTCATCAAAGGTGTTGTTGCTGCTAGGGGAGGGCCACCTATAATTCACCTTTTCTACGCTAATCTTCTCGGGGGCCAACCTTAAGGAATGTGAAGAGCTGAAGCTATTGCTGGAAATTTATGAAGGGGTGTCTTGTCAGAGGATAAATTATAAAAAAAAAACTATTATTTTCTTTAGTAGTAGTACCAACCACAAGATAAGAAGCTTCATTGCTAGCAGACTGGGGGTTATGGAAGTTGTTAATCATGGGAAATATCTAGGGTTGCCCTCTTGGGTTGGGAAAGCAAAAATCCAGTCTTTCAGATCCTGAAGGAACAAAGTCTGGGGGAAGGTGCAAGGTTGGAAGGAGAGGCTTCTTTCTCAAGCAGGCCGGGAAGTGCTCATTAAGTCTGTGATAGGCCTTGCCTACCTACACAATGAATTGCTTCCAGCTGCCCATGGGATTATGCAATGAGCTATCCAGGTTGACTGCTAGGTTCTGGTGGGGTGCTAGTGGTGACAACAGAAAATTGCATTGGCTGTCTTGGGATACCCTATATGCTCCTAAAAATGAGGGAGGTCTTGGCTTCAAAGATCTACATGCTTTTAATATTCTTGCCAAGCAAAATTGGAGGATTCTGCTCATCTCTGTTGCATCAAGTTTTGAAATCGAAATACTTCCCCACATCCTATTTTTTAGATGTTGATGCTAAAGGTGGATGTTCTTTCACCTGGAGAAGCTTGGTGGCAGGCAAGTTAGGAAGCACCGATACGGGATTACCGATATGGGATTTTGGCTCACGTATCCGTATCCGATAAGCTTTGGATACGGATACGCTACGGATATGGCTGCCTGCGTATCCGTGGCGTGTCTTTTTTAAAAAAAAATTCCGATACGTATCGGATACGGGGCCGATACGTTTTATATGAAATCTTTTTTTTTTGGATAATTGTTTTATATGAAATCTTTATTCCTCATTATGCTTATTTTTAAAAATATAATTTATTTTGGGGTGGTTGCATTGGGATGTTCTGCTGATGATTTTTTTGACCGGAGGTATTGAATTTATTCGAGCTTGTTGGTTTGTCGTTATTGCATCAATGCAGGTTGATTGTGTGATTGATTTGGGAAATGTATGTTTGATTTTTGAACTGTGATGGAAAATGGGGAGTTGGCTTTCTGATTGCTACTGTGTTTTCTGAGTTTATTTTTAATCTAATTTTGTTTTGATCATATGTGCTCAAATTATTGATGAAATGGTAATTATATTATTTATAATTTGTTTTGTTCATCAAAATGATGAGCCAAAATGCTAGCTTTCTGATTTCTTCTAGTTTTTTATATAATTTATTTACTATGTTCATTGATTTTTGACATTAAGGACCAACTTAAAATATGTTTTAAAAATATAAAAAATATTTTTTTAACAAACGTATCTCCGACGTATCGTATCGGAACTTTTTAAAAATTGCTGTATCGCTGTACCCATATTGTATAGTGTCGTATCGCCGTATCCGTATCGGTGCTTCCTAGCAGGAAAGAGAGTTCTCAAGGCTGGTATAAGATGGAAGGTTGGAAATGGGTACTCTATTAATATATGTTAGGACAAATGGATTCCAGTGCCTAACTCCTACAAGGTGCAGTCGCCAGTGATGGAGGAATGTAGAGATTGGGAGGTGGCTAGATTAATCAATCATTCTACCTCCTCTTGGAACATGGAGTTGCCGCGACACATCTTCTATCCCCATGACTCATGAGAGTGTCCTTATTGCTGCCATTCCCCTCAATGCTACTGTCACTGATGATAGCCACAAGTGGACGCCGCATTCTAAGGGTTACTACACTGTAAAGACTGGGTACTGGGTAGCCAAGGTGATTGACTCTGAACCTACCTCCTCCGGAGGGTCCTCTCGCTCAGGCCAGCAGAAGTTCTGGACCTCCCTCTGGGATCTGCAAGTCCTAGAATCAAGACTCTGCTCTGGAGGATCAGTCATGATATTCTTCCTGTATGCTCGAATCTGCAATAGAGAGGTGTCCCCATCACTGACACCTGCTCTTTATGCCACTCTCACTCTGAGAAACTGCTATTCATGCTTTATGGCTTAGCCCTTCTATTAAAGCTGTTTGGAGCTCTTTTTCTTGGCCTAATGATCTGGACAAATGCTGAATATAATAAACCTATTGATATTATCCAACACCTGATCTCTCTGGATTCCGAGGATGATAAATGCTTCGGGGCTGCCTTGATCTCCCTGCTGTGGCAAAACAGAAATTCGCTTCTGCATGGTGGTGCTTTGAAGTCCCCTGGGGACTTATATTTTAGTGCCAAGACCATCTCAACCTCGCCCATGCCTGCACCTCAGCCTCAAGCTAGCACCATGTGGATACCCCTCTCTCTCTCTCTCTGTCTCTCTCTTATGGTTACTTACAAAATAAATTGTGATGGGGCTATTTTCACTGAGCTGAATATGTCTGGGATTGGAGTCTGTTGTAGAACCTCCACTGGCGAATGTGTGGCTGGGGCGATAAATCCAATGTACATTGAAGCTTTTGCTATCTCCAGAGCAATGGATTTTGTATTCCAGTTGGGCATGCAGGATATTATTTGTGAAGGCAATAACAGTAATGCCATCGAGCGCTACAGGGACGACCATTTCCTCGAGGAAGCTGGGATCATCATTGCTGAGGCTCAAAGGAAAACTAATCTTTTTTATCATTATATCTTTAATTGGACCCGCAGAGAGGGAAACTGTGTTGCTCAGTGTCTTGCTAGACAAGCTAGAACAGTTGGTTGTAAGTCCTGGTTTGGATACTATCCAGACTTCCTGGAGATCCAACTCCAATTTGATGTAACCTCAGTTTAATGCCTGCTTCTGCAGGATCTACAAAATAATAATAATAATAATAATAATAATAATAATAATAATAATAATAATAATAATTTGAGTCAGCTAAATGCTTACGGCAGAGAAGTTCAGTTGGTAGCACAAGGGCAAAATTGAAACTGGTAGCCCAAGTTACCAATTAGCAGAATCTTCTACAGCAATCCAGTTATGAAACCATAGGCAACTCAGCTGAAGGAGCTGCGTGATCAATCAATTTATATAACTAGTAATACAAGTCCAATACACAAGTTGCTCAGAAAATGCATCAATGCCTGCTTTTGTAATCGTCGAGAGGAGCAACAAAATTTTCATTCTTTTATCCATAAAACAAAAAAAAGTTCAGTTACACATATACACTAGCAGTTGTTATCATTCGCCAGCCTTAGAACTTGTTAGTAGCAGAATTGGCCCCTTTTCAGCTGGTTACAGAAATCAGCATGCCTCAGATGGTATATTGCTTTTCTTCCATGCCCAATAGTTCACCCGTATGGGATCCACCCTCTCCAATTGAGAACATATGATAGTCACTAATTTGGTGTCTGATGTGCCAGGCTCCACATCTGAGCTTCCTGCTTCTGATTGTCCCAGAGATTTCACTACTCTTATTACCTCTTCACTAGGTTGAAAGCCATGGCATAAAAGATCTAGCAGCAGGTTCAAAGCAAAAACACAGGTGGGGATGGTCTTCAGCACGTCCAAGCATAGTGAGGGCACACGTTGGTCACTTAGAAGCAAAATGGTATGGCCCTTATACAGACCTCGGAGGTATCTCCAAGGGCTCTCATTAAAAGGGTTGGACAAGATAGCTTTTATTGTGTAGCTCACTTCAGAATCTCTCATGGCCTCAAGACCACCCAAAAAGGGAGATCTGGTGACGACAAAGTATCTCTGTTCAAATTGAATACAATCACTCTTAACAAAATTTCAGAAAGAAATAAGTAGAGAACATAGTTAAGTCTTTAGGCCATTCATACCTGGTTCCAAGCTGAATTATTAAAAATGTCATCTTCCAAAAGTTTGTGGCAATAATCAAGCTCATGTTCCCACCCACCAAGTGCCTGAAGAACCCACTGAAGAGGGGCATGTGAAATAAATCTTTAGTAAATACACCACATTAAAATTTGCTACTTGGAGAGCATAACTGTGATGCATCACCTTATAAAATTCAGAATTATTTACATGTACAGAATAAAAAGATTCCTGCAGCAGTAACTTTCTTACCTGTCTGTGAGACCAAGCATGATAATTTTTTGCATCAAGTGCCAGAATCTTCTTTGTGAATTCAAGGTCCATACTAATAGCTTCACTTCCCAACTTTTCTGCAACCCATCGGCGATGATGCCTTCAGAGAGATGAATCTGCCCAAATTAGATATCTTTTACCACAAACAACATTTTTTCTCTCTGTGCGATCAAAGAAAGGGTACCTTTCTAGTGAATCTTAAAATACTCAACATCATAACATGGACAAAAAAGAAGAGGGGATTTAGTCACAGACTTAAAAAAAAGTTCTATACTAGATCTCCCTTTTCTCTGGCAATAAGAAACCCCAGAAGAGCAAATACTAGCTCTGCTGATTATAATCCCGCTAACAACAAATTTCGATTTTCCAGAGAATGGCAAGCCAATCAAAGAAATTGCAACCACGGGTTTATGATCAGAAAAGCTAGTATTACGTCTTTTAGCATAATATTTTTTGCAGATAATGGCAAGCCATTTGATGCAAAACAAGAAAATTGCCGTGAATAGGTAAAACTACCTACAATGTGAATATTTGATTTTACCAGATCTGATAGTTCTTCGGGTTACTTTCAGCTATATGAGCAACAAAGTCCATTTCATCATGCAAATCAACACCTAGCGAATCTAGCACAAGACGCCTGAAATGCCACACCTACATGCAGTAACAAGAATGAAAAATTGGCCAGTTAGCAACTAATATGAAAGGATGCTAAAATCAAATCCAGGATTCTTCAAATGAGCAATAATTCTACACTGCCAACAATATTGTTGTAACTGAGATCATTCCACAATTTTTTTCTTCAGAAGAAAATCCAAAATTGCGTAATAAAAGATTCACGACTCTAA
Organism: Houttuynia cordata; assembly: GCA_039654745.1. Taxonomy (NCBI): domain Eukaryota; kingdom Viridiplantae; phylum Streptophyta; class Magnoliopsida; order Piperales; family Saururaceae; genus Houttuynia; species Houttuynia cordata. The sequence continues at coordinate 4,247,150 of CM077509.1, forward strand.
AGGGGACAAATGTGCAAGCTTTTTTATTACATCATGTGTAAAATATCTACAGGGAGATACAAAATGCATGAAGAAGATAAAATATACTCACTCTGTCCGGATTTATTATCTCAAAGTAAAAAATAAATTACTTTACACTTGCATACAGAAAGTGCTAATTTTCAACTGCATGACATATAACAAATTGCTGGTGAAAAACCGCTATGTTCTCTTTCATGACACAAGGACATTGGAGTGGCACCATTATCATCAATCTAAGGGTGAATATAGAACAGTATGGTAATTGAAGACAGATGTTGTAAATCTCCGATGCTTCTTGAGTCCTCATGCACCAGAGCCATTTTGGAGAGTCTTATAAATTATAAACCTCAATCTGACTCTTCTAAAGGCTCACAACTCACATGAACGATTCTAGATAGGAATAGAAAATAATGAACATAACATCTCAAACAGCTTCACAAGAACAGACCTTTATTAAAGTGATCTTCCTTCAATTTTCCGGACAAACCGTCTGGAATTTAAATTTACACGAGTATAAGCTTATTTAGTCAGAACTCACAATCCCAACCTCTTTTTAACATTTTTTAGGATATCAAACAAACCAAATTTCAAAACGCACTCCCACTGAGCTGCATTAAAAACTAAATTCTACCAATTGCTGCTTTCAGTAAGAAGCTCATAATCATAATCAAGTAGCGCCTTTTCCCAACAATTTGGGGTTGGCGATATGGATCTTACGCCTCTATTCTAGCCTATTTTGTGTAATCTCTAGAGAGTAAAATTAGCTTATACACTGAAGAACAAAAATTTCGTTTAAGAAAAACTGTAATTGGGTATGTAATCAGCTCATACAGATTCATCACTGCAAAAGATGATTTCTTTCAGTTACAACCATCACTGTATTAACTAAAATATTGGTCACAATCCCAAATAGAGCATACTTACAAGACAATATAGTGTATAAGGGAAACTAGGACATTGATATTTTACCGTGTAGTTTCCGGGATTCAATTCGATGGCTTCGGCCGTGAGCTGGAGGGTGCGAGGGCTCCGCTCGTCGGCGACATAAACGGCACGGAAGTAGTCCATGGTCTCCCGGAAGTCGTCCCGGTAGAGGATGGAGACGACCGGCTTGGGCCCATCGTCTTGTGGCAGCGGCCTCACGTCCGACCACTCCGGCCTCTGGCTCAGCCGAATCCTCTCGCCTCCCTCGTCGGAATCCATGGCGTCGCCGGCGAAAAGGAAGCTTCTCGATCGGATCCAATAAAGAAGAGTGAGCTAAATCCGTCCGAACGGGGAAATCGAGTCGAGAATCGAGATTGAAAAAGCGTCGAGCGCAGAATTAGATTCTCGAGAAAACGATAAGCGCATAAGGAGTACTTCATTATTACATCGAGTTGGGAAGCATTTTTATCCTCCTCAAATATGCAATGCATACGAACCGTCAATCCATTGCCAGTGCGCCATAAATAAAAAAGTGTTTTTCAGTATTTTTTTTCTTATTATAACCAAGGAATAGACCAAAAAAATAAAATATTGATAGTCTAAAATTAGTTTTTATTGTATATTTTTACATAGCTTCTACAATACATTAAGATAAGTATAAATTTTAAAAAATATATTAAAATATATATATAATTTAAAATATGTGTTTGAATTTTAAATCCGTATCTTTCCACTTAGCATAGGATAGAAATAAACCAAAAAGTTGATTTTTTTAAAAAAAATTTAAAAAAACATTTTTATTTTTAAAAATACCGATATATCGACGATATTTTTAAAAAAACTGGAAATCAATATTCCATTGTATCGTTTTACCGGTTGAAAGCTGATATCGATATATCGACGATATAACATTCCATTATTATAATACATCAGTTATACATGTGCGCCGTCAATCTTCATATTTATCGACAGACGTCCTTGAGCAATTTTTTCCAATTTATATTTTCCTCAAGGTCCGTTCTTCTCCTATCATATTCACATGTCACCAAAATCAGGTTACCACCAAACAAATTTTGCTACGTCAACAGAGAGAGGGAAAAAAAGGCTGAATAGAAGAAGAAATTACAACTTTACATAGGATTCTTAAGTCCTTGTCTTTAGGTCCAATTTTCTGGTCACATAATTTAGTTAGGAAAATATTTTACTTATATTTATGTTTTAAGCTTTGATGTATGTTTGACGTGAGGCAGTTATTTGTCATTACGGAAAGCACCCTTGAGGTTTGCAACATTTCTTATTTGCTGCCATTTTTGAGTTTTGATCCCTTATGTTTAAGATTTTTTTTGTGTTTAAGGTAATTTACAATCAGAGGGAAAAGTGCATAGTGCAGTGCAGAGAGATAATTAGTAAGTCGATAGCTATGCGATTGCTAACTTTGTATTGTATGATATCACTATAATAATGTAGTCACGTAAAGTCAATTGTATGACAACATAGAATCATGACATGGCTAAAATAATGCGGACAAGAACATTTTACTATCGAAATGGTAAATTTCTTTTCTGCATTCCACCTTATTCCTATGATTCGTAATTTGTCTTACATTACATGATCACATTGTCTCCCTAAAGAAAATGATCTCTCTAACACTAACACATGAGCCAGACCCGAGGCATTGCGAGCCATCAAATTTCCATCCAAACGCGTGCAAGTAGGGCAAGTCAGTCAGACTGGCTTCAGATCGTCATTGAGGCATGGAATTCCGTATCAGTAAAATATCAATCGACCAAAGAGACAAGATATCGGAAATATAACGAAAATATATCGGAGATATTGTGTAAAAAAATATCGATGGTCGAAAATTAGTTTTTTAAATGAGTTATATTAATTTAGGCAAAGCATAGATTTCAAAATATGCATATTAGGATGAGAAACAAATGGAAAAGTTATTTTTTTAAAATAAAATTTTAATTTTTTTAAAAGGCATTTTTTTTAAAAAATAGTGATATATCGGTCCAAAATTGCTGATATATCGGCGATATTTTAGAAAATTTGAAAAAACGATATCAGACCATATTATTTTATCAGGTGGGGCCCAATATCAATATATTGCCGATACGGAATTCCATGCATTGAGGCCCTCATAGACACTTTCGTGTGAGGACCAACCAGAAATAGACACATGAAAAACCCACAAAATTAGGCAATCAGCCAAGAACTTGTACAATACTCCTAATGCTAGCTGTGTAATGTGTAACATGTCATCGCCTTATTGTTCATAGTATTCTAATCATGTTACTGAAAGAGAAAAATTAAACCTTGCAGAACATAATGTTACATCAACCAGCATAAAAACAGAAAAGTCCTGGCAAAAAATGATCCAAGTGCAGAAGATGAAGACACCATTGTCTAGTTGCACTATTCAATGAAAACCAAACACCCAATCACATTGGAAATCTGGAAAAAGAAAAGTCGAGCAAGTTGCATAGCTAGAGTTGATAAATAAGGCTGCATAAGCCTCAACTCTAGAATAAAGTTCTGTCAAGAAGCTTTCACCTAGCGTATTAGTTCACTAGATCAGATTCAAATGCTAAGTTCATATCAGATTGATTCTACAGTTTCACAAGTGTCGACATGCCATATTACATCATCTAGCAATAACTATTTCAAGAATTCCAACGAACAGATTATTGCAACTATTGTAACCAAGACCAGACTCCATGATTCATGAACAAAAGATAGAGAGATAAAGAATGGAGAAAGTAGATGTCTTCTAATTTTTTCCCAAGCTAGACAAATTACAACTATTAACCAGTTCTCTTCTTACATCATGCGGAACAATTCCTGATCAAAAGACTTAAGTTCCGTACTACACAATAGTTGTACTAGTGAAAAAAGGTAAGAACTACGCAATTGACCTTGGAAATAGTAAAGAAGATATGCGTGATAAATTGATTATCACCAACAGTTGGAAGTTGTTGAGAAAACAAAGAGCAGGAAAAATTTTCTCTCCCTTACCATCCTAAACTTGAAAACAAGCTCAGTATCAACTTATAGAAATTAAGGAAGAAATAAGAGAAGGGTTCATACTCAATAGAACAGATTAATGCTTCTAATGATAACATACAATTAGTAATCACACAGAATCTGTTGATAAGAAACAATTTATTTTCATTATATTCTCTGCACAAAATTGTGTGGTTTTAAACAAACGCTTCAAGAACGCTACAATTTTCTATATGCACAAGCACTTTGTACAAATAGGTAAAGAAAATACAAAAAAATAAGACAGGTATAAACAATTTAGATTTTCACTATCCGTTCTAATAACCGGTCCTCTTCTTCATTTGGAACATGAGGATCAAGTTTCTTAAGATTTTGGATAAATGCAGTAGCCTCTTCCCTTTTACCAAGCTTACAGTACCCATCTACGATACCATTATACTGTTCTCATTTGGCCTACAGCCCCTTTTTACCATATATCTTACATGATCTACTGCAGCCACAAACTTCCATTGGCTCAAATAACTTGTGATTAATAGATTATAGGTGACCACATCTGGTTTATGACCTGACGAAAGCAGTTCTGAGAAGATCCTTGAGGCATCCCCCATCCGCCCCTGCCTACTGTATGCATATATGACAGTGTTGTATGAAATAAGATCAGGCTTCTCGCCTTTCTCAATAATCTCCCTCAGGATCTCTTTTGTCTTCTCAAAGCTACCCAGCCCGCTATACATATCCATTAAACTATTGTATGTTGTCAATGTAGGAGTGAACCCGCTTTCATAAATGAAAATGAGAATTATATTTGCTCCAACCATATGTCTCCTTCGATATATAGAGATCACATTCAGAGTAATTATGCCCGGGCAAAAATTCCTTCTTCTCAACTCCAGAAAAGCTTGCTCTGCTTCAGACAATAGGTTGCTTTTACTGTTAACAAGAACAAGTGTCCTAATTAATACATTATGAGACCCGATTATGCCTGAATAAACATCTTTTGCAAGAGCTGACATTCTTTCTATCTCCTTTCCATTTGCATAAGCATGCAATAATGAGCAATACAAAACTTCATTTGGCTTACATCGGCCACCCTTCATCTCATCGAGAATTTTCTCAGCATCTTTCCACCGTCCCCCACGCGATAAAGCAGCCAAAACAGCATTGTAAGTAGAAAGATCTGGTGTGAAGCCAGCCTTGATCATTCAACTTCATAGACTTCCATTGCTTCATAAAAAACCCACATCTGCTATAACCACTAAGCAAAGTATTGAATGTATCTCCACCAGGCACAAATCCAGCCCTTTTCATCTCCTTAAATGTTCGGGACATTTCAGATGCCATCCGATTTTGCCCAAACACAACTAGAAGTGTGTTCCATGTAACTATATCAGGTGCAAGCCCACTTGCTCTAAGCTCATTGACAACCTCCATCATTTCGCAGAATTTGCCTCTACTCGCATGCATCTTAATCAGTGCATTATAAGTACACAAATTCGGACTGCAATCCTCCTTCATCTCCTAAAAAATCTTCACTGCAAATGATCTTTCCCAGCCTTCTCAAACCCCGACATCGAAGTAAAATGCATTACCACATCCCGCCTAATACCCTTCTCCATCATCTAATTCTTGATATCCATTGCGTCATTTAAAAGATCACCTCTTGCATAAGCAGGTATTAAAGAATTATAAGTGACTAGGATTGAAGCCATTAACCTCCATTTCCTGCAAAACAGCCATGGCCTCCATGTACCTATGAGACTTCCCATATACATCTAGCAATGCATTATAAGTCACATTGACAGGCGCATATCCCATCGCTTTCATCTCATTAACAACCTCGGCGGCTTCTTCATACAAAGACCCCCGACGACAACAACTTATCAGAGTGCTGTAAGTATAAGAATCAGGCAAAATTCCCCTGCTCTTCATGGCCTCAACAAGGGAGCTAAACTTACTCCAAGGCACACCCATTTTACCATAGACATTAAGCATCACATTGTAAGTTATAATGGTAGGTTTGCATCCTTCTTCCTCCATCTTCCTAAAGACGGAAACTGCTTACCGATATCTTCCATTTCGGAAGCACGCCGAAATCAGAGAGGTGTAAGCATAAACATCAATGCAGTAACCATCCTCACTGAGTCTCTGAAGCAGAGAAGTGGCAGAGCCAACATCCCCTTCTCTGCCCAGAAGACCAACGACCATGGCGACCGCCGGAGCTGGCAGGAACGACCGGGAATCATCGCGCTTGCGAATCCATTCAAATGCGTGAAGCGCAATTCGAGTTCTTTCGTAAAAAGACAGAGCTATGATGATGCCCAATAAATCTGAAGACAGAGTTTGCTGTTGCTCACCTTGCTGGACCAGGCCAGAGAGAATTCCATCAATTTCTTCGCCGTCGCTGGGGTGTCCAGAGGCTCTTCTTGGGAGGTGAATAGGAGTTCTTGTATGACAGGGGTCAAAGGTGAAGAAGAAGAGGAGGAGGAAGAAGAAGAAGCAAAGGAAGAAGATGATGATAAAGGTGAGGGCAATGGAGGAGGACAAGAGAGGTTGGGATGGGGTTGGAGGGGTTCTTGGAAGATGTTGGGTTTTGAAGGAGGAGAAGCAGAGGAAGGGCTAGCTTATCTGCCATCCGAGAGAGAGCGAGCGAGAGAGAGTGGCCTCCCCTGAACTGAAGAATCGAGAGAACTGGTGAGACGGGTGACAAGTTATAGGTGGAAGTAAGGGAACTAGTTAACTAGTTACTTTTCGACGAGCAGGGGCGGACGCACGAATTTTTGTCAACGGGGTCATAAGTAGGGGTGTAAACGGCGTCCAAATGTCCGTGTCCATTCGTTTGTCTGTTTTACTGTCCAAACCATGGAATGTCGTATCGGATATCGGTAAAATATCGGTCGGCCTAAGAGACGAAATATCGGAGATATTGCGTAAAAAAATATCGGTCGTCAAAAACTAGTTTTTATCATATATTTTCAAAATCTAACTTCTAAAATGAGTTATACTAATTTAAACAAAGAATAGATTTCAAAATATGCATAAAAGGATAGAAAACAAACATGAAAGTTTTTTTTTCCCAAAAAAAAAAAAAAAAAATTTTCAAAAATTTTTTTTTAAAAAAAAATAATTTTTTTTTTCAAAAAAGGCCGATATATCGGTCCGAAACCGATATATCGGCGATATTTGGAAAAAATGTAAAAATCGATACTTAATGGTATCGGAGTATTGGGTTGTGTCCGATACCGATATATCGGCGATATATCGCCGATATATCGGCGAGCTGGCATTCCATGGTCCAAACGGACATAAAAAATTTGTCAATCATAGACACAGACAGCTTTGGTAGTTTGGCATATGAGCGGAAGCGATTGCAAACGGAATGCGTCCGCATCCAGAGCCATCTATGTCCGTCTGTTTAAGGTAAATGGTTCATAATGTTCGTGTCTGAAACGATGGTGCACCCGGTAGTAGAGGCCATTAGGCCGAGAAGCAACAAGGGTGACGAGACGGCAAAGCCTATATCCTATCCCTTGTTGTTTTGAAGCCAGACGAGGATTGTGACACCCAAGGAAGTCCCTAGGGCTATGCTAAAGAGATAGAAAGTGAAGAATGTAGAGATATATTTACGCTCCTTCTTATCGTTCTCATTAAATTGGTCAGTGCCTAAGGTTGGCATAGCGGCCTTCAGGTCTCCAAAGCCTAATGCAATGAGATAGAGGCCGGAGAAGAGGACGATAGCCTTCTGGCCGCTTGCATGGGGGCAATCGGCTCTTGGATCAAATATTATGTAGAACGCTGGTCGGAGAGTCTTCACCTTAGCTTGGATTGCAAGTAGCAAGAAACCCTGTCAAGAATGTAAAAAAAAATCATTATAAGAAAACTATGAATAACTAGGCCAACGACTAAGGTGTATTGAATTAAAATATATAGAAAAACTATGAAAATGAAATGTAACTATGATAAATTACTCTATAAAATATGTATCTCAACGCCAAGAAAAATAGTCAACAAATATTAAGTTAATAGAAAAAATAATAGAACAAATGTTAATGGTCAGTTTTAGGGAGGGAAAGGTTTTGGGTTTTATGAGATGGGTCAGAGACTGAGGGGGTCAGCCCATTTTTCCATTGGGTCAGCCCATTGTAACCCAAAACTTAATATCCAACCCAATGGCCATTTTCCATTGGGGGTAGTGGAAAAACCCAAAACTCTCTGGGGTCATCTGACCCCGGAGCCTTCAACGTGCGTCCGTCCCTGTCGACGAGTGGTGGGGGACTACTCTTGGGTGCCCATTTTGGGCTCTAAAGAGCCCCTTTGGCACAAAATGATATATATTTTGTATAAAAATAATTTTGTTATAAAAAGTATAGTTTTTTCTTAGAGCTTTCTTAAAATTAAGTGGCTTTGGTATAAGAAATAATATAGAAATAACTTTATTTACCCCTCATTTATAGAGGAATTTCATTCTTTCTTTTCTCTCATGAAGGTAAAATTGTCACGTAAGATATTTACTATTTATCCAAAATCAGCCACATCCAAATAGGCTTTAGGGGTTAGTTTTTGACAAAATTGATTTAGGGGTGGGCGTTTCCATACGGGCCGAGCTTTAGCTTTGCTCTAACAAAAGCAATTTTATACAAAGTTACTTTTTACACAAGCAAAAGTGGTTGCCAAAAACCCTAACTGTATACCATTAAAGTGTACTACTGTAAGATATTTCTTCAGTTTCTTGAGCTACCCCAATGCCCCTTCAAAAATCCATAAAAGGGGGACTGAGAGGCCTCTGCTGTTATAGAAGCCAAATGAAAAGTTAATTCTATGAGTCATGGCTCAAGCACATCCGCCTGAGTCAATGCTAGGTACGATCTGAGTAAGTGAGCCGTTGGATGGGTTAGCAGAGATGCAAACCTCCTACTTCTTGTAATAACAATTGTCACCAGATCAAAATCCAATGGCCCAAATCGTCTCTGCTCACAAGCATGACCTAGACTCTTGCAAAATTGACGAGATAAAGTGGATGAAGATTGGATTTCATATTAATTCAGGAGTGGCTTTCTCTAGTATAGAAGAGAAAATTTGTTTGGAAGAGAAAATAAAAAAAGTAGCAAGCCTTTGTAGGGTGTAAAAATCTCGCTTGTAAGGGTCTGATTGGTAAAGAATTTTAGGAGTGGGAAATCTGAATTTTAGAGAAGAAGCGGTCAGAAGAATCTAGCTGTTTGGTTGGGAAGAAACAATTTTTAGAAAAGAATTTAGGGTTCGATGACATATTTTATAAATAAATATGAAGAAAAATAATAATAAAAATACATTTCTATGATTGAAAACACATTTTTTATTATTGTTTGCCCGTCTTTTTTACAAAAATTATAAAAATTGATATTGAAAAAAGTCAGTGAAGTAAAAACTGGTTTCTTTTGAAAAATCTCCTATGGAAAAGATTTTCATGGAGAAGCTGAATGCTGCCAAACAGGCCCTAAACCAATTCCTTGGGAAATCTTATTGATTCTGAGCGGAGTGAACTTGGTAATCCTCTTGTGCACTCTCCCCATGGATAACAGACCAATTATTCCACTTGTTCTGCTGATGCTCAACTTATTTTTACTCTTGAAAGAGCAAATGCATAATAGGCCATGCGAATGAGTGATTGATCACATTACAAAGTCGGCATTACGCATAGGATTTTGTGATTTAAGGATATAGGATTGACTGCGATTGGCAGTACTCAGACCTCATAGTGCCCACAACTCAAAAGTCGCAGTAATTTAGCACAAAACATGAACTTCAGAAGCTTCCTTTCCCATGGCAAAATTTGTAAAGTAGGCACAGAAGATCAAATGTGTCAAATTGCATCCTCATTGGATGTTCAAAGAACAACATTCGACTATCCCAATTGTCGCAAACAACACTTGATTAACACCCATGTCGATAAATGACTGATTTAAAAAGAACGCAAACAATACATTTCTCAAGATTTAGAGATGCTAAGAACAGTGAGGTTAATTCAGTCATCAATTTCAAAATCCAAACATGCTGAGCTCAAACAAACAGAGCTTAACAAAATAGTAACGGTGCTGCCAGCATCACAGATGACCGATGGCTGGGGTCTTGTTACAGCACTAGTACCTGACAAAGCATTCGATAGTAACCTCAAAATCTAACCCCATTTACAAAAAGCTCCATTGTATACGATCCTCAGAAGAGTCTACTCTTTCAGAAAATGAGGATTGATTAGCCCAGAGATTTCAAGAAATCCAACACGTTCTTTACCCCCAAATATTTTCTTCAGCTTCTCGTCACAGATGATTATCTTTTTGTTCTGAGGATCCTGCTTGGAAGAACACATGCATGAACGAAAATCATTAATCTCAACTCTTGCAAAACAATAATAAAGGAAGAAAATTAGGAGCAGTTTCTCTGAATAGTAAGGTAAAAATCGCATCCAATAACAAAGGCACTTTTTCTTTAGAGTCAAAATTTACCTAACAAGGGGCTAGATAGAAGAACAATAAGATATAACACATGCTAGGTAGTTGAGAAACTCATCTATTTAAAAAAAAAGCAGTTTATAGACCTTAAGTGACCACAACTTGTGAATTACCAGTACTCCTTTCTGTTGCTAGTTATGGACTCAAGAAGACACATTAAGTAGGCTGGTGCAGTTGGAATGCAAAATGGAATAAACATATTTCTACATCATTACCAGTCACAAATTGTTTCTTCTGCAAGATGCATGTTAAATCACCATGAACTAAATATTTCATATTGCAAATCTTGTTCCACAGCTATATTATAAGCTTATGTCGTTGTATATGGCTATTATAAAATATAGAAGCTTCATAGCAGTACATACAAATTCGATACATGCTGCTGACTGAAACCATTTTAACTGTCTAAAAAAAGCTAGCAAATTGATTAACTGTACAAGCACATATTTAATTTCAAGATAAATTTCGGGTTCAATATCCACTCTATAAGCTTTTATAAAGAAAATCGCCACATGCTAGACATCTTTACCATCAGCAAAAAGAGATGTTGATGAATGTTCAATGAAATCTGCTCCAGTCAATTGTTTGTAGATCCTAAAAGCAAAGTATACATGGCATGATACGGACATTTATGACAACACCCTCAAAAATCTTATAAACAACTACTGAAACAGTGGAACACTTTAAAGTAAGAACATTATAAAAAACATTGCAAGAATTGAAAACTTTATGAAATATTAAAGAAGATCTCTGTATCAAACGAATCCTTAGAATCTTGTAAACATAACTGAAGTGTAGATAATGAGTCACAACAATGTAAACTATTCTGGAAATTTGTGACACAGCAATTACAATGCATAACTGACAAGTAGCTCTGTAGTTCGATATCTATAGTAATGAGAGGTCAAACAAGAACACTTAATAATGGGAAGGATGGAGTATATTCCTACTCCAAAAGTGACCGAAAATGTCCTATCTTTACAGTTGCATACCCGAACTACAAGCTTATACAAAAATTACAGGTAGCACATTGTGGTGTACTATAATTTAGATACAAAGAACACTAGTCATGCAAGGATCGAAGAACAAAAAAATTCATTGAATTTGCATACATGAACCAATCAATACTTTCCAAACACCAGAAGAGAGGTGAAATAATTATACACTCAGAAATTGTAGTATACGATCTGAGTAGGTGAGCCGTTGGATGGGTTAGGAGAGATGCAAACCTCCTACTTCTTGTAATAACAATTGTCACCAGATCAAAATCCAATGGCCCAAATCGTCTCTGCTCACAAGCATGACCTAGACTCTTGCAAAATTGACGAGATAAAGTGGATGAAGATTGGATTTCATATTAATTCAGGAGTGGCTTTCTCTAGTATAGAAGAGAAAATTTGTGTATAAAAAAATTGGAAGAGAAAATAAAAAAAAGTAGCAAACCTTTGTAGGGTGTAAAAATCTCGCTTGTAAGGGTCTGGTTGGTAAAGAATTTTAGGAGTGGGAAATCTGAAATTTAGAGAAGAAGCGGTCAGAAGAATCTAGCTGTTTGGTTGGGAAAAACAATTTTTAGAAAAGAATTTAGGGCTCGATGACATGTTTTATAAATAAATATAAAGAAAAATAATAATAAAAATGCATTTCTATGATTGAAAACACATTTTTTATTATTGTTTGCCCGTCTTTTTTATAAAAATTATAAAAATTGATATTGAAAAAAGTCAATGAAGTAAAAACTGGTTTCTTTTGAAAAATCTCCTCTGGAAAAGATTTTCATGGAGAAGCTGAATGCTGCCAAACAGGCCCTAAACCAATTCCTTGGGAAATCTTATTGATTCTGAGCGGAGTGAACTTGGTAATCCTCTTGTGCACTCTCCCCATGGATAACAGACCAATTATTCCACTTGTTCTGCTGATGCTCAACTTATTTTTACTCTTGAATGAGCATATGCATAATAGGCCATGCGAATGAGTGATTGATCATATTACAAAGTCGGCATTACGCATAGGATTTTGTGATTTAAGGATATAGGATTGACTGCGATTGGCAGTACTCAGACCTCATAGTGCCCACAACTCAAAAGTCGCAGTAATTTAGCACAAAACATGAACTTCAGAAGCTTCCTTTCCCATGGCAAAATTTGTAAAGTAGGCACAGAAGATCAAATGTGTCAAATTGCATCCTCATTGGATGTTCAAAGAACAACATTCGACTATCCCAATTGTCGCAAACAACACTTGATTAACACCCATGTCGATAAATGACTGATTAAAAAAGAACGCAAACAATACATTTCTCAAGATTTAGAGATGCTAAGAACAGTGAGGTTAATTCAGTCATCAATTTCAAAATCCAAACATGCTGAGCTCAAACAAACAGAGCTTAACAAAATAGTAACGGTGCTGCCAGCATCACAGATGACCGATGGCTGGGGTCTTGTTACAGCACTAGTACCTGACAAAGCATTCGATAGTAACCTCAAAATCTAACCCCATTTACAAAAAGCTCCATTGTATACGATCCTCAGAAGAGTCTACTCTTTCAGAAAATGAGGATTGATTAGCCCAGAGATTTCAAGAAATCCAACACGTTCTTTACCCCCAAATATTTTCTTCAGCTTCTCGTCACAGATGATTATCTTTTTGTTCTGAGGATCCTGCTTGGAAGAACACATGCATGAACGAAAATCATTAATCTCAACTCTTGCAAAACAATAATAAAGGAAGAAAATTAGGAGCAGTTTCTCTGAATAGTAAGGTAAAAATTGCATCCAATAACAAAGGCACTTTTTCTTTAGAGTCAAAATTTACCTAACAAGGGGCTAGATAGAATAAGACAATAAGATACAACACATGCTAGGTAGTTGAGAAACTCATCTATTTAAAAAAAAAGCAGTCTATAGACCTTAAGGGGCTGTTTGGATAGTGAAAGAGTAATGAATGTGAAATCAAATTCAGGTGAAAAAATTCATTGACTTTCATGATGAATGTGAAATTCGTTTGGATAGTAAAATTTTTAAGATGAATATAATTGGTCATGTGTTTGGATAGTGAATGTGAAACAGTAGTAATTTTTTACATTTTGACAATTTTACCCCTGCATGACCTCTTTTCTACACTCCGTCCGACATTAGTAATACCATATAATTTTTTAAAATGGATTAATTTTAGTTTAATTTGGAAAATTAAATCTTGGTACAAATTTGGGATGGAGGGAATACTGTTCATGAATCATGATGAGGACAGAATTGTATTTTTGCAGATGAATTGAATTCACTTTCAGGTGAAAGTCCTCATGAGGACTTTCACCTGAAAGTGCTCTTTCACCCTGAATTTGTTCTTTCAGGTGAATTTTCTAATTCACCTGAAATTCACCAAACAAACCAATTTCACTGTCTTTCATGTGAAAGAGGGCTGAATTGACAGTGAATTCAGCCCTCTTTCACTATCCAAACAGCCCCTAAGTGACCACAACTTGTGAATTACCAGTACTCCTTTCTGTTGCTAGTTATGGACTCAAGAAGACACATTAAGTAGGCTGGTGCAGTTGGAATGCAAAATGGAATAAACATATTTCTACATCATTACCAGTCACAAACTGTTTCTTCTGCAAGATGCATGTTAAATCACCATGAGCTAAATATTTCATATTGCAAATCTTGTTCCACAGCTATATTATAAGCTTATGTCGTTGTATATGGCTATTATAAAATATAGAAGCTTCATAGCAGCACATACAAATTCGATACATGCTGCTGACTGAAACCATTTTAACTGTCTAAAAAAAGCTAGCAAATTAATTAACTGTACAAGCACATATTTAATTTCAAGATAAATTTCGGTTCAATATCCACTCTATAAGCTTTTATAAAGAAAATCGCCACATGCTAGACATCTTTACCATCAGCAAAAAGAGATGTTGATGAATGTTCAATGAAATCTGCTCCAGTCAATTGTTTGTAGATCCTAAAAGCAAAGTATACATGGCATGATACGGACATTTATGACAACACCCTCAAAAATCCTATAAACAACTACTGAAACAGTGGAACACTTTAAAGTAAGAACATTATAAAAAACATTGCAAGAATTGAAAACTTTATGAAATATTAAAGAAGATCTCTGTATCAAACGAATCCTTAGAATCTTGTAAACATAACTGAAGTGTAGATAATGAGTCACAACAATGTAAACTATTCTGGAAATTTGTGACACAGCAATTACAATGCATAACTGACAAGTAGCTCTGTAGTTCGATATCTATAGTAATGAGAGGTCAAACAAGAACACTTAATAATGGGAAGGATGGAGTATATTCCTACTCCAAAAGTAACCGAAAATGTCCTATCTTTACAGTTGCATACCCGAACTACAAGCTTATACAAAAATTACAGGTAGCACATTGTGGTGTACTATAATTTAGATACAAAGAACACTAGTCATGGAAGGATCGAAGAACAAAAAAACTCATTGAATTTGCATACATGAACCAATCAATACTTTCCAAACACCAGAAGAGAGGTGAAATAATTATACACTCAGAAATTGTAGTAGTCATCCAAAAAACCTTCAAGCAAGGAACATGAGCAGCTATATATAACTCAATGAACACACAAACACTAAACCAACAAAGTAGACACTTCATGTAACCGAGTACAGATAAACAACTAATTTGAGCTTCCACTCTACTTCTCACCGACCTTTCAGAGTGAAACACTATTGTCTAATACATGAAGCACCCCATGTGAAATCCATTCCCCACTATATCATTCAGACACATTTTTTATGACTATACATTATACGACATATAGAATAACAACAGCATAGATTCACTACTCTTGCACCTCAATGACCAAGCCATATGAAATGAAATAACAGTCAACAAATCCATCAAGCAGGCCATAACAAAACAGCATAACAAACAGAAAAAGAAAGACTACATCTCAGCAAGAAGAGAAGCAGGGAAGCCAGAGAGACCTGAAGGTCGTGCTCTTTAATGTAAGCCCAAATCTGTTTCAGGGCCTGAGTTCGCGGAATCTCCGGCACGCCCACCAGCTCCTGCAGTGCCGGAGAGATGGGTTTGGGCTTCATGATGCCTCTGGGCCTCCGGTTCCCGGCCTCAGCCGTCGCCGGTTTCGACGCGGCGCAGAGGACAACGCTGTCGCGGCGGAGGAAGGTGGGTTTCAGCCGGACGGTGGGAAGGGACCTCGCCGGGAGTATGCCGGAGCAGGTGAGAAAGGAGAGGGAGGCCATGCCGGAAATGGTGCTGGAGAGATGGGGAGTGAGGGTTTGAGTGGCGCCTCAGATTCTGCTGGTTTTTGAAGATGAGGGAAGCGGGAGTTGCTATGTTTGTGACCCGCCTTGTGTAGCCCGCGTTGTCCTATTGGAGGAAACATATGGATTAAAGCTCCATGGGCCGAGTTGGATGAAGCCCACGAGGACTTCATAAAGAAGGCAATGGGTGGGCGAGGGCCTTGCAATTTGCAAAATTGTAAATGGCTGGGAAACTTATTGGGCCTAGCTAGTGCTGGTGTGAAGATAAATATCGGGCCTAGCTAGTGCTGTATGAGGGCTAGCGGCAACAGGCAACTGGCAACTGAGAGCTATTGGACGGAATGCAAACTGTAGGAAATAATTGGATGAGAGCAGGTAGTCTACAACCGACTGGAGAGAAGCCTCTCCGGTCGGTTTTGTTAGTAGCCGTCAGATGAAAATCTGATGGGTTGAGGCGGGTTTTTCCTAATTTACTCTAGTTTACTCACTCCTCTCTTCCCCCAACAGTCGGCTCCTTCCCTTTTCGCCACCCTCGTCGCCGCCCCATCTCCCTCGTCGCCTCCCTCGTTGCCGCCCCCATCTCCCTCACTCCCTCCCTCGTCATTGCCCTCGTCGCCGCTCCCATCTCCCTCACTCCTCCCTCGTCGCCTCCCCCATCACATTCATCGGGCCTCTCCCATTCACTCCTGCCGCCAGTCCTCTCCCTCTCACCCCACTACTGATCGACCCCCATATTCTCTCCCCCAACCCCCCTCACTCTTGTCGGCCCTGCCCCCCTGCCTCGAGCTCAAAGATTCCAACTTTACCAGAAAGGAGGATGAGACATTGGAGGCCACATAGCAAATGAACCAAATGAAATATATGCCTAAGCCAGCTTGAATTACTTTAATTTTGATAAACCAAATCGAACCACTAAAGTAGGACAAATGAGTATCAAATGCTATGTTGGATGTGATTGTGATTTAGTGTCTGATTCTGTCCCACATTAATAGTCTGATTAGTGTAATGTATCTTTCATAGTTGTGCTTAACAATGCCAAATATATTCATTAAAATTTGTCCTTATGGTGAAGGTTTGTTTGCTTAGGTGTTAAATGAAAGCTGCAAATAGATGTGAAGAATCTATAATGGGTTTAGATGGCAATGAAGAAAATGCATTTCATGAAAGTAATGAAATTAGTATGGGTGAGGACCACACTGATATGAGGATGGTACCGTGTGAGGTGATGTAGTTTTCTTCTATGGAGGAGGCATATAGATTTTATAATGCATATGCAAAAGTAAGAGGTTTTGGCATTAAAAAAAACACTTCAGTTAAATTTCAAAAGAATGTAATAATTTTTAAAAAGGTAGTTGTGTGTGAAAAAGAAGGATATAAGAGAACAAATGATCGTCGGTAAGCAGGAAAAGAGGTTAAACGTCGTCCTGATAGTCGAGAGAAATGTAAGGTCCATATAGTTATTAAAACAAATAGAAAAGGAAAATTGGTAGTGGTGCATTTTCATGACATACATTCACATGCACTTGCAACTCCATCCAAAGTAGGAATGATCCGATCGCATAAGAAACTTACAAACTTCAAAAGAGTTGATTAGTGCATTTCATGAATGCGGTATTCGCCCTTCGAGAATTATAAGGGTATTGAATATTGTAGGTGGTAGTGTGGATAACATGCGCATCTCCTCTCAAGATTGTAGAAATTATTTAGAGAAAGCATGCAAGAATAATGTTGGCCAACAATGTATGAGGGTTGTGGAATATTTCCAACGTAAGCATGCTGTTGAAGATGGTTTCTTTTTTGCAATAGAGGTTGATGAGAATAATCAATTAAAAAGTTTTTTTTGGGCGGATTATAGATCAAAGTGGGCCTATATGCAATTTGGGGATGTTATTGTATTTGATGTGATATATAGGGCAAACTCTTTCAATATGCCATTTACACTAATAGTTGGGGTTAATCATCATTGACGATCTACTTTGTTTGGGTGTGCCTTACTTGCAGATGAAACAGAGGAGACATTCACGTGGGTGTTTAAAACATTGTTAAAATATATGTGGGATAAGATGCCATTAGGGATCATCACAGACCAAGATGCGGCAATGAGAAAGACAATTGCAACAGTCTTCCATGGTTGTCTACATCGATTTTGTTCATGGCACATTGGAAGGAATGCACTTATTGATAGTTTAAATATTAAACCCTTGCAAGTGCATAAGGCAATTGTACTATAATGAGTATTTAGGGTTGTCGAACCTCAGGGACGGATGATAATCTCTCAAATTCAATAGAAGAAAAGTTGTTGTTTTGATTTAATTCAAAGAAAGAAATAAACTTTAACTATTTTAAATGAGTTTAACTAATATGGAGAAGTGCCAAGGCTTCGAATCCACCACGAAATAAACTAGTTTTATTTATCTCTCTCTCTCTCTCTCTTTTATAAATTCATAGTTGGCTAGCATATTCCTCTCGGACATATACTTGTCAATTCAAAATATCGTGCTCTCCTCTTAGACGTAACGCACAAAGTAATTAAAACATGGAACTGTGATCTCTCTCTCTCTCTCTCTCTCGAGCATAAATCAATAAAACTTTATTAATATATGACACCTCAGTCTACTTACGTTCTTGGTCGGACACGCAAGTATTCCTCAGATTGAAACTCACAAGAATTCACTCTAGTCTCTCTCGAGCACATAGAATAAATCTCAATAAATTAACTTTAAAAACATAATAAAGATCCATACACCAACTAAGATAAAGTTAAGATGAGAGAAAGAAAACGATACAACCAATCTACTCGGGCTTCATCTACGCATTGGAAGTGGTTTAGCCTCGCATCGGAAGAGAAACAAACATCTTCATCTTCATCATCTTCTTCTTCTCTCCTAGAAGAACTCTTCTCTAGCCTCCAAGATGTCTCTAGATATCCCAATATGTTCTCCATTAAGGCATATATATAGGGGTCAAGAGAAACCATGAAACCCCTTTCCAATTCCGACTGAAAATAGGGTTTTCTTTTTAAGTTTGCCTAATACGGCGATTGATTTCACTGTTCACCGCTCGATCGCTTACTGTTCATGCAAAAATTCACTGCCAATCGATCGCTTCCCGATCGATCACTCCTTTTCCTTCATTCTTCACTGCGTTGCGCTGATCGATCAGTTCAAATCTTCGTATGCCGATCGATCACTTTAGTGCCGATCGATCGGCACTGTTCATTCAAAAACTCGAGTAGATACGATCGATCGAAAGGTGATGATCGATGGCTCTCTTCAGTCGTGTCTTCTTTTCTAGGTCAGGAGTGTTGTGTACACCAGCACAACTCATGAGCGTGGTCTATCTTAGGCAGTATTTCATTATTAAGATTAGTTTCCTTTCATGAATTATTATAATAAGCCATGATTGGCATTAGGGGTGATTTAATTTGATTGTAATGAAGCTGATCAGTTGATGGCCAGGAGACGTGGCCCAATTGTTGGCACGTCTTTGACCCATCAGCGGCACGTTCCACGCTTGGCGTTTTAGGGGGGTCGTCTCTCATATTTCACCATATCATAACTTTGCCGGAAACATGCTTATTCACCAGGATTTCATCATGATATAATTTCAATATCAACATGTGTCATTATCAACATGTGCAACAATATCACATACCCTACTTAGCTTAATCCATCCATTTAGAGTTGAAGGCTTACTCTTATAAGCATGCTCTTTTACCATACAATAAACCATAACATGATTGATCGTTTAAAATTAAACTCTTGCAAATGCACAAGGCAATTGTACTACGGTGAGTATTGATAAGGGTTGTCGAACCTCAGGGACGGATTAATCTTTTACCAAATTCAAGAGAAGAAAGTTGCAGTTTTTGTTTAATCTAAATAAAGCTATGAACTTTAACTACTAAGCTGAGTTTTAATCAATGTGGAGAAGACCAAGGCTTCGAATCCACCACAATAACTAGTGTATCGTTTCCCTCTCTCTTTTGAATAAAGATTTCCAATTGGCTAGCATATTCCTCTCGGAAATACACTTGTCAACTCAAAATATAGTGCTCTCCTCTCGGATGTAACACATAAAACAATTAAAACATAGAATTGTGATCTATCTCTCTCGAGTATAAACCAATGAAACTTTATTGATATATAACACCTCAGTCTACTCACGTTCCTCTCGGATACGCAAGTATTCTTCGGATTGAAACTCACAAGAATTCACTCTTGTCTCTCTCGAGTACAAAGAACAAATCTTTATTGAATTAACGGTGATTACACAATAAAATCCATACACCAACTAGAATAAAAACATAAGATGAGAGAGAAGAAACTACACAACCAGATTATTGGGCTTCATCTACGCCTTGGATAGGAGTTTAGCCAAGCATGGGAAGAGAATCCATCATCTTCATCTTCATCATCTTCTTCTTCCTTTGCTCTAGCTTCCAAGGTCTCAAATTGCTCTCTAGGTTGAATATGTGGTACCCAATACGTTCTCCCTTAAGGCATATATATAGGGGTGAAGGAAAACCCTCAAAATCCCTTCCAAATCCAAGTCGAAATAGGCCTTAATTCCCGTTTGCCGCATACGGCGATCGATCGTATGTATTGACGATCGTTCGCTGGCCGATCGATCGCTATTCCTTCGTTATTTTCCTCCGATCGATCGCTTGGCGATCGACGCCGTATGATACCGATCGATCGTAGTTACTGTCTTTGGCGGATCAAAAATTCCAGTAGATACGATCGATCGTTTTGATGCCGATCGATCGTGTCCTTCAATACAGTGCTTTTGCGGCTCTAGCGATCGATCGCAGTGATTCCCGATCGATCGTAGTTACTGTTTAGAAACTTTAAATGGCTATAACTTTGTGTCCCAAACTCCGAATTGCGCGTGGTTGGTGGCGTTGGAAAGCTGACTTCTTGAACTTTAACATGAAGCTTGAATCAGTCCAATCAGATATTTGTAGACGAAGTTATGATAATTTAACCATTCGAGTCACTTTTCTCTTCATTTCTGTGTATTACTCTTGTTTCCTACAAAAACCAAAAACTATATTAAAGTAGTAGTTATTCTAATCAAACACTAGCATAATCATAAGCTTAGGAGATAATAAAATGCATATTTCATGTATAGATCACACCCCCAAACCTAGATTTTGCTAGTCCCTAGCAAAACAAAACAAAATAAAATCAAACAAACTAAGGAACTAATGCATAAAAGTAAACACCACTTTCGTAGGGAACACGATTGCATTGAGCGTATGCAACAAGCCGTTAAACCTCTAGGTGGCCCTAGTAGGACGAGTGTTGTCTCGTAAGGGTTTGCAGCCATGCTACCCACAAACATGTATTTATTAATCTAATTAACCTAAGTGCAAAAATAAAGCAAAAATTAAAACATAGCAAAACAAAGAACCTATTATCCCGACAAATACACACTACAATGCTTAAGAAAATCAACCACATGTACTTGGTTCATAATCAACAGGAATATAGAAGCCCTCAAGTAAGTGGTTTTATTCCACACTTTCATCTTGGAAATTTCTGCTCAATATTATATAGCATGATAAAGTAAATAGTAGAAAGTGTAGAACATTGTAGCAATACATTCTAAATTTCTGTTTATACAGATCCAGTGTTACCCATTAACCAAAGAACATCAGAATCTACATAGTCATCGTAATCTTTAGGTTCATGATAGCACAGATCTACGCGCCTCATTCGGGTCCAACATTCTAGATTTGAGAGGATAATACACCACAGACTTTTTTTTTTTTCGCTAGGACTGTGTAAGGCCTGACTTCAAGATGCTTAGGTTTAGCAATGACTCAGGCCAATGACTCCCAGCCAGTTGGCTTAGGGCATTAGGTATTTAAGAGACCGCTTCGGGCCCGAGCATCAGCCTAAGTTAATCCCATAAAGTCAAGCAGCCCCTTTCTTTCATTTTGTTTTCATTTTTTCGCATTTTCATTTTCAGCATATATATTTTCAGCACATCTTTATTTTGTCCAGGTTGTATTATACTCTCAACCTATTTCCAGTTCCAATCCCTTGCCATAGCCAAGTAAATGGTCTATCATGATCTTTTAAGCTTAACAGACAACTACACATCATCCAATGACTATGACTAAAGACATCCCACTGTAAATTAGCATTCAACAAATCTCTAGATGGTATTACTTTATGTACTAGTGTGTGAGTGAATTTTCTTAGTTCAAGCACCTGTTCCAAGAGGACTGTAACAGAAAGATATGCTCAGTTAAGTGTATCTATCCTCCAATATACTTACTCACACTTCCAATGCAAATTAATCTCCTAAGAATTGTAACATGCATTATCACGGGATAAACTATCAAAACCTAAGAAAAGGTACTAACAAACAACCTAAAAACTAATCAAAAATTTTTTATGATTTTTTCAATTTTTTTTTTAATTTTTAATTTTTATACAAGTAATATTCCCTCCTCCAAACCTATTATGAACATTGTCCTCAATGTGAACAAAATATAGCATGACAATGAGCATATAATAAAGAAATTTATATAAAGGAGATAATACACCTGAATACGTGGGTTGCCTCCCACCAAGCGCTAAGTTTAAACGTCTTCAGCCAGACTGGGCCACGATCACTCTGTAATTATTGGATCAATTAAATGCACCAGCCCATCATCCAGGTCACCAGCAGCCTCGAGATAGGGTTTCAGACGGTGGCCATTAACTTTGAATGTACTCCCATCTTTTGGATTTTGGATCTCAACAGCACCATGTGGAAATACTTCTTTGACAATAAAAGGCCCAGACCACCGAGATCGGAGCTTCCCAGGAAATATGTGTAGCCTAGAGTTGTAGAGTAGTACCTTCTGATCAGGCTGAAAGGACTTTCTCAAGATCATCTTGTCATGCACCGCTTTGGTTCTCATCTTGTAAAGTTTGGCATTCTCATATGCATCAAAGCGCATCTCCTCTAACTCACTCAGTTGGAGTTTTTGCTGCTCACCGACTTTATCCATATCAAAGTTGTATGCCATAATAGCCCAATACGCTCGATGTTCCAACTCAACAGGTAAATGACAAGCTTTCCCATATACCAATCGGTAGGGAGACATACCAATCGGGGTCTTGAAAGCTGTCCGGTAGGCCCATAATGCATCATTAAGTCTCAAGGACCAATCCTTTCTATCAGGGCGAACCGTCTTCTCTAGAATCTGCTTGATTTGGCGATTTGAAACCTCCACTTGGCCACTCGTCTGAGGATGATATGGTGTTGCAACTTTGTGGGTGACAGAATATTTCTTGAGAAGAGCTTCAAAAGACCTGTTATAAAAATGAGAACCTCCGTCACTAATGATAGCTCGAGGAGTTCCAAGCCTGCTAAAAATGTTAGATTTAAGAAAGTCCAGCACAACTTTTTGGTCATTGGTCCTAGTGACAATAGCTTCAATCCACTTAGACACATAATCAACAGCAACAAGAATATATGTATGACCAAAAGATGGTGTAAAATCAATACCCCAAACATCAAATAAATCAACAATCAAAATTGGTTGTAGGGGCATCATATTCCTTTTAGACAAAGCTCCCAGTTTTTGACACCGATCGCAAGATTGACAATAAGCATGAGCATCTTTAAATAGAGTTGGCCAATAAAAACCACTTTGAAGTACTTTGGCCGCAGTTTTCTTACCACCGAAGTGTCCACCACAGGCCTGAGAGTGACAAAAAGATAAGATGCTATGAAACTCACTCTCGGGGACACATCGTCTTATTACTTGGTCAGCACATATCTTAAACAGGTCAGGGTCATCCCAATAGTAATGTTTGACTCGAGAGAAAAATAAGTCTTTGTCATGTTTAGACCAAAAGGTTGGAATTTGACCAACAGCAAGATAATTCACAATATGTGAAGGTGGAGATGTAGTGGATACAGCAAAGAGCTGCTCATCAGGGAATGAATCTCTTAGAGGGTCATGGCTGTGCAAATCAGGAATAGGAATTCTGGATAGATGATCAGCCACGACATTCTCAGAACCCTTTTTATCTTTAATTTCAAAGTCAAATTCCTGCAGGAGTAAGATCCAACGGATCAGCCTCGGCTTAGCATCCTTCTTAGAAATAAGGTACCTCAAGGCTGCATGATCAGAGAAAATAATGATCTTACTACCCAGGAGATATGACCTGAACTTATCTAATGTAAACACAACAGCAAGCAACTCTTTTTCTGTGGTAGTATAATTCAATTGAGCTTCAGTGAGTGTCTTGCTAGCATAGTATATGACATGAGGAATTTTATTGATGCGTTGGCCTAACACTGCCCCTACAACAAAATTTGATGCATCACACATTATCTCGGGGCAGTGTATAGTCAGGAGGCTTAATGATAGGGGAGCTAGAGAGGAGGGTTTTGAGCTTTGTAAAAGCATCTTTGCACGAATCATCAAAGTCAAATGGCACGTCTTGACCGAGAAGGTGGCATAATGGACGTGATATCTTGGTAAAATCTTTGATGAATCGACGATAAAACCCTGCATGGCCAAGGAAAGACCGTATTTGCTTAACTGATGTAGGTGGTGGTAAATTAGCAATCAGGTCAACCTTGGCCTTGTCAACCTCTATACCCCTTTTTGATATAACATGTCCAAGCACAATCCCCTGTTGAACCATGAAGTGGCTCTTTTCCCAACTTAACACTAAATTTATTTCCTCACAGCGTTTTAAAACCAAAGTAAGGTTGTGTAAGCAATCATCAAAACAAGTGCCGAACACTGAAAAATTGTCCATGAAAACTTCCAAAAATTTATCAATCATGTCGGAAAAGATGGACATCATGCATCGTTGAAATGTAGCAGGGGCATTACAAAGACCAAAAGGCATTCTTCGATACGCAAATGTACCGAAGGGACATATAAAAGTCGTCTTTTCCTGATCCCCTGGAAAAACTGGCACTTGATTATATCCTGAGTACCCATCTAAAAAGCAATAAAACTCCTGGCCCGCTAGTTTCTCTAGGATTTGGTTAATGAATGGGAGAGGAAAATGGTCCTTACGGGTATTGGAGTTCAGCTTCCTATAATCAATGCATACCCGCCAGCCCGTGGTTTCTCTTATTGGCACAAGTTCACCCTCTGAGTTTGGTTTCACCGTGATGCCCGATTTCTTAGGGACGACCTGGATGGGGCTGACCCACTCGCAGTCAGAGATAGGGTATATGATACCTGCGTCTAACTATTTCACTACCTCTTTCATCACCACCTCTCTCATGTGAGGGTTCAACCGTCTCTGCCCCTCCCTAGAAGGTTTAGCCTGGTCCTCCAGGTTTATGCGATGCATGCACATAGAGGGGTCTATACCCCGGAGGTCGGCTACTGTCCATCCTATAGCTCGCCGGTGTGTGGTAAGGATCTCCAACAACTGAGCTTCCTGGTCAATAGATAGGCTAGATGAGATAATTACAGGAAGGGTGTTGTTGGGGCCGAGGAAGACGTATTTAAGAGAGCAAGGAAGGGTTTTTAGTTCACGGTTGGGTGGGGCTTCGATGGAAGGTTTTAGTGGTGGGGCGGTAGACACAGGGAGAGGGTCAAGATGGGGTCTCCATGGGATATGTCCAGGGTATAGGGCAGCCACTAAATGGTGATGGACTTCCTCAAGGTCAGGTATGCCCTCATATTGATCGATCCAGTCATAGAAAAGGGTGTGCTCGAGGGCATCCTTAAGCACAGCAAATCGAAGGTATTCCTGGACGAGGTTATCTAAGTCGTCAACCACAAGGCACTCAGCTTCACTCGAGGGTTGTTGGGAAGCACTAAAGATGTTTTATTTAACTTTCATGTTCCCAAAGGAGACGTTCATAAGCCCTGACCTACAGTTAATGGTGGCATCCGCTGTGGCTAGGAAAGGGCGGCCAAGGATAACAGGAATTTGGGATTTGGAGTTGGCAACTGGTTCCATGTCTAAGACAACAAAATCAACAGGAAAGTAGAACCGGTCAACTCCAACGAGAACGTCTTCAATAACACCTCTAGGTCTACGAATTGATCGGTCTGCTAACTGAAGGGTGACTGTGGTGGGATGTAACTCTCCTAGGCCAAGTTGTTCATACACTGAGTAAGGGAGGAGGTTGACACTGGCCCCTAAATCCAAGAGAGCTCGGCTAATGGTATGGTCACCTATGACAATGGATATAACAGGGACACCTGGGACCTTAAATTTAGGTGGCATATCACTGGTCAGTAAAGAGCTTACTTGGTTGGTCAAAAAGACCTTTTGGGTAACATGGGATTTGGTTTTCCTCTTTTGGGTACACAGGTCTTTCAGGAATTTGGCATAGGCAGGTACTTGTTTGATGGCATCTAAGAGGGGAAGATTGACCTTAACCTGCTTGAACACCTCTAACATTTCCTCCATTCGTTGGTGGGTCTTACTAAACGGGGAGGGTTGGTTGAGGCATTGAGGGAAAGGAGCTCTAGGGATATAGGATTTTTCATTGGTGGGCTCAGCTGGGACATCCTTCTGTGGTTGAAGACTAACAGGATCAGGCATAGTAGGAGTGGGTTGGTTCTATTTCTCAAGGGGAGTGTCCTCACTCACAATGGTTGGGTCTTTAACCTGATTGTCAACTTATTTTCCATTTCTTAGGGTAGTAACAGCTTGCACCTGCTCATTTGGATAATGGGAACCTTCAACGGCGAACTGGCCTCTAGGGTTCTGCTGTGGTTGGCTGGGCAAGGTTCCTACTTCCCTACGGTTCATAGATTGGGCCAACTGTCCTAATTGGGTTTCTATTTTGGCAATGGATTGTGTATGAGAATGGACAAGCTGGGCCTGGGATTTTTGATCGGTTTCCATCTCCGTTAGGGTGGCTAGTATTTGGCTCATCTGGTCTTCTAAGGATGGTTTCTTGTTTGATTGGCCAAATTGAGGAGCCGAGGATGGTTGATAGGATTGAGAGTGGCTTTGGAATTCCTGTCTTGGGGCCTGGTTAAAGGCGGGCCCCTGGTTAGGTTGTTTCTAGGCGAAATTTGGATGATTTCGCCACCCCGGGTTATAGGTATTTGAGTAGGGGTTATTGGCTCTAGGGTATCCTTGTGCAAAGTTGACATGCTCCTGTACGAGGTCTGGATACTGGGAGGCTGAAGGGCAGTCAACAATAGTGTGCATAGGGCTGGCACAGATGGCACAGGCATCTTGAGAGGTTGGGTTATAAGGTGGAGGCTGTGAGAAAAACCGGTCAAACCTCTCGGTAAGGGATGCCACTTGGTGTTCTAGGTTTGTGGTAGCTTTCACATCATACATGCCTCCCCTTGAGGCACTCCTGCCAGGCATATGGCCTTCAGATCTATAGAGGGTGGCACTGTGTAAAGAGTTTTCGCTCAGGTCCTCTAGTAGATCCCAAGCATCATCCGGAGTCTTTTTCATAAATGTGCATCCACAGGCGGCGTCTATTAAGGTCTTATGCTGATCGCATACACCCTCATGGAATCTCTGTACTAATTGCCACTTGGGCACATCATGGTGGGGACAGGACCGGAGTAGGGCTTTCATCCTCTCCCAGCTTTCATGGAATTGTTCATTAGGTATCTGGGTGAAGGTGATGATTTCATGGCGGATCTTATTGGTCCGCCCCACAGGAAAGTATTTCTTGGGGAATTCGGCTTGAAGTTCCTCCCAAGTGGAAATAGAGTTATGCTCAAGGGAGTACAGCCATTCCTTGGCCCTATCTTTTAAGGTAAAGGGGAACAACCTAAGGCGCACCTGGTCATCAGATAGTGTAAGCTTAAAGGTTGTGTTAACCTCTAGGAAGTTTTGTAGGTGCCTATAGGGATTCTCATTTAATTGGCCATGGTATGTGGGCAGCATCTGGATGATGTTTGGCTTAATTTCAAAATTAGCCACGTTTGCAGGAAGTAGGATACAGGAAGGGGAGGTGTAGGCAGTGGGACGGTAGTAGTCTTGCAGGGCATGGGGTATTAGCGGATTCTGGTTTAGACCATTCCCACCCCCAAGGTTCATGTTGTCCGCCATTGGATGAATTTCAGGGATCGGTTTGCTAGGAGTTCTACAGATTCTATATAGGCGCTCAGGATCAGGATCAAAGGCAATATCGGGGTTCAGGGAGCGACGACCATGCATGCACAATAAAAATCAAACAAAACCTGTGCAATCCTAATAGCGACAACTAGCAAGCATCAACCCTAGATAGCGACAACTAGCACGTCATGCAATCCCACAAAGAAAAGAAAAACACCAAGCACCCAAATTTACTCTAAAAGAGGGTTAAGAGAGTGCAAACAGTGGGAAGGGATGGCCCTTCCAACGATGACGAAAATCAGCATCCTCTCTTAATCCTGCAAAAGAAGAAGAACGAAATTAAGCTAATGAAGATAAATCTAAATTAAACTAAACTACTCTAAAACTAACTATGCTAAGAATTTAGTAACTATTGTGCCGTCCCCGGCAACGGCGCCAAAAACTTGATCGTTTAAAATTAAACCCTTGCAAGTGCACAAGGCAATTGTACTACGGTGAGTATTGATAAGGGTTGTCGAACCTCAGGGACGGATTAATCTTTTACCAAATTCAAGAGAAGAAAGTTGCAGTTTTTGTTTAATCTAAATAAAGCTATGAACTTTAACTACTAAGCTGAGTTTTAATCAATGTGGAGAAGACCAAGGCTTCGAATCCACCACAATAACTAGTGTATCGTTTCCCTCTCTCTTTTGAATAAAGATTTCCAATTGGCTAGCATATTCCTCTCGGACATACACTTGTCAACTCAAAATATAGTGCTCTCCTCTCGGATGTAACGCATAAAACAATTAAAACATGGAATTGTGATCTATCTCTCTCGAGTATAAACCAATGAAACTTTATTGATATATAACACCTCAGTCTACTCACGTTCCTCTCGGATACGCAAGTATTCTTCGGATTGAAACTCACAAGAATTCACTCTTGTCTCTCTCGAGTACAAAGAACAAATCTTTATTGAATTAACGGTGATTACACAATAAAATCCATACACCAACTAGAATAAAAACATAAGATGAGAGAGAAGAAACTACACAACCAGATTATTGGGCTTCATCTATGCCTTGGATAGGAGTTTAGCCAAGCATGGGAAGAGAATCCATCATCTTCATCTTCATCATCTTCTTCTTCCTTTGCTCTAGCTTCCAAGGTCTCAAATTGCTCTCTAGGTTGAATATGTGGTACCCAATACGTTCTCCCTTAAGGCATATATATAGGGGTGAAGGAAAACCCTCAAAATCCCTTCCAAATCCAAGTCGAAATAGGCCTTAATTCCGGTTTGCCGCATACGGCGATCGATCGTATGTATTGACGATCGTTCGCTGGCCGATCGATCGCTATTCCTTCGTTATTTTCCTCCGATCGATCGTAGTTACTGTCTTCGGCGGATCAAAAATTCCAGTAGATACGATTGATCATTTTGATGCCGATCGATCGTGTCCTTCAATACAATGCTTTTGCGGCTCTAGCGATCGATCGCAGTGATTCCCGATCGATCGTAGTTACTGTTTAGAAACTTTAAATGGCTATAACTTTGTGTCCCGAACTCCGAATTGTGCGTGGTTGGTGGCGTGGGAAAGCTGACTTCTTGAACTTTAACATGAATTTCTTGAATCAGTCCAATCAGATATTTGTAGACGAGGTTATGATAATTTAACCATTCGAGTCACTTTTCTCTTCATTTCTGTGTATTACTCTTGTTTCCTACAAAAACCAAAAACTATATTAAAGTAGTAGTTATACTAATCAAACACTAGCATAATCATAAGCTTAGGAGATAATAAAATGCATATTTCATGTATAGATCAATGATCGCCTCAATTACTCATAAGCCATATGACCTACACATAAATTATACATTCCATATGTCCTTTAACCTATGTTTATGTTGGTGTTTGATTAGAATTAGTGGTACTTTAGTGTAGTTTTTTTGTTTTTATAGGAAAACAAGAGTAAGATGCAATAATGGGGTAAAAAGTAACTCTAATATTTGAATCTTCATAACTTCGTGCATAGATATCAGATTAGATTGATTAAAAGTTTATATTAAGGTTCAAGAAGTCAACTTTCCAACGCCACCGACCACGCTCAATTCGGAGTTTGGAGTAAAAAGTTATACTCATTTGAAAATCTGGTTGTAAATCAAAACCGAGAAGATGATCCCGGGTCATCTCTCCCATTTTCAAAATTTCAAAAACCGAGACTTAATTAACACACCTTGAAAGCTTAAATACATGCCTCAAATATTAATAAAAACCCATCAAACATTCCAGAACATATCCACATATCATTCTAAGATGAAACCCTAAGAAATCATAGCAAAAGATTAACATTTATTAAACCCACCATTAGAGTCTTAAACAAGAACACCCATTCAAGTAAAAACTATTAAAACAAACCATTCACTACCCAAAACTGAGATTGAAGAACCCATTACCTTGATTTGATGAGAGAAACCTTAAACCACCTTGAACACCTTTCAAACAAAACGATTTTATATTAATACTCTATTAATCATTATCAAGCTTTGAAAAATAAATGTTAAACCTTAGATCTAGGGCCTTTTAAAAACATAGACATATGATTTTGAAGATTAGGCTTAGTAGATAAGTATAAAATAGTAGTTTTTATGCTTTCAAAATAGATTAAAACATTGAATGAATCAAGATTAAGAAATGATTAAAATTTTTTTAAAGAAAATAACAAAGATTAGGCTAAATACCTTTAATCCCTTCCTCTTTAAGCAAGAGGAAAGAGACTCCTAATTCTCCCAGCCTTTTTCCCAAATTGGGAAAGGGCACAACACTTTCCTTTTATAGAAAAATTTGGGGTAGCCCTAATTAAAGTTTGGGGTAAAAATAAGGTTTTTGGCTGAAATTGGATAATTTGGTGATTTTAATCCGAAATTAAGTCCAAAAAATTCTGAAAATTTTTATAACGACTTTCTATAATGTCTGGGGTGTTTTGATCACAAAAACATAATTTCGACGGCGGGGCCCGCCGGGGTCCCGTCAAACCCTAATTTTTGGAAAATTAGTGAAAAATTTGAAAAATTCCAAAAATACAGGTTTGATCTAAAATCACTTGAAACTCATTATTGTAAAATCAGTTTTGATTAAAACTATTGTAAATTCATTTATTTTCGAAAACAACCGAGTTAAATCGGAAATCACTTAAACCACTCGATTAACCAATGACTAATATTAAAATAAACCGGTTCAAAGGTTAAGGTCCTTACAGTAGGGATTCGGATGAGCGCCGGGCTAGAGAAAAAATAGTAACACTGTTGAAAGCCCCGTTATCAACTGAAAGAACTGAAGCTCATTTGGCTTGCACTCAGGTGGAACACCATCAGGCACAACTATCCGACGATAAGCATTGGGGCTGTACTTAACCATCTTAGCCAATGCCGAAAGGAAGTCCTTCATCAAAATGCAACCAAAAACTGCACCAGTTCCAATAACCACACGCTTAGGCTAAACCATGATGGCCTTTCTTTTTTAAGAAGGAAAGAATAATCAACTGAGCTGTAAGCATTGAAGATGGCTCCAGCTAAGATATAGGCGATGTAGACTCTACAATCTTGGCGCAGACGACTGTGCTCACAGCCCCCCAGTAAGTCCCGATGAATTGTGAGTGGGTTCCAGGCATGGAATGTCGTATCGGATATCAGTAAAATATCGGTCGGCCAAAGAGACGAAATATCGGAGATATTGTGTAAAAAAATATCGGTAGTCAAAAACACAATCTAACTTCTAAAATGAGTTATACTAATTTAAACAAAGAATAAATTTCAAAATATGCATATTAGGATAGAAAACAAACATGAAAGGGTTTTTTTTTAAAAAAAATTTTGAAATTTTTTTTTCGGAGTTATACTAATTTTGAAAAAAATAATTTAAAGATAATTTTTTAATTAAAAAATACCGATATATCGGTCCGAAACTGATATTTCGGCGATATATCGGCGATATTTGGAAATTTTTGAAAAAACGATATTTATTGGTATCGATGTATCGGTTTAGGGCCGATACCGATATATCGCCGAGACGATTTTCCATGGTTCCAGGGACTAAACCTTTCATCGAAAGTAGCACAGCCTTGCATAGCCAGAGGTCCTGGCTGAAATCTGAAAGCATGGGAGCTCCTCGCTGAAATCCACCAGGCCGATGGTGTGGTGGAGCACCCGGTTGTTCCCGTAGTTGTTGGAGTTGGGGCCTCCGACGATGCAGATGACGAGAAGGTTCTCAGAGTAGGCGTCAACGATGGCATTGAGGAAGGAGAGGTTGAAGTCGCCGAATTGACTGAGTCGACACCGATTTGGGCGAGGCAGCAGCCGAGGTGGCGACCGAGGGTGGCCTCAGAGGGAAAGATGATGAGGCAGGAGGGGTGGACCACGGCGAGGGGGACAGTGTAGGATCCGTTGGTGGCCATGTCGCCCTCGATGGGCTAGATAGAGATCAACGGCTGAACGATGGCAACATCCATGGTTCCGATATTAGTGGAGGAATGGCCAGAAGATGGGATTCCGATCTTGGCTTCGAGGAAAGAGGAGTTGGGTCTGGTGGCATTGGAGACGGCGGCGGCGTCGAGGATGGAGATGGCGGCGGCGATGATGTCGGGGTCAGGGAAGTCAAGGTCTACGCGGACTCCTGTGCAACGGTCTCCCGATGGTTGGCAGTGAGGTGGGTGTAGCGGATCCAGTCGACGGCGAGCTTCTTGCAGGCAGACTTATCGATGGAGGAGATGTCCTTTCCAGCATCTGAAAAGTTGTGGAGTTTATCGAGGCGAGGAAAACGGGCGACGCGGGTGTGCGCTTTTAGCCTGCAGGGTGGGAGGGGCTTGTCTTCGGTGGAGAAGACCTGGACGAGGTCGGAGTGGCAGCCGGCGGCGAGGAGGCTACCGTCAGAGCGAAAGGAGGAGAAGCATATTACAAAAGCCCCTTCCTTTGCTCCTTCCCCCTTCTTCGTTTGTTTTCTGTGATCACAGCGAGGAAGATGGGGAAAGTAGGCAACATCCGGGATGGAGGTGATGGCGGCCCTGCTCGGTTGGGCGAGGGAGCAGCCGTCATAGAAGGCGACAGCGACGGAGGCAAAGGCAGAGAGGGTGAGGTCGTGGGGAGCGACAGCGAAGAAGTCGAAGCTGGTGACGGAGGCGACAAATTCGCCGATCTCCTCGGACTTGAAGGATCACCAGAACCTGGACTCCGGGGTTAGGGAGGCACGGTCTCGGGACGACGGCGGGAAGCTCGACTTCGTCGGAAAGACGTCCGAGGAGGCCATGGACGGCTACCTGCGAGATGGCATATCTGATGCAGATCATGACGACTCTGATACCAATGTTATGTCCTGGCATGGGACACGAACAGGATCAAACGCCATGCGTGGGAAAGGGGGAAGAAGGAGAAGAACAAGAAAGAAGTAGATAACTTTGTCATTCCATAAACCTTAAAACAAATGTTAAATATGGTTTTATCGAGAATTGTGATTTGAAATGGGATTTAAGAATGCATTTAATGTCTTATGAGGTTATGTCAAAGCATATTACAATGTGATTAGAATGTGCATGAATACACACATATTTGGGAGTTTATCATGATATTGTAGTTGATATATGCTTTGATTATGATGCATGAGGGGATGGATTGGGAGCATGTTCCATGTGTTGGAACCCACGTAGGATTGCTCACGGATGTACCATGATAGCATGCATCATGTATCGGACTTCATGGATGAAGTTTTGTTGTTGTTTAAACGGAATTGATTGATTGTATGCAATGCGTGAGATTGTATGCCGGATTAATCGATCAATGGATTAATCGAAACTTGGTTGGTCCGAAAGGACATGTTTTCGATTTCGTTCCCTCCTGGAACAGGTTCACTCCCCGGGTTGAGTTTTGATTGAGATATATGGGGGGCGAGTTGGGTACTTGCCTTGCGGAGATTATTGAGATGCCAAAAACCGGACATTGAGCACCCGGGTGGTATGCTTTTGTGCACCAGCTACCACGTGTTCTAGTTTCTCTTCGTGAGATTCGGGCTCTCCCCCACCGCAGGAGACTACCCAGGGCGAATACACCTGCTCTAGTTTCTCTTTGTGAGATTCGGGCATCCTTGGCCAGGATTGTCCAGGGCGAGCAACACTTGGGATTGACAACCCCCTTGTTCTTGTGTAGGAACTGGACCATGATACGCCTTCGTGGCCTTGATTGTGTCTCGCCTTAGTGGGAGATTGTGTTGCTCCTTGATGGAGGCATTCACCATTATGATGATACATGCTTATTGCGATGTTATGCATGCTTATACCATGTGTTGGTTATTTTGGACATGCAGGGTGAATTTACGAGATATGAATATATGATTATACCATGTGTTGGTTATTTTGGACATGCAAGGTGAATTTATGAGATATGAATGCATGATTATACCATATGTTGGTTATTTTGGATATGCAGGGTGAATTTACGAGATATGAATGCTTGATTATACCATGTGTTGGTTACTTTGGATATGCAGGGTGAATTTATGAGATATGAATGCCTAATTAGATGGAAGTATGTAGATGAGATATCATGTTGCAGGATTATGTATTATGAATACATGATATGGGAGTTTGTGAATGAGATATGGTTATATAGTATTATGTGTTATACATGCATGACTAGATAATGGGATAATCATGTCGATTATGGATTTTCAGCTATGTTATGATGCCTTGTGATTTTTTATTATTGTCAATTATACAAAACCATTACTGAGTTTTATACTCACCCCTCTTTTCTTGTTTTGTTTTGGGGCTGCGTGGTACAACACGCAGACGGACAGGATCCTCTATTTGAGGAGCGATCGTAGAGAGATTGGGATTGGGTGTGGATGCCTTAGACTTGATTAGTTTATCTTTTAGAGTTGTTATATTTGGTATGTTGAGACTTGTAGACCCTTTTGATTCGAGTTGGTGTGTTGGCTCAAATTTGTATTTTGTGGCTTTAATGACTTGTCGATCTACTTTGAGTTAGACTCTACATTTATTCCTCTTATTTACTCTTGCTCAAAACTGTTTATGCGTAACTCTATTAGTGAGACCGCCCGTAAGAGGGGCATAAGTCTTCCGCTATATCTCTTAATGTCGCCCCCGTGTGCCGGTTCGACTCTTGGACCACTTTCGTTTCAGATCGGGCGGTGCCCGGGGCGTGACACCTGCCATTCTGGTTTACTTCACCGTCGTTACCCTCATGGAGAAGGTGATGAGTTCCTGGATTGCTTCCCTACTTGGTCGCCTTGAGGACAAGGTGAAAGCGGAGCGTGGTGGAGTGTTGTGTACGCCAGCACAACTCATGAGCGTGGTTTATCTTAGGTAGTATTTCATTATTAGGATTAATTTCCTTTCATGAATTATTGTAATAAGCCATGATTGGCATTAGGGGTGATTTAATTTGATTGTAATGAAGCGGATCAGTCGATGTCCAGGAGACGTGGCCCAATTGTTGGCACGTCTCTGGTCCATCAGCGGCATGTCCTATGCTTGGCGCCCTACTTATAAGCATCTCTTTGTTTTAGGGTTTATGGAATGACAAAGTTACCTTCTTTTTTCTTGTTATTCTCCTTCTTCCCCATTTCCCACGCATGGCATTTGATCCTGTTCGTGTCCCATACCAGGACACAACAACGATCGATAACATAAGTCTGGCGATCGATCAGTTACTATTCATTTGCCTAAATTTTTTATTTCTTTCTCTCTTCTTAAGACAAAAAGAGTGTATATTTTCTTTTCCTACAAAAGATCAAAAATTCATTAAAGCATCACTAAATCTAAACAATTACTAACATAAACATAAGGCTCAGCGGCTATATGTAGAGGACGACCTGTCCTATTTTGATTATTGATGAATGAATCCCTAGTTTCTCATCTCTTTCTTCTCTACTCTCACCTCCTTCCCTACTCTTTGCCGCCGGCTCTTGTGCATGGTATCAGAGCGTTCGACTCCTGGCTTCCGACGCTATGGCTCGGAAGAAGGCTATGGACCAATGTTTTAAAACCCGATTCGGTCGTTGACCCGATTTGGTGACCGGGTCGGGCCAACTGATTTGATCCGGTGGGTCAACCCGGGTAGACCCGGTTGACATAAGTTATTCTTTAAAACATCCAAGAAAACAACATTCTTCTTAGGCATTTCGTCAAACAACTTACGCGCATCTCCAATCTCACTAAATCATTGAAATCCAACATCTTTCATTCTCTAAACATGATGCGCAATTAACAGAAGATGAAACATATGCAAAAATACATTCAAGAACATGTTGGATGCTCTTTTTTTTTTACAATTCCAACATCAAACTAGTTTCATTCCAATAGAAAATTATTTATATTTTGGCATCACAATAGAAAAATGAGTTTGGGTCACAGTAATCGCAGACTCATTTCAAGTCATGAGCTAGCATTTGAACTCTCTGTATAGTAATCTCAGACATGGGTATATTACTGGCAACTTCAGTGTAGTAATCTCATCCACCTCGCTGAAAAACTGTGCTAAATCTGTCAGGTGAAGAAGGTGGGACCAAAGAAGGCTTCTGACTTTAGAGGAGATCGAATGGATAAATTCCTTGCGGTCGAGGGCGAGAAGAGGTGGATGGGTGAGGCAGAATCAGATGTAGCTTACCTCCTCCATTAGACGACAAGTCCCAATCTCCTCCGTCTCCGCTTTCCGTCGCCGACAACAAGGAAAAGGTGCTATCTTTGGCTCAGCCGCAGCTGCAGTCGCCCGATTTGCCGTCGCCGCTGTTGAATTCCCTCCTTGAGTGCGCCAAGATTGTCGATTCGAACCCTGAGCGCGCTTGGCGAAGTGCTATTATGGCTTCGAGAGTCTGCATCGGAGCGCGGCGACCCTGCGGAACGGGTGGCCTTCTACTTCGTCAAAGCCCTCCGAAACTGCCTCGGCCAGACGCCACCACTCGACTCCGCCAGTCCGCCTCCTCCTCGCCGGAGGACTTCACACTGCCCTACAAGGCCTTCAATGATGCCTGCCCCTACTCCGAGTTCGCCCACTTGACGGCCAACCAGGCCATCCATTTGAGCTAATAAAATGCATAATTCACGTATAGATCACACCCCCAAACCTACATTTTGCTAGTCCCTAGCAAAACAAAACAAAAACAAAGTCACATAAAAGAAACTAAAGGAATTAAATATAAAAGTAAGTGCCACTTTTGTAGGGAATACGATTGCATTGAGCGTATGCATCAAGCCGTTAAACCTCTAGGTGGCCCTAGTAGGACGAGTTGTGTCTCGTGAGGGTTTGCAGCCATGCTACCCACAAACATGTATTTATAAAATTATCCTAATTAATCTAAGTACAAAAACAAATAAAAAATTACTATAAAACAAACAAACCTATTGTCCATTCAAATGCAAACCACAATGCTTAAGAAAATCAACCACACGTACTTGTATTTATAATCAACTGGAATATAGAAGCCCTCAAGTAAGTGGTTTTATTCCACACTTTCATCTTAGAAATGTTTGCTCAATATGATATAGTATGATAATATAAATAGTAAAAGTGTAGAACATTGAGCAATACACCCTATATTTCTGTTTTACACATATCCAGTGTGACCCATTAGTCAAAGAACATCTGAATCTACATCGTCATCTCAATCTCGAGATTCATGATAAAACAAATGCCTATGCACCTCCTTCGGGTCTAACATTCTAGATTTGAGAGGATAATACACCATAGACTTTTTTTTTTCAATGGGACTGTGCAATGCCTAACTTCAAGATGCTTAGGTTTAATAATGACTCAGGCCAATGACTCCCAACCAGCTGGCTTAGGGTATTAGGTTTTAAGTATGGGCCGCTTCGGACCTGAGCATCAGCCTAAGTTAATCCAATAAAGTTAAGCAGCCCCTTGTTTGTTTTTGTTTTTGTTTTTTTTGTTTTGTTTTTTATTTCTTTTTCATTTATTTTTTTAGAACAGTATTTTGTCTAGGTTGTATTATACTCACAACCTATTTCCAGTCCATGCCTCCGCCATCTTACCAAGTAAATTGTCTATCATGATCATTTAAGCTCAACAATAGCAATGTATCCACTAATGACCTAACCAAAGTTATCCCACTGTAAATTAATACTCAACAAATTTCTAGAGGGAATTACTTTATGTAACTAGTGTGTGTGAGTGAGTTTATTAGCTCAAGCATTTGATCCAAGAGGACAGAAATATTCTTCTCAGTTAAGTGTATCTATCCTCCAGTATACTTACTCACACTTCCAATGTAATTAATCTCTTAAAAATTGAAGTATGCATCATCACGTGATAAACTATCAAAACCTATCAAAAATACTAATAAACAACCTAAAAACTAAGTATTTCTTTTTTTTTTCCATTTAAATTTTTTTTTTCACTCAAGCAATATCCTCTCCCCCAAACCTATTATGAACATTGTCCTCAATGTACATGTAATATAAAATGACAATGATAATATAACAAAGAAACAAGAAAAGGAGAGAATACACTCAATACGTGGGTTGCCTCTCACCAAGTGCTAAGTTTAACGTCTTCAACTAGATGCAACTCCATTTGTTTGTACCAAATTATCCTAGGTATTTTAATCCGACATTCAGTCCATATGTGGTCCATCAGAACAAATACATGGGGATGCATCAAGTGTCAACCATATGGACTGCAAAAATCATCTGATGGTGGAGGCTGTTTTTGCACATTAAATACATTCAGTTTGACCTTTAAATTGCCAAAAGACAATTTTAGAACCCCATTTCTACAATTGATGATGGCATTGGATGCTGCCAAGAATGGCCTTCCCAGAATCACATGAATTTGATTACCAGCATTCTCCACAGGTTGGGTATCTAAGACAACGAAGTCCACAGGAAAGAAAAATTTATCAACCTGAACAAGAACATCCTCAATAACACCACGTGGGATTTTAACGGATCGGTCTACAAGTTGTAGTGTTATGGCAGTAGGTTTCAACTCTCCCAACCCAAGTTGCTCATAAAAAAATTTACACTCGCCCCCAAATCTAACAATGCCCCTTCTCCACAATATGGTTTCCTATCACACATGAAATTGTTGGACATCCTGGGTCCTTATACTTCGGTGGAAGATTATGTGTCAATAGGGAGCTCACTTGGTCAGTAAGGAAGACCTTTTTAGTCACATTGGTTTTAGCTTTGCGCTTTTGGGTAAAAAGGTCTATTAAAAACTTGGTCTAAGCAGGCACTTGCTTTATAGCATCCAACAATAGAAGATTGACCTTGACCTGCTTGAATACCTCGAACATCTCCTCCATTCTTTGATGGGATTTGCTAAACGGGGAGGGTTTGTCAAGGCATTGTGGGAAGGGTGCCCTAGGGTTCGTTCTTGGGTTCAGTTGGGGCATCCTGCTGGTTTGGAGAACGAGCGGGTACCGACTTGGTTGGTGCGTGTTCTCTAAGTGTCTAAGGGGAGGGTTTCTCACTCAAGGTACCAATAGATGAGTCTCT
Source organism: Houttuynia cordata (assembly GCA_039654745.1). Taxonomy (NCBI): domain Eukaryota; kingdom Viridiplantae; phylum Streptophyta; class Magnoliopsida; order Piperales; family Saururaceae; genus Houttuynia; species Houttuynia cordata. The sequence goes on from CM077509.1 coordinate 4,286,385, forward strand.
AACCCAATTATCTATTTTCTTACCGCTCCTCAAGGTAGTAACTGAGTGCACCTGCTCGTTGGGGTATTGAGAACCCTCAACTACAAATTGGCCTCTAGGGTTTTACTGAGGTTGGCTCGGCAAGGTACTAGCTTCTCTCCTATTCATTGCTTGGGCCAGATGTCTCAACTGTGTTTCTATTCATTGCTCACCTCTCATCTCCTTCTGTTCAATTTTAATCTCAGTCAAAGCTGCAAGGACGGTAGATTGGGTTGCTAACATCTGGCTCATCTGTTCTTCTAAGGAAGGTCACCTAGTGGGTTGGTCAAATGGAGCTGAGACTGGTTAGTACGGCTATGATTGGCTTGGGAACTCTTGTCCAGGGGTCAAATTAAAAGTGGGCCCGGGGTTAGGTTGCCTCCAGGAAAAATTAGGGTGATCCCGCCACCCAGCATTGTATGTATTGGAGTAGGGATTATTGTTGGCTCTGGAAAAGGTCTGTGCAGCGTTGACATGCTTCTGTACTAAGTTTGGAAATTAGGAGGCCGAAGGGTAGTCAACGATGGTGTGCATGGGACTTGCACAGATGGTGCAAACATCTTGAGATGGTTGAGTGTAGGGTGAAGACTGAGAGAAAAATCGGTCAAACCTCTCTGTCAAAGATGTCATCTGGTGTTCTAGGCTTGTTGTGGCTTTAACATCATAGATGCCTCCCCTTGAGGCATTCCTGTTAGGTATGTGGCCTTTGGATCTATAGAGGGTTGCACTATATATGTAAGGAGTTTTCGCTAAGGTCCTCTAATAGATCCCAAGCATCATTCGAGGTTTTTTTCATGAATGTGCCTCACAAGAGGCATCAATTAAGGTTTTGTGCTGATCACACACACCCTCATGGAATCTCTGCACAAGTTGCCACTTGGGCACATCATGGTGCGGGAAAGACCAGAGTAGGGCTTTCATTCTTTCCCAGCTCTCATGGAATTACTCATTGGGGAGCTGGATGAATGTGATGATTTCATTTCTAATCTTGTTGGTCCGTCCTACAGGGAAATATTTTTTCAGGAATTCGGCTTGCAGTTCCTCCCAAGTGGTAATAGAATTATGTTTTAGGGAATAAAGCCATTCTTTGGCCCTATCTTTCAGGGCGAAAGGGAACAACCTAAGGCACACCTGGTCATCAGACAGTGTAAGCTTAAAAGTGGTATTGACTTCTAGGAAATTTTGCAGATGCCTATAAGGGTTCTCTTTCAGTTGGTCATTCTTAGTAAGAATCATTTGGATGATGTTGGGCTTAATTTCAAAATTAGCCACATTGTCAGGTAAGAGGATGCAGGAGCGGGAGGTGTAGGTTGTGGGACGGTAGTAGTCCTGTAAGGTACGGGTATGGGGCACTACCGGATTTTGGTTAAGGTCATTCCCACCCCAAGGTTCATGTTGTCAGCCATAGGATGGGATTCAGGGATTAGGTGTCTATGTGTTATATGGATTCTAGACAAGTGCTCAGGATCAGGATCAAAGGCCAGGTTCAGGGAATGACGACTATGCATGCACAATCACAACCAAGAAAAACCTGTAGCAGTCCTAAAATCCACAACTAGCACGCAGCGATCCTAGATATCCACAACTAGCACGAGCAGGCAGTCACAGAAAATAAAGGAAAAACACCCAACACTCAATTTAAACTAAGAAGGAATAGATAAGAGAGTGCAAACAAAGGGAAATGGTGACCTTTCCAACGTTGGCGAGAATTCCATGCTCTCTCTTAATCTGGCACAAGAAAGCAAAACACAAATTAAGCTACAAAAATTGAATCAAATTAAAACAAAACTACTCTAAAACTAACTATGCTAAGAATTTAGTAAACTATTGGCTTCCGTCCCCGGCAACGGCGCCAAAAACTTGATCGTTTAAATATTAAGCCCTTCCAAGTGCACAAGGCAATTGTACTATAGGAAGTTTTTAGGGTTGTCGAACCAAAGGGATGGATGATAATCTACCAAATTCAATAGAAGAAAAGTTGTTGTTTTGATTTAATTCTAAGAAAGTAATAAACTTTAACTACTTTAAATGAGTTTAACTAATATGGAGAAGTGCTACGGCTTTGAATCCACCACGAAATAAACTAGTTTTATTGTCTCTCTCTCTCTCTTTTATAAATTCCTAGTTGGCTAGCATATTCCTCTCGAACATATACTTGTCAATTCAAAATATCATGCTCTCTTCTCGGATGTAACACATAAAGCAATTAAAACATGGAACTATGATCTATCTCTCTCTCGAGCATAAATCAATGAAACTTGAGAAGAAGAAGATGATGAAGATGAAGATGCTTGTTTCTCTTTCGATGCGAGGCTAAACCACTTCCAACGCGTAGATGAAGCCCGAGTAGATTGGTTGCATCATTTTCTTTCTCTTATCTTAACTTTACCTTAGTTGGTGTATGGATCTTTATTATGCTTTTAAAGTTAATTTATTGAGATTTATTCTATGTGCTCGAGAGAGGCTAGAGTGAATTCTTGTGAGTTTCAATATGAGGAATTCTTGTGAGTTTCTCTAGCCTCCAAGATGTCTCTAGATATCCCGATACGTTCTCCCTTAAGGCATATATATAGGGGTCAAGAGAAACCACGAAACCCCTTTCCAATTCTGACTGAAAATCGGGCTTTTTTAAAGTTTGCCGAATACGGCGATCGATCGCTTACTTTGTCGATCGATTGCTTCCCGACCGATCACTCATTTGCCTTCATTCTTCACTGCTTCGCTCCGATCGATCAGTTCAAATCTTCGTATGCCGATCGATCGCGCAATGTTCATTCAAAAATTCCAGTAGATGCGATCGATCGATCTATCGATCGCTCTCTTCATTCGCATCTTCTTTTCTGGGTCAGGCGATCGATCGTGTAAGTCTGGCAATCGATCGGTTACTGTTCATTTGTCGAATCTTTTGTTTCTTTCTTTCTTCTTAAGCCAAACAGAGTGTATGTCTTCTTTTCCTACAAAAGATAAAAAATTCATTAAAGCATCACTAAATTTAATCAAATACTAATATAAACATAAATTTATGAGCTAATAAAATGCATAATTCACGTATAGATCACTTATACATTGAAATCAATTAAAATCCAAAAATATAGAGTTCAATGATGATTATGATAAATTGGTATACAGTGATAACACTAATGAATGTGAAGCTCAATGGGCAACCTTGAAGGAGAAATATGAAATTCCAAATGACATTTGGTTGCAAAATATGTACAATGATCGTCATCTTTGGATTCAAGCCTACCTTAATAAGTGAAAGCATTAACTCATTTTTTAATGGATTTGTGAGTGCACAACCTCCATTAAGTGAGTTCGTCCAACAATATGATAATGCTATTATATTTCGATGAGAAGAGGAGGCTTCTGAAGACCATAAGTCAATGCATACCAAGCCAACACTAATTTTAGGCCATCTATTGGAGGAACAAGCAAACAGGTTTTACACAAGGAATTTATTTACCTTATTTCAAGAATAATTTAAGCAAGGATTAACTTACATGTGTAGTGATAAGCATAAAATATACACATTTATATGCCTTATTTACCTATATGCTAGTGTAGTTTTTATGATAAAATATGAATAAAATGGGTTATTTGTGATTAGGGTAGTAATTAGGGGATTAATAATTAAATTACTCTAATTAATTATTTTAGATGCATTATTGGATTTAATGAATCATATTTTTATTATGCGTCTAATTTTAGTTTGGTTTTGATTTTACAGGTTTGAAATTGCGAATTGCAGATCAGTAGCAGACGAGCGCATTAGACGTATTTTGAAATGCCAAAGTGACCCAAGAGCTGATATGACGCGTATTGAAGAATCTGAACTGTTGATAAGCTACTTAAAAGAAGACGGGGGTGAAATTAAAATACGAGCGTGTAGATTCGATTCGACGGTGGAGATCGTTACGACGGGTTTTATTTGATTAAAAGAAAAAAAAAAAGAGAAAAGGAATTAAACCGGTCTGGTCCGGTTTGGGTCGAAGAAAAAAAAAATAAAAAAAAGAGACGAACCAACCCGAGCCATCGGCTCGGGTGTTCCAGACGAAGGAAAACAGGGCGCTCGAGCTTCTGCTCGAGCGCCGGTGTGACAGAAGATGGCCGGTGGGCTTTGACGATGAACGGCAGTACGGCAAGGTGAGAAGGGCAAGACAGCAACCGGCGATGTCTTCACGGCTGGGCGGCGCTCGTGCTGGCGGCGGAGTAGAATGGCAGCGGCCTGGGCTGGTTTCACAGTAGAGATGGGGCAGAACAGAGCAGAGCGACGGACATGGCACTCGAAGACGGCGACTGACGATGGCGGCAGTCGGGGCAGAACAGGACTTCAGAGGAAGAGTCGCGCTCAAATTTGGAACTGAAACGGATTTGGGACTCTGTTTGAAACAGAGTCGTGCTTGACCTTGACGATGGATTTGGGTTCATCCAAATCAGAAATTGACGGGGTAGGGACTCTCTCTCGAAATCTATAAAAACCGAGAGAAGGGGAGGATTTTTGACGGTTCGGGACGCTCTGTTTTGAAAAAAACAGAGCTGTTGCGGCGGTGTTTGGGTCGTGATCTCGCCGTGTTCTTGGCCGAAATAGAAGAGGAAATCGAAGAGGAGGAAGAGGAATCGAAGGGAGAGATAGGGAGAAAGAAAAAATTGGATTTTTGCATCTGCTACAGTGATTACGAAATTTGCTACAGTGCACGCGAACTGCTACAGTGTCAGGCTGATTGGGGAAGACAGTGAATAGTGTCCCATGAATAGTGTTTTGCAACAGTATTTTTAGATGCAATTTCTTCTAAATCTGATTTTTCTCTTGAATATGAATAGCTAAATCTTTTGTCAAAGCTAAAGGTGATGTTATTTAGTTGATATTTCTTCGTCTATTAAGAAGTGTTTAATGCTTATTTGATTGAATGCGATGTTTTAGAAAAAGTCATAATCTATACAATTATTTGATTTGTCGTTAACGTAAGGTACGGCGAATGCTTATAATTCCCTGTGATTAGTAGACTATGCTTGTTAATGATAAACTTTCGATCAATATTTTTATGTTAATGGTTATGATGAACGTGAATGAAATATCTTCCGATTAGGTCAAATCATTATTTGAATCTAATTGAGAAATTAAATAAACGTAGGATATTGATTAAATAATTGATCCTTGAAGCTTTGATATCTCTCATCGATTATCTTTCCTATCTTTAATTAGTTTTAATTAAATTTTTAATCGTCATTTTAGTAGTTAGTTAAATTATAATTTCTCTACAAGATTTTCTGATAAAAACTTTAATTTGCTAAGCTAAGTAGTTTTAAATTAGTTAGGAATAATTCTACATCATTCCCTGTGGTTCAACCTCGGACTTACCGAGTATATATTACAATTTATCAACCTTCGCTTGGGTTATATCAAATTTTGGCGCCGTTGCCGGGGAGTGTAGTTTAGGATTAATCTTCTAATTAGTTTCTTTCTTTCTAGCATAGTTTAGTCAATTTTAATTATTCTTAGTTTAATTTAGCTTGCTTATTTTGTAGGACATTTGGAGTATTCTGAGGCTATCTGGAACAAAAAGCTTTTCATTTGATTTTTCTTCAAATTTGGTAACTTCGTTTCATATCTCTCTTTGAAATTTCTGTTGCTTGTGCATGCACTCGTGGAATAGAGATACTAGTGGACGATTGGTTAGAAATAGCTCTAATATATTGATTGAGAATCCATTATTTGAATTCACTATTCCATCACACACACCACACAATATGGCTGATCAGGGTAGTAACCCTGATATTAATGAAAATGAGAATGAACATGATGCACCAATGAGGCCCTTGCGTGAGTACCTGCAACCTGCACGCACTAGTACACCCTCGTTTATTATATTGCCTCTCCAGGCACATCACTTCACTTTTAAGGCTAGAATGATAAACTTGCTTCCCAAATTCCATGGTTTAGATTCTGAAAACCCTTATTTACATTTAAAGGAATTTGAGGAAGTATGTGCAACATTCGAGCAGACTTGTAGTGAATACATTATCAGGCTAAAATTGTTTCTGTTTTCCTTGAAGGATAAAGCCAAGACTTGGTTGAATTCCCTTAAGCCTAGATCGGTAGGAACTTGGAAAGAACTACAAACTGAATTTCTTAAAAAGTTTTTCCCAGTTCATAGGACAAATGCTTTGAAAAGACAAATAACAAATTTTGCTCAAAAACAAAATGAATTATTTTATCAATGTTGGGAGCGATATAAAGATTTGTTAAATTCTTGTCCACATCATGGATATGAGAAGTGGCGCACCATCAGTTTCTTCTATGATGGGATGACGCCCTCAATGAAACAATTTGTGCAAACAATGTGTAATGGGGAATTCTTTGATAAAGACCCTAATGAAGCCCTTGATTTTCTAGATCAAATAGCTGAAGACTCAGATTCTTGGGATCCCACCGATCCCTCTGATGTTTCTAAGCCGAAGTCTTCAACTACTAGTGGGGCTCTGCATCATCTTAGGGAGGAGGATAATTTGAGTGCTAGGCTAGCCTCTTTGGCTAGGAAGGTGGAAGCCATGGAATTAGGGAAAGTGAATGCTGTTAAGTCTGTTGCTACAGAAGAGGTCTGTGGAATTTGTGATGTCATGGGACACCCTACTAATGAGTGCCCTACCATTCCTGCTTTCAAGGAGGTGTTGCATGACCAAGCAAATTCCATGACCCCTTTCAAAAGGCAATCTCCTTATGGAGACACCTACAATCCAGGATGGAGGAATCACCCCAACTTTAGTTGGAGGAATGAAAATGCTGCACAAACACCACCTCCTCAAGCATCTTCCAATTATACTCCATATGTTCCACCTCACAGGAAGACACTTGAGGAGACACTACAAACTTTCATGCAAGGGCAAGCTACTATTAATCAACAAACCTCACAAGCCATTAATGATATAAAGAGCTCTCTCACTAAATTGACATCTTCTCTAGCTGTTCAAGAGAAAGGTAGGTTTCCTGCTCAACCACAACCCAACCCACAGGGGCAAGTTCACATAATAGACTCACAATCTTCGGATTCACAATTGGAACATGCTAAGTCAATTACCACTCTTCATAGTGGAAAAGAAATTGATAAAACAATTCCACTTAAGGCCCAAAAATCTTCTGAGAATGATGAATCAAAACATGATAATGAGGAAATTGATAAGTCTGGGTCGAGTGAAGATGTAAGATGTCCTATTCCAGCTCCATTTCCACAGCGGTTGAAACCACCTCAAAAGTTGAACCAAAATGCTGAAATTTTTGAACTTTTTAAGCAGGTGAAAATAAACATTCCCTTGTTAGATGCAATCAAACAGGTAGCTTCTTATGCTAAGTTCTTGAAAGATTTGTGTATCATTAAGCGTAAGTTGAATGTGCAAAAAAAAGCATTTTTAGCTGAACAGGTAAGTTCTATAATTCAACACAAAAGCCCACCCAAATATAAGGATCCCGGATGTCCAACTATTTCATGTGTGATCGAGAACTTTAGGGTAGACCAAGCCTTGCTTGATCTTGGGGCTAATGTTAATCTTTTGCCTTATTCAGTGTACACTCAGTTAGGTCTTGGGGAGCTTAAACCCACCACCATTACTCTCCAACTTGCTGATCGTTTTGTTAAAATCCCAAGGGGAATGGTGGAAGATGTGCTTGTTCAAGTAGACAAATTTTACTTTCCTGTTGATTTTATTGTTTTGGACACACATCCTGTTATCAATTCAAGTGCAAATATTCCTGTCATTTTAGGAAGTGCAAAAATTGTCAACAAATAGGTTATTACATGAGTACTTGTCCACAAAATAAGGTACACACATTAATCTCTCTATTAGAAAATTTTACTTTATTACTCCAACTATTGAGGGAACTTACAATGCAGGGAGATAAATCTTATGAAAATCATGGAGAGCAATCACAACTTAGTTGCTTTTAACTTCAGGGAAAATGGGATGCCATTGCTTTTGTCCATAGCTGTTAAGTTTTTATGTCTAGTCTTTATATTATTTATATATACAATGCTTGGAATTCTTCCCAGAATTTTGAGGAACAAACAGGTTTTCAGAGAACCTAGAAATAACACAGAAGTTGAAGTTGTTCTTGAGTGCTACAAGGAAGAGATTTTGTTATGTAACTGTGATTCAAGGGAAGACAAACAACGTAATGGTGCTATGTTGTTTGCTGTTGTGGAAGGAAAGATGTCCGAAGGAGTTAATTTTAGTGATAGAATGGGCTGATGTGTGGTGATGATTTTACTTCATTACTCCAGCTTGTGGTATCAATATATTGTAAACCTTGGAGAATTATTGTTTTTATATTTCTGTTGGGAAACATTTTTACCTTGTGTTGCAGCCCTACTTTGTGCACAACTTGAAAAGAATTTTTGTCCTAATTAGAAAAGAATTTCTGTCCTTTAATCATTGCAGTCCTCAATGTTATCTCCTGTAAGAAGCCCTGTAGAACCATGTTATCTCCTGTAAGCAGCCCTGTTCATGGCCAACACACTTATTAGTATGTGTGACACATCACAGGATTTGTTATTGCAGAAACATTGTTAAAGTTATTGCAGAAGCATTGTCAAAGTCTGCTGAAACAATGTTTTATGATGAACACTAAAAGACAAAAATGCTGCAAAAAATTTCTTCATTCTAATGTAGATTCACCTTCATTTGTCCTAGAACGGGTTATTGATCTTCATAAATCATTGCTTCCAAAAATAGAGGTAAATTATCAAAAACACAACACAACAAAATGCAATCCCATAATTCAAACCACTTGTTTCATGGAATCTTGCCTTAAGATTTAAACATTCTCAGTTGTGCTACTTGCGGATAGCTATTTGCATGGCCTTTGTAATCCCATAATTCAGACCACTTGGCAGTAGATTCTGTCAAAAGTTCCTGATGCTTCATTCTTGTTGCTTTTCCAGACACTTGCTTCATGGCACGTTGCCTCTTCTGATCTACAGAAGATCATTGAGTAATCTCAAGGAAGGAGAAGCCTGCCTTTTCAAAATTTATGTATGGAAAGAGCATAGGGCAAATATTAGCCACATCCAATTTTTCTTGGAAAATTGAAAAGGCAAGTATTGAGGATGGACAAATTAAATTGAGAGATCCAAACGGGGAGAGCATACATCAACCCTCCGATATAACAGGTCAAGACTTCTAATAGCATCCTTTTCATCCTATAAAAATATAATCGTTAGCTACTAAATTAGCTTGAGCAGAGTTTCAATTTACTGCATGAAAAAATAGAATAAAGTGACTACAACTTCAGGGAAATAAGGAGTATAAACTTTGAAGAATGACATACATCACGATGAGCAAGATTCAAGATTTTTCTCATCATTCGTAGTGATGGAAAATTGACACGTAGTTATAAGTATTACATTATTCTCATCTATCACCCTCTGAATATAACTAACATCAAACATATTATCAAAAATATAAATAACATAGTCCCTAATGTACTCTTCCACCACGGATGTTCGATTTTTTTGTTGATTAGGTATGTTGGAAGGCACTCGTGGATGAACGTCTTGGCTGCTTGTTCAACCACCTGAAGTACCCGGAGCCTTTCCCCTGCCAATACCAAATAAAGTATAAATATACAAATACATATAACATAGAATTAACTGAGACTTATAATTACTTACATAGCGATTTCATTTCAAAAAAGGTCTTCTAGGGTTTTCATCAATACGAGAAACATAAAATGCCAAATGGTGGCCGAGACAACGAGGGCATAGTTCCCCCATTCTCATGCTATTACTACTAGATGCATCCAATTCTGAATATTGTTAAAATAATGCAGATCAACTCAAAATGTAAAGAGTGTAATTTCACCCAAAATGTTAAAAAAATGCAGATCAGCCCAGCCGTTCCTACATTGCCCTTGTCAGGTGGGAAACTGCAGACTGTAATTGCTACCTTCTGCTCCTCCTGCACACAAAACCAACACCGATATAAAATGTTAACATATTAAAAGCCAGAGAGGAGCAACACAACATAAGGTATGTAAAGGACATATGAACAAGGAAAATTACAAGAGATTCTTCTCCTCCTGCCATTTTTTACCATAAGGCTAACTTTATAGGAAAAATACAAGAGATTCTATATTAAAGACATGCAAAAGGTATGGTACAGGTTGTATCTTTCGGCAGAGTGGCTCCTACTCATATCATATCATGTCATATCTTATCTTATCTTATCTTACTACTCTAAAAAATACCACCTGCATTTTCGTTTTTTGGATCCAGAATTCCCATCTAATGGCCATCCAAACTTCAGTAATTGTCCAAAAGAAAAAGTAACAATTAAGACATCAATTAAAATTAGGAAATGATAAATGTCATTCCTCAGCCTTGACTTTTAGCTTCTGGATTGCCATTCATATATAGCTAAATTCAAGGCATGCATTTGGGTCATTAGGAGAAGTTATTAGTTGTGTGGCATCATTAAGGGTAGTCATGAAACTTAACTAGACTTAAATTACAAGAACTAGAAAAATCACAATTTAAATAGACGTTACACAAAATCAGACTGTTAACTGCGACAGAATCAGACACTAAATCACAATTACGTCTAGCATTTGACACTCCTATGTCCTAATTTAGTGGTCCAATTTGGTTTATCAAAATTAAAGTGATTCAAGTTCATTTCATAAACTAAATCAGACTGTTAATGTGGGATAGAAGGAATACTTATGAAGCTCAACCACCACAATTTAAAGAGACATTACACTACACTCAGCCACAATCACTACAAAAAAATTCTTAAAAAGAAGACAAAAATCAATTGTTCATGAAAATGTGCTCAACGACAATAGAATTGTTGTTGGAAGTGCTCTCGAGCTTCTCAACTACAATCCAAGAAGTGGAGAGATAGAGGGCATGGAGAAACTTCCGATCCTGGAATCGCAATCACAGGGAACGAGCAGACGAGTTCGAATCAGTAGCCTACGGAGGTCGACAATGCAGACGAAAATGGATGGGGATTAGAGGAGAGAAGGAGACCCAGTGCTGAGCATGGAATCCTAGTACAGTGAGCAATGGCAAAAGGGAGGGGAGCTAGGAGGAGCCGGTGGATTTCTTGGGGCTCGAAAAGGTCAAACCTTTACCGGTGGATTTCGTACCAGAGCATAAGGAAGGACATGGGCAAATTAGGCGAGAGAGGACGGGGGCGGCGCTTGGTGGACGGGGGTAGGGGGAGGGGGATTTCATTTATGCGAGGGAAGTCAGAGGGGCGGAATCGAGCGACAAAGGAGGGAGGACGTGGGGAGATGTCTAGGGAGGACAGGGGCAGGTGTTAGAACCTTTACCGGTGGTTTTTGTACCATAGCACAAGGGAGGACGGGGCGGTGCTGGGTGGACGGGGGCAGGGGGATTTCGAGGATTTCCCAGGAGGGAGAACGGAAGGAGATGTCGAGGGTTAAAGATGTTCTTTCATTAGCGTAGGATTCTGATATGATGGTTACTTACAAAACCGACTGGAGAGAGCTTCTCTCCAGTGGAATGTAGACTACATTTTTCCTAATTGAATTGGGTTGCCTTATGGAGGTTGGCTTGGTTTTATTGCTTGGTAGGGGTTATATTCCAATTTAACGTGTGAGTATGTTATGTGGGCTCGGTAGGTTGTAGGCACGCTAGGGAATTGTTGGCGGGTGCAATGCTCTAAGAAGCTGGTTGCCCTACCCTTTCTTGTTCGGTCTGGAGGACTCGGACCCAAGGAATTCCAATTCGCCGATATATCGATTTCGGGCCCCACTCGAGAAAACGAAACCACAAAATATCATTTTTTAAAATTTTGAAAATATCAGCGAAATTTTGGTTTCGGACCGATATATCGCTATTTTAAAAAAACGTTTTAAAAAAATTTTTAAAAAAAGAAAAAAAACAACTTTTCCATCCTAATATGCATTTTTATGCTTATTTTGAAAATCTATGCTTTGTTTAAATTAGTATAACTCATTTTAGAAGTTAGATTGCGAAAATATATGGTAAAAATTAGTTTTCGACCACCGATATTTTTTTACAAATATCTCCGATATATCTCCGAAATTTTGTCTCTTAGGTCGACCGATATTTTACCAATATCCGATACAGAATTCCTTACTCGGACCCCCCTTGTTATAGAAAAAAAAAACATTATTGAGCTTTCTCTTAATCCAACATGCAACATAGGAGGAAAAATCGTTTATATGTTCTTAGTTACCAACAAAAGCAACGACGTCAAGCAGCAAATGCTGGGCCGGGCTTTGCAAAAGCAAAAAAGATTTACTGGGCCGAAGTAGCAAAACTGACTCACGGCCGGAAAGTATTCTAAACTCTGAAGGCAGACTGTTAGTTGTTACATTGTTAGTCCGAACTGGTGGTAGTGGCAAGTGGGCACAGGGAAGTTCGACTTTACATAAAGAAAGAGATTGATATGGATTATCGGGTTAACTTTTGTTATTGATTTGCTAAAAGCAATAAAGTTCCAAAGAGACAAAGACAATTCTGATCCTACATTCCTCATCCTCGAGCTGGCAAGCAGCAACACCCCCGGCAACCATCCTCCTAGTCCTCTGTTTCTGTTCTCCACTAACCTCTCTGCATCTGCTTTTTAACTTGTTCATCCTTTTATTGAATTAATACTCTGTTCTGGATGCACCACTTACAAAGTGTTTGGAGACATGTAAAGCAAATTTTGACAATAGAATTAAGTAGGAAAAGAAAGGGTATTGTTACGCAGGATTCTAGTGAGTACATCTCACCAACTCATCGTAATAGATATGTATTTCGCATGTAGCTAACTGTTTTGCAGAAACACAGCTTTAAAAGATTTAGTGGAGAATAAATTTCCTTATTCATATGATAGAAATACCATTAACATTAGCAAACAAGTAAGTGATTTTTTCTTGGTGCAAATACAAACAACTTGATTAAATGAAGAGGAAATCGAAGAATTATCTTCAATGTATTCTTACTTTGTCCATGTCATGTGCCGAAACAGTAAAATCCATTAACAAGGGGAGGCCTCATTTCTAAGAAAAAATGAGTAATCTAATTAATAATCCTCGTAGTAAATACGTAGTCTTTGAGCACATCTTTATGAAGCTTTGTATAATGTGGTTGATTAAATAGTCAAAGTCAAAACGTCGATATCGAAAGCCCACGTCATCGTATCTGGTGCATTTATCACACGTGTTTCAATTGTACGGCTGAGATGAATTTAGGGAGTTGGCCGTTGTTGTTGTAGCTTGGCATCTTTGACTTTGACTCCAGATGGCCCATGCCGACTCGAGCGGAGTTCTCAGATCAGGGCCCGACTCTGTTTCAAAACCAAACAAGTGAACAAACAAACAAACATTTACACAGACCAGCTAAACTAATTTCATAATCAAATAGAGTACTCCCTCTGTTCGAAATTACTGGGAGGATTTAGAGTACTACTTTTTTTTATGAAAAAGGCGTGTTTTGGTGTCAGTTAGAGAGAGTGAAAAATTGTCAATCGGGTAGTGGATATAAAAATATTGCCAATAAGGTAGTACAATGTCATAATTCTACGTAATCATACAAGTGACCTATATTATTACAACACTATCATAATATTCAAAATTGCCTATCAGGTAGAATCCTTGTTTCCCTCATCTCTAAATCCCTCTTTAAAAAACCAACCTTGTACATCAAATATGGTGTGGGACCGACTCCAGCGTGCTTGAGGGTATTGTCAATATTGAGAGTTTTGGAGTGAACAAGAAGGAAATTTCATATGACTTGTTTAATTGCCAGAGTCCATTTTATGCAGCTTTTCTTGTCGGACGAATGCAGGCCATGAGCACTAGTAAAGAAACCGTCCCTGATGAAACTGATGATTACTGAAAGTCTGAAATGATTCTGAATCCCCTCTTTGCTGCCACTGCATTTGGATAAGCATTCCAAAGCTGTTACTTCCATATGATGCTAGTATGGGGGATTGGAATGGGCTATACATCTCCTATATATAGGTAGGACTTAGGTCATGAAGGTTGAGCAAGGAGATCAGGAAAAGACAAGTAGTAATAAACAAGTTACTGCAGTTACTGAACTGGCGGATGTGTAACTAAATGCAATGGTCCTATCGTTGGAAGATGAGGAGAGTAGATACAATTTTGGGGTGGTCCTTATGGTCTAGCTATTAGCTAATTGAGGGAGATGATAGGGGGAGCTAGAGGAAGGTGCATGGTCTCCCTAAGCTAGGGTTAATTTTGCTCACTTAAAGCTTGTATTTTTTGTTTTTTTACAAGAAAAAGGCATCTAGTTAGGAAAATCAAACTTGTAATCCCTCCATCCTGTTTAAATATCTCCACTGGGAGAAAATTTTCATTTTTATTGAATGTTGGAAACAACAGCTATGAGACAGTAGTACTGTTGGGAGGAAGAAGAGGTTTAATTAAGTTGACCAGATGGATCATCTAATATGGGATCGTCTATTTTTTTTTACTGGATGGAGCTATCAAAACAGGACGGAGGGGAATGTGATTTCTTAGAAAAAATTTAGCTAATGTGGAAATTCTGCAACATTGACTAGGTGAGAGGAAAATCTCCAATAATAAACAATAACTGTCAAGTATAATGCAAAAGAAAAAGAAATGGAGAATTACTAGATAAATGAAATGGTCCTGCAGTTGGAAAATGAGGACCATGAAGAAAAGCTAGCCGTGGTCCTTTAGGTCGCAATACCACATAGGATACATAAATGCACCAGCCTGTGGTACAAGCTCTTGATAGAATGCACTCGTCTAATTAATCTGGTTAAGATGGCCATACTGACACTATCTCAATGTTTGGAGCTTCAGGCAGTGTTAGATATGCATTAAATACATTGTCACCTCCGAAATTTAGGTCTGAATGTGTTGGGAAATCGTCTCTTTGGAAAGTGGTATGGCGTATATTATATTATTACACGTCCAAAGTTTCGTATATATGTTATGCATGTGTAGGCATGGCACAATGAACAGAACAGCAAACTAGTGGCCATGGATTGCCTTCGTTGATGGATTTTTACAGTGGAACGATGCAGCGCCTCTTGTTATGCCTATTCAAGTAAAGAAGTGAGGCAGACTTACACATGTATGCGGAGAAAATTCTGGAAACCAATAACACAGGATCTTAGTGCTCTACTCTTGATTTGTAATGTAAGAGTACTAAGGTGACCAGTTTGCAAACTAAGGAACAAAAGAATAGTGATCTTCAACTCCCAAGTCATGTTACAAGGAAATATCAAGCAATCCATCTTAAATCTTTCATATAATTCGACAAGTAGTACTGTCTCCGGAAAATAAGAAGATAAAATGGATTACTAAGTAGGTACATAATAAAATATAGCTTTCCCCTAGAGAAAAAGGCATCCATATTCACACATTATATAGAATGCTAAAGATCTTTTAATTTTTCATTAGTGCTTCATCAACTTTGAATCTTTAAAGAAAAGCAATTCCATAAACAAGTACAGATGGGTCATTGACTCATTGCCATAAAATTTGAGAGTAGTGCATCGGATAAAATACACAAAACGAGGAGAAACTGGGGAGTGGCTTCTTTGACAACCAATAGAGAGTAGTGCCAATGCTTGACTGGTGATTTGTTTTGATGCTGATTGTATACATTACTAACAGACTTATACTCTCTTTCTGTTTTTTGACCAAACACGTCAGGAAGTCAGAAGTTGGCTCAGAAGTAGCTTCAAAGACCCCAATTGATCCTCACAACGCCTGTACAAAGACTGACCAGCCCGGCGTGGAGCCCGGCCATGGCCTGGATTTGCTGACTGGTACAGACTAATCAGCAGGTGTGAACTGGGATCATCCTCAACCTCCACTGGTTTCCTTCTCAATTTCACAGATAAATGACTGGAGATAAATATGGTTGATGAAGGGGATTAAACATGAAAGCTGTGAGAATCAAATGCAGTCACGCCATATTCCCCACCAGCTAAACGGATTAAAGGAAAGAGTACGTATCTGATAGACTGATTCCCAATCAGTGCAATAGGGTGGTATGAAATGACCAGGAATGATGCATGCATCTATCTACCAAATGTAGAAGGTAGAATGATTTCTGTAGTGACCCAGATGTGAATTGAATAGTCTGTACAAATTCCAGGGAGGAATCTCCTTTGTCTCTTGTAAGGAAACCTGAGGTCACCAGCCAAAATGACAACGACCCAAAAATACAGGTTGCACAGGGAGAGGTCTGCCAATCAACATTAATGGCACCGGTTCAAACTGGTAGCTATAATGAAATGGCCCAAGTCCCATAATGTTTCTGCATCTCATTCAGAATAACTTGCTTCATATTATCACTGTTTTCATGCGTCAATTCATAGTTTGTAAAGCTTGTTATTTAACAGCTGGAATAGCAACATTTCAAGTAGCAGTTTCTGAAGGCACATGAATTGACTGCTTAGATTTACAAGCAGAAAGTTGCAAGTATATACAATATTTCCTACAGAAAATAACTAGAAAGAGGCATAGCTTGTTGCAAAGAGCTAGAACCTTCCAATCTTCATCCCCTCCATGCTTTTCTTAAAGAAGCTTAGGTTCTTGTGGCCATGCACGTGCAGGAACATGCACCAACTCTGAGACTTAGGATGACCCCTAGAAGCCAGAACTGTTTTCCGTGCCCACTTATATGGGTAATGAACAGGAGCTTCTTCCTCCCTATGCTTCTTAGTTCTTACCTATTTACAAGGCTCAGGATTGCAATTATATCTCGAAGAACTTCTGCATGCATGGGATATGCTGCGTTAACATTTGGATTTGTAAATGCCAATCAGAGATTCATTTTTATTAACTACCACATGGGTGCAGAAACGAGGAAGGTGCCGACGATAGTATATATGTGAGGTTTTGATAAAAATTTTGTTGTTACCTCCGAACTGTAAGAATGATGTACTAGCTATTAGTGCATGTCTACTGTTTTCAGTCGTACCTTGTATGGTGCCATAAGGAGTGAGCATTGATTTATGAAGTGTGTGCTTATTCCATTCAACAAAAATATATCATATATACACCAAAATAGGATAATCTACTCCATGCTTACTTAACTGTAAACATGTCCAAGAGAAGTATCCTCTTGGGTACCTCTTCATGATACTGATATACCCCTTAAGAAAAAGTTAATATGCACCCCAACTCATGCGCATCGACATATGCCAAAGGAAAAAACTAGCCTGAGGTGTTAGCCGTTAATCCAGTTGCTTCTTGGGTGGACAATAATATGAATGATATTATCCATTTCCAGCTTGAACCTTTGCATTTTATGTGTTATTTGAGTTTCTCCATCCCTGACCTTGCAATTATACATTTGAAGTTCTCCAGTAAATAGAAGATGCATGTAGACATGACAGCCAGCTTAATATTCTTTCCTTAGTTAAAGCAAGGGTTATAATCAATTTTTTTACAACAATTTTTCCTCTCTCTGAAAAGTGAGAACAATTTGGTAGGTAGTAGATATCGTGAATAGCTGAAACAAGTGCAGTTTGCTGGCTGTGCCCAACCTATCAATGAGGAGGACTACGGACGGTTATAGTTGGCCCAATGTGGACCAAGTTCTACAAATGTTGCCAGCCCAGCTATCGTTGACTTTTCTTTGAAAGAATCCACCCTCCAAAAGTTATATTTTCCCTTTATTTGAACCTCCTTGGTGACTTTGTAGTTCTAGCTCCAATTAAGATATTGCCTCAGCAGCCTTCATATATAGAAGCTTCTGAAGAGGTTAGCTAGGATATTCATATATCATAATTCAAACCCACTTGTAAAGTGGAGCCAAAAAAGAAGAAGAAGATAACGCGTCCTAGAATCAACTTACTTTTTCTGTATATGGAGAATCAATTTAGTTTAGTATTAGTACAAAGTTTAATATCACATGCGAATAAGTATATATGTAAAGTTGGATAACGATGTATGTGTGACCAAAAATCATGTTAAATCTAGTTCTCTTGACATGTAATCTTTTTACATTAATATTGACAATCTGTAGACAATGAGAGTGCTTTTGCATTTAGGAGATAAAAAAATGTTCATTGATATTGTATGCACCCGAGGGGATTGGCTGCTGGATGTAATACTTTAAGAGGTCGGTTGCCCTACCCCTTCTAGTCGGGTCCTAAGAGCTCAGACACTCCTTGTTATAAAATAAAATAAAATAAAATTTGTTCATTGATAAGTTAATCATGGCTCTAACAGCCCTTTATTTTTAATGGTAACTTATAGGGGGACTTGGCCTGTGAATTCTCATTGCAACAATCATATATGCCTAATTAGCAACTGTACTAACAACCTGCCATTGAAGTCATTTCATATTTAGTTTTATGAATAGATCAAATGACAAATATAATCAAGGTTTAAAGGAATGCGTGCATTTTGCAATCGCCTAATGAAGGAAGAAGTGATTAGTTTTTACTATAATCACCTTCTACCAGATATTTTAGACTGTTTTATAATGAGATAATGGCTGGAGGGAAAAGATTATTCGGTTGCTTCCAAGACGAAGCTGGCATGAAAATAACAAATTTGCTTTATATACATAAAAGCATGACTTAAGGAAAAGGCGAACTGGTTGACTAATACTAGTCCTAGGTTGATTAGTTGTTCATCTTGAATTGACCAAATTATTTTTAATAAATACTTCACTCATATAGAGTTGCGTTTAAGAAGATGTGAAATTTTTTTCTAGGTAGTATATAATATATAATCAGTTGTCTATATTCTTTTCATTATTTCATACATTGTCTCCATTAAACAATGTGTCACATATATTAATCATATCACAAGAAAACAATAGAAAAAAATTACGGTTTATAGATTAATATTAAATAAATCAGCGCGCGGAATGGTTTTGTCAGTCCACAAGAATCATGAGAAAGGAACAAAGTTAATAATATGAGGATTTTCATTAAAAAATAACTATGAAGAGAGCTGTAATCTGCAGGTGTCCAATACATTTTGATTATGTTTTCCTTCTATTTTATCACTGCTTGGATACTAGTTACTCAACATGTAGCAAAGTCGGTGATGAGGATAGTGAATATCTTACTCAGCTTTTATTATTGAACAAAAAGAATTTTTTTTAACCTATCTTATCTTCTAACATTATGTTTTATTAGCTGATTTGATCATGTGGGTTAGTGAAATGTATTTATCTATTTTCTTATATTTATGGATATGTTTTAGACATCTGGGGCAGAAGCATGAGCTGCCACACGTGAACTGTTGCTTTCACATTAAGCTTCAAATGTCTGGACAATAAAATGTTAACCTCGTTAGTTTAATACACCTAATACTGTGACAAGACAGCCTAATCGCAGTATTGATTGCTTTGTCTGCCTCTTTTTGTGAACAAGAATGGAGGGATTTTGTTTGAATCTCTAAGCTCCTTATGAGGAGAAGTCATGCACCCCTTCTTGCCAGCAAAACAGACAGACTCACATCATAAAAAAAAATAATAATAATCAAATGTCAGACAGCAAATGTCCACAAGAGTAAGTCATGGTCATGTGAGCCAAACAAAGAAATTAAACTACTTTTTTGTTCTAATAAAAAATACAACCCCAATTAGTTAATCACGGCTGTATATTCAGTAGACTGTAAACTCAAGGAATAAAAAAATTAAACATTTTTCTTATGTAAGAATAAACATTTTAGTATATGGAGGTGCAACTAGTAAATCCCATTTGAATTAGTTTTATATAGGCATAGGAGCAATAGTATAAAAAGAAAAGAAAATGGGCTGAGGAGGGGGCCCACAGACAGGCCAGTCCAGCCGCCAAAGCGCGTGGGTCTGAGACTCAGGCCCATTTAGCATTTGAGCCACCTTAAACGCGTTTTACTGGAATCAGCTTTTTTATCGCTTTTGGCTTGAAATAACAAAACGTGCCCAAAAAAGAATCCACCAGAAAAATAAAGTAACCTTCACGTGGGACCTACATGACACATGACACTTGCAGTATGGCAAATGAGTTTTGTTCATTAGAACTGGTAAAACAAGTGCATCAAAAAGATCATAGCCACCGTATCTCCATCTTCATTGTTTTTGTTCTATTTTCCAAAATTAATTGTTCTAATTTAGTGTCTTCATGAAAATTAAATCATCTAAATTATAGCTTAGATTACACTTAAGGGCTATTTAATTCATGAATTTGATGACAAATTTAGCTTGAATTGAGAAATAACTAACCGAATCATGTTTGGTTCATGAATTTGAGTTAAATTTAAAATTCAGCCTGAAAAAAGAATTCTCCTCCAATTTAGGCTTAAATTGTGAATGTTCTCATGAGGTGATTCACCAAATTAAGACTAAATTATAAAATTTTAATTTAGCAACCAAACGACATTCCTATTGTACATTAATTCAGTCTGAATAAATTATCTCTTAATTAAGCTTCAAATTCATTAACCAAACTACCCCTTAATTATGTAATTACGAAATAGAGTATATATTTTTCCTAATCCCGCCGTTTTAACTCCGCCAAAAACTACTACCATCTACAACACTCCGTTCCCTAACGGCGCAAAATATATGCTCCGTCCCCACTCCCCAACAACACCTATCCCATAAGACCTTCAACAGACTCCTACATTCTCCCACTAAAACGCTTCTCATATACTTCTCATAGAACCAAACATCACAATCCGCCTCCCCCAACGAGCAGCCCCCGTCCCCAGTGGCATTCCCGTCATTCCACCTTCTGCAAATGGCCCCCAGTGGTATTCCCGTCATTTCAACTTCTGCAAATTCGCGTGGGTTTTGCGTGGGAGCCTGAGCAGTCGCACCTCCTTATAGTCCCACGCCACACTCCACTCTCCTTCTTCCTCGCTCACTCCCCCAATGCCTTCTCCTTCGATTCCTCTTTGATTTGTCTGCAAAAAGGGTTTCCGATTTTTCCGGAAATGGAGAAGAAACCAGGCTTCTTCTCGGCGCTCAAGACGGAGGTGGTGCGCGGCCTGTCCCCGGCGAGGTACCGGGCAAAGTCGCCGGCGAGGAGCGCCTCTCCGATGACGGCTCTCCTACGTAGGAAAAACCATTCGGCTTCGGAGCATCAGCAGCCGATGGTGGAGAGATCCGGGAGCTTGAGGCCGGTGATGGAGGGGCCGGAGCCGGCGCCGGGGGATGGCGGGGCCAAAAAAGAGGGGTGGGGCCGCTGGGTCAAGGGGCAGCTCTCGCGTGCGCCGTCTGTATCGTCGTCCGGGTACCGGCGGTCCGATCTGAGGCTGCTGCTTGGGGTCATGGGGGCTCCGCTTGCGCCGGTGCATGTTAACACTTTGGACCCTCTTCCCCATCTCAGCATCAAAGACACTCCCATAGTGAGCTCCTCTCTTTCTCTGTATATCTATTTTTTTGTTCTTTCTTCTCTTTGATCTTAATATGAAATGGGAGGTTTGTTGTTTTTCAATTTCAATCTTTGAAAAAGCTCTGTTTTCCAATGAAATCCTGCAGAATAATAAGTTTTTTTTTTGTGTGTTGAAGTTAATTTGGACTTTTCTGCTTGGCTAATGGGATTTTGAGGTATTGGTAGAAGTAGTTTTTTTTAGCTTTTAATAGGTTGTTTAATTGCAACTTTGTGTTTTTCTTCTGCTGCTTAATGGAGAGTGTGTGTTGGATTGTCTACGTGAAATTGCCATTGCTTATTCTTATGTGTCTTCGGAAAAAGGGCTGTTCCATTACATTTTATCAGTTTTTTGAGGAAAATCTGATCATGTGAGGAAGATGGTGCTTTTATATAATAAGTGAATCTCTTGATTAATGTTTCTTGTTTTTGTAAATTGTATTCTTTTTGCTAGATTGTTGAAGATGCGTATTTTATGTATGTATAAATGGGTAATTGTTCTTCCCCTTTTTCTTTTTTAATTTGGAGTGTGGATGTACTAAAATGTTTAGAATGCTTATCTAACTAACTGAAAGTGGTATGACTGGAAGTAGAAATAGATCTCAACTTCTTTGTTTTTCCCTTCTATTGTGATGTTTTTCGCTTGAACGAAAAGTCAAAAGGTGTAATTCTAGATTTCTTCTTTATCAAGTAGTTGAAGATTGACGAGGCAAATTGTTACTCTATAGATTCAGATTATTTTAATTTGGCTGAATATTAATATGGTTCCTTAATTGGTGATGTCAATTGATTGACAGTTTATATTCAAATTCTTTTGTTTTTGTTTTTGTTTTTGTTTCCTGGTTTGCAGGAGACATCATCTGCTCAATACATACTCCAGCAGTACACAGCAGCCTCAGGGGGGCTAAAGTTGTTGAGCTCTATCAGAAACGCCTACGCCATGGGAAAGTTGAAGATGGTAGCATCTGAATTTGAGACAGCCACAAAGGTCACCAAGAACCGGAATCCATCCAAAGCTGCTGAATCCGGCGGCTTTGTCCTCTGGCAGATGGCTCCGGACATGTGGTATGTTGAGCTTGCTGTCGGGGGCTCAAAAGTGCATGCTGGCTGCAATGGGAAGCTGGTCTGGAGGCATACTCCCTGGGTTGGTGCTCATCCTGCCAAAGGTCCTGTCAGACCCTTGCGCCGAGCCCTTCAGGTGGGAACAACAATCCATGTGGTTTTTCTGTATAGATTCTTGTTATTTAGCTAATTCTGGTTACCCTGTTGTAATCCAAATCTTGCAGGGGCTTGATCCGCTAACCACGGCTAGCATGTTTACTGATGCTAGATGCATTGGCGAGAAGAAAGTAAATGGCGAGGACTGCTTCATCCTGAAGTTATGTGCTGATCCACTAACTCTCAAGGCCAGGAGTGAAGGCCCTGTAGAGATCATCAGGCACGTGTTATTTGGCTACTTCAGCCAGAGGACTGCTCTGCTTGTTCACATGGAGGATTCTCATCTCACTCGAATCCAATCCATTGGTGGAGATCCTGTTTACTGGGAGACAACCATTAATTCTTTCCTCGATGACTACCGGCCTGTGGAGGGTGTAATGGTTGCACATTCTGGTCGTTCTATTGTCACCCTATTCAGGTTTGGAGAGATGGCAATGAGCCACACTAAGACGAGGATGGAGGAGGTGTGGACGATTGAGGAAGTGGCCTTCAATGTTCCCGGTCTGTCTCTGGATTGTTTCATACCGCCGGCTGATCTGAAGTGTGGGTCTATTAGCGAAGCTTTTGAGCTCCCACAGGGGGTAGAGAGGGGGAAAGCCACGACTATGACCATACCTGCAAGTCATCGCTCAAAGGTGGCGGCCTTGGAGAAACAAGAAAACAATTCTGATAATCATTTGTGGAAGTTGGAGGTGTAAGGGTGTGACAGTAGGGTTTGACCCAAGTTGATGAACTTGTTCATACTGGAAGTAGTTTTTTAGGCCTGACTGACTGCTAGAAGTTTGCTAGATGAAGCTCATGCAAGGATTTGGGCTCCATTTTTTTTCTGCATAATAGATGACGAATAGTCGAGAGATTTCTCTCATTGCCTTGTTTAGCTTCTATACTTATTTAGTATAGGATCACAGTGCTTGCAAAACGGATGGATGCTTGTATTTTTTTTTTACAGGGTCCATGCCGTGGGGATGGTGGCAGTGGTGGTGCTGTGGTACCTTGATTTCTCTCAGGGAGGAGGGAAAGAGGCCACCTTCCTTTGAAGTCTGCTAATTCTATCATCTTGTTGATTTCCGGTGGCAACAAAGGCATAGCTGCCGTGGATCTAACTACAGTTCTTTTTTTCCCTTTAGGTTATTTTCTTACTTGTGGAAGTTCTCTTAATGTATTTTTGATTGATGTGAACGGTCATGTGAAGGAGAGGCGGGAGCTATCTCTGGATCGAAGTTAAAGAGTGATACTGCAGACTGCAGTATTGTAAAATTCCTCTCCTTTTTACCTCTGGAGCTGGATGTAAGAGTCTGAGGAGTTGAATCTCAAATCTCTTCTCTGAGGACTGCTGTATGACAGATGTAAACAAAATTGTGATTCCTACAGACTGAATGCTGATATATATAAATTTGTTCAATTGTCTTGTTCTTTTTCATAGTTCTCCTGTTCAGGTAATGAAGATTATCATTCTTCTATTGCGTCCTCAGTCATTGTTAGTTGATTGAGTGTTGAACAACACTTTTTGTTTCTGATAATGTTGAATCCTTTTGAACCAGCACTTGTAAGGGTTAGTGTATGTCGCTGGGAACCCACGTTACTTCAATACTTAATCTGAACTTTTTGACCGGGGCCAAACCATTGAGCAACGTTTTACGGATCCAAATGCCTAGTATGTTAGGAAGGGTCTGTCAGGACTCGGAGAAGCCAACGTGAGAGCATCATTACAGCATGGCCCGAGGTAAAAGGGGAGAGCCCATGTTATTTTCTATTCTTTCTGTTGTCTGGGTCTGTAGAGGTTAAGGAGCCAGAGGGGAAAAGAGGGTAGCATACTAGCATTTCCTGTCCTGATTATCTCCTACTTCCTCCTATACTGTCAAATTAAAAGTTGAATATTTTTTCTCATTCCTTGAGAAATAGAGAAGTCTCTTCTTATGATAGATTTCTGGCTGTCAATCTGTTCAATAATGTTATAATTTTCTTTCTTCCTTTCCTATAAATTGCCATCGCTCGTTTCCCACATACTAGGATTGAGCTAGGATCTTGTCAATTCTACTACAATTATCTCTGATGTCTGCATGTAAGTATATTAATCCAATGTCTCCCAATATGCATCTGCCAAGGCGCTTTTAGCTTCTAAGTTTTTTATATGCATTAGGTTTGCCGGAGTGAAGAAGTCAAGTAATGGAATAATTGCAGTTATCCATCAGTTATAGGACAGTCAAGAACCTTGAGCTCACAGTCTATCTTTGGCATGACCTTTTATATTTTTTTATCGGGGATTTTATCAAGAGTTCCTCCAAGCTGCAATGATATCTAGAAAAGTAGACTTCGGGTGCTTTATTTTTCCCAGGCTTCCCCGTCTGTTTTGTGCAACAACTCGTACAGGAAAACAGCGCATTTCTGTTAAGGTTCTGTTGATAAATCTTAACAGCTCACCTTCTTACCTAACCAAAAAAATGCCTAGAGGCAGTTGGGAAAAGGAAATAAAGGTGAGGGCATATAAAAAAGGTTAAGACCATGAAATGTTGTATCGGCGATATATCGTCGATTTATCGATATTGGCCTTCAACCGATACACTGTAATATCGTTTTTTGAATTTTTTTAAAATATCGCTGATATTTCGCCGATATATCGGTTTCGGTCCCATATATCGGTGTTTTTGAATATTTTTTTTTGAATTGTTTCTAATTTTTTTTAAAAAAATCAACTTTTCCGTTTGTTTTCCATCTTATGCCAAGTGGAATGATACGGGTTTAAATGCAAACATATATTTTGAATTATATACGCATTTTTAATTCATATTTTAAAATTTATGCTTGTCTAAATGAGTATCACTCATTTTAGAAGTTATATTATGAAAATACATGATAAAAACTAATTTTAGATAACTAATATTTTTTTACAGATATCTCCAATATTTTGTCTCTTTGGTCGTCCAATATTTTACCGATATCCGATATGACATTGTTAAGACTCTACTCAAATAAAAATTCTCTGATAATGTTGTCTTTTTGGTTGGATATATATGTTGAATACTTTTGGTTATGTGCCTAGATGCCATGAGAAAAAGCCGAGAGACTTTCCTGTAACTATATGGATACCCATGAACATTCTCTGCGAAGGAGGAGCTGGCTGGAGGTGAGCACCGTGGACGGGTTGGGTGTAGTTGATTTCCCGGGGAGGGGCGGGTGGTGTTCACTTGTTGTTGGAGGGGCGGGACAATGTTGAGGACCATTTTAGAATTAGTGGTCATATCTCTATGTAGATACAGGAGTCGTAGTACATATTTCAATTTGACAATAAGGAATAGTTAGGCCAATCAAACATCAAACAAGCAACTTATGCCAAAATAGTTCTAGCACTTTAAGCTTTGTTGAACACAAGTACATCATCTATCTCATTCCTAACTATTTTGCAACATCAAAAGTTTATGACCAATACCACTCACTATTCTCTAGTGATTTGGATGATGCAAATACCTTGACATCTAAAACACATGACAGATTATATAGATGAGTACATCTATTCACATTAATCATCATATCTACTGATTAGTTTGATACATGACGACTTTGACGAACTTTGCCTGTTTTCACAACAAATGCAACATGTTTCCCAAATTGATGGCCCTCAAGAAACTTCATGTGCTTTCATATAAGACGATCAAGATCCCTATGAATAAGACTTCCCAGAAATCATCACAAAGAAAAGTGTTGGATTGTCAATAAATAGGTCATGTTTAATACCATAAAGTTTTTTCTGGTACAATGCATAACATAATGTTGCTTCTATATGTTTACATGATCATATAACACTTAAGTACTATTGAACTGAAAAAGAATAATTGCACATTTGAATATAACCATGCATATTGCATCACATAATTCCCAAATGGATCTCAGAAAACTTGAAGAGCACATTGTTCAGTAATAATCAATTCTCTTATAATCATTTCTTGTTCCTGTTCGCTTGTTTCAAGTAGTAGTTTTTGAACAACATTGCTGCTAATCTTTTTAGTAGATAGCGTATGGAACCACCCTTGTAGTTGTTGAAATATCTGAGTTGTAATATTTGGGACCATCAATTCTATTAAGTATTGTACAACGAAGTTCCTAAATGTGATAAAACAATATAAAAAATTAGACCCCTTCCACCCAAAAAATCAGTGGTGGAATAGATGATACAAAATGATTTAAGTAACCATTAAAAACAAAGAATTGTTCAAACAACGCGCACCCCGAGATATGTTGTGAGAGCTCTAAAGCCTCTTTTATAATTTCATCCGCCAGAAGTTCAAGCTTGAGCCACTCACCATGGACATGACCGAGATTCCCAAGTTCCAAACAATGGATGAATCACCATGGAGTAATAGTAGATTTCACTCGTAAATCTATCTGCATGCTTCATGTCTTACCTTGGATAGGAACATCTCTAATTCTAGATTTGTATTGTTTATACTATGAAGGAGTGATTTTAAGAAAAATTTGATCTCCAAGTAGATGTTCAAACCGACACCAAGTTGTATATGGGAAACAAGAACAACTTAACTCTTGACAATACTGACTCACCCCATATAAATCATCTTTTTAGACTCACCCTACTTACAACAGTAGTTCTTAACAAGTCTTACAATATCTATTAGTGTTAATTTGATCATATTGTACCATATCATCAAGTGCTAACACATAATAGTGATTTAAACCCTAATTCTAGTAAACTATTTTATACTGCACAACCCACTTCCGACTGATCCCATCGTCAATGTAGAAGGAATATGATTCTGAAAATTTTTGCAAAAGATAGTCCTATGATTCTAGTTTCTTACCCCATTGACGGTCTATTTTTCTATATTTAATTATGATTTTTATACTACCAACTATTGGCACAGGAACTGTCCTGGCAGAGAAGGCACAACCTAATCATACTTAGTAATTCCATATTAATAACACCTAATCATGATAATATGACCTTAATACCCTTAAATACTCCCCTCCTAGGATTATTCCAAACTCTTGTATGCTCTGGAATTTAGTTATTCCATGCCTTTAAACGCTTTTAAATCTCCAAACCAGTCTTAAGACACTTTCCTTGGTCTAATGAAGATCTTAACACTATAAATGTAGCCCTTAATTATATGAGACGATTAAAACAGAACCCTATAGAACAAAGAAGGGAACTTTTTGACTTCCAACGTTCAAGAGACATAATCATAATGATATTTCCATCAAAGGTAAGCATGTATGCATTAGAATGAAACAATAAACATGGCATATCAACATGTATACATTTAATTGATAATCAACGAAGAATCTCTCATAAAATAATTAATAATACAACCTCTACCACTGGGATAATATCAATAAGATCATCAAATATTCATCATATGAATGAAGCAAAAGAGTTTAAAGCAGATTGTTTAGGAAAAACCATCCTACCACTTAGATGTACGCAAAACACAAGTCCATGCGTAGCTCCTTCCTTCTCCATTGCAACGATGCCTTCACTTCTGCGAACGGACAAGAATTGAGGTTGAGAAGAGAGATGAGAGCTTGCTGGAGTTAATGGCAAAGAAGAAGAGAAGACTAGGGTTTGCACAAGTCGTCCCAAGGGGTTGGCTTGCAAAAGCATGGTTTAAATAGCAAATCTCTCTTTCCATTAGGAGATCTCCCAAATCAAGGCCCTTCCTAATCCCATATCTCAGCCTACCAATCACAACTCTTCTCCAAATAGTGCAAGACGTCCCAACCAATTTGATTCCCAATTAGTTAGGGTTTGCAATCTTTTTGATTAAGATATTTACCTTATCAAGAGACCAACTCCTATCCCAACTAGGAAGTTGCCAAATATTCCCCAACCAATTGGACACCCATCTTTCCCAAGACGTCCCCCTCCTATTGGTTAGTAAAAGGTGACTTAATTACCTCCTTTTAATTAATATTTACTCTTTTTAATAATCTCAACCAAAATGATAACTTTCCGGTCTACCACAGTACTTTCCTTATTTACCGCGAGTAAGTCAAACTGAATATTTGCACCACGATTAACTCCAACTGACTAAAGATCACATGATGCCATGTCACCCATGTTCACATGACACCCCTGGGCCAGTGCCACGTGGCTCAGCGTCCAGGTCCTTGCGTCTTGGCTTGAGCTCCTCGCGCACGTGTCTCCGATGTCTCGCGGGTACACTACTGGTTACACCATCTCGCGTAGACCACGAACAACATATCAAAACCAAAACCAACTTACCATATAAGGAATCATATGAATCTAATCCACTGAACACATACCCTGGCGCCTGGCCCCACTCTTGGCATCAGGTCTTCTCAGACCCTAGCGCCAGGCTAGTCTTAGTGCCAAGTAGTACCCAACGCCATGACCAAACCTCGCGTCCTGGTGCTCTGCCATGTTTGGTCACGCGATTATCAAATCATTCCACATCATAACAATTGAATGACACATTAAAGCACATCGCATAGTCGGGCAAGAAAACCACGTGAAGGTGGTAATACATGAGAGTAGAAGTTGTAGCTCTATATACTCTTGATAGTTGGGGTCTTGGTGAATGATGTTTTCCTATACATTTTTGATGTTTGGATTATTGAGTAATGATATTCTCTCTATACATTATAGTTTTTTTGGAGTCCTAGTAATTGATGATATTTTCCTAGTAATGGAATTCTTTATATTCAATATAAGTATTGTAGAATAATCAGTTGTTGTTTGAATCTTATTCATTGTTATATATTATATCTCTTGTGCTTGTATGGGTTTCTGTATCCTACTGGGTATTTCTTCGGAATACTTATGCATCCTATGATGCAGGCCTAGATGAAGAATAGATTTGGAGAGATTGCAGTTAAAGAAAAAGCTTGAAAACTGCAATAGGGAAGACATGGAATTTACCTTTCCTTTGAATTAAATAGTTGTGGCATTCATGGCCTGTGTGCCAAGAAATTTTAGTGATTTTGTTAAGAGATTTTTAATGACTTTTATTCTGGGATAATTTTAGATTATAAATTCTTACTTTATATTATTTAATTATGTTGATTCATAAGACTGAGTGGTTTAATTACGCATCCTTTTGAGATGTTGTAGTTGACTGGTGATTGGGTATTCGGTTGCGTGCCCGAATTTTGACTTCAAGAATTGCTCGCTTAAGGGTCGACTTCCGCACTCCGACGAGACTTGAAATTGTGGGGCGTGACATCACCGGGTAGGTAAGTGTGAATCGTCACTGCCATCAAATCTTGATATGATGGCTCAAGATTACTCGGCCTCATGCAAGTTATACGAGAGTGATCTCATTTAAAATTTTCCCATATATATATAAACACTATATTCAAGTTGAAGCATTAGCTCATAATGTGCAAGTGTATTCGAGTAGAATGGCAAAACTTAACTCAATCATAATATATTAGTGTATTGTTGAATTTATTTTGTAGCATTGATACATTTAATGAAAGAGGTTGAGTACTTCTCATGCAGGATGTATATTTTTTGGCATTGAAACAATCCTAGTTTTTCCAGTTCTTTCAATAGCAACTCTCTATAATATTAAAACTTCACATATCTCCACTCTAGAAAAGAATTCCCATCTGATATAGCAAAACTTATTGGCACTGAACTACTTATCCTGTTATAAGTTATTACCTCAAAGTAGTCATATTTGAAGGTTTGCCTGCATTGGTCCAGTACATTAGGAGCCTTATCATCTTTAATCAAGTCTACAACATCCGGCAAAATGGCTGATACAATAAAGTTCTGCCGTCTTCTTTGTAGCTCACCTGGCACGAGCACTCTGGAACTCTTAGATGACGCATCAATGTTTGTATCACTTGTGCGCTATTTTATAAAAGAGCAAAAAAATAAAATTATACACCATGTTACCACATAGATTACAATAGACCATCAAGAGCAGGAAAAATAACAACTCAGCAAATTTTAGAGATTAGCAAAAAAAGTTTGATTAGATATAATTATTCATAAGTATGTGCACACACTGATAAAGTTGGTTTGGAACATGGTCAGGAGGCAGACAATCTCCATCCTAACCTTAATGTCGGAGGAAGATAGATCAATGAGAGTCTGCACGAATTCATGCTCGGTAGAGTGCATCAAATCGAGTAGATTCTCCTTCACGTCCATGAAGACCTTCCGAAGGATCCTCGGCTAGCTCTTTATGATGAAGTCCACCAAAATGGGGACTTTATCCTTCCGAACCACCATGGCCGTGACTTTGTTCGTCGGGTTGAATGGTCAAATTTTCGCCGCTGGTCATTGCCTCCCTCGGTACTGCTGGCCCTCCATTAGTAGTTCAAGTGCCGTCGCTGCTCGTGGTTGTAATAATATAATTGCTGCTGGAGGTGGTTCTCCCATTCCGAGGCAGCAAGAGCGGGGTGAGAGAGGGGGTGACAAAGGTGGTGTATCTGGTGGTGGCAATGGACTCTCCTTGTGTATCTGGTGGGATAAGAGGTTGTTGATAAACTCTACTACTTCTTCCTCGCGATCTTGCCTTGGGTCAACCTCCAGCTCTTCCTCCTCCTCCTCCTCCTCAACCCCTTCTGTCGACCTCCTCTGTCCCTCCTCTTCTGCAACCTGCCCCTCCATCATTGGCCTTGGTTTTTGCACCACTCCAATGCTTCCGCCATGGCCGGGTGCGGGCTACAAGATGCTCTCGGGAAGTGAGGAGCGAGATAGGTATATATAGAGAAAGATGATGAGGATGGGAGAGGCGTGTTTCCAAAGGAGTTTACTACTTTAGGAACTTACCTTTGGTGCTCTCTGCATGCAAACTCGAGTGGGAAACATCATGTTTGGAACTTGGGAGCTTACCAGGTTTAAAGACCCTTAACCCCGTGCTCGTTTTTGAGTCTCAACTACAAATTTTTGTCGTGGTAGTTTGCCCTTATCCCCTTGGTTACCCATAATCAATTAAACTACTTTAAGTTATAAATTAACAAATGCTACTATGTAAAATACGTTGACAAATTAACTAGTTGGCTACAAATGCCCCCTAATACAAGCGCTATTGAGACATGTCATGTTTCTTTCAACTGTTAATTCGTTATTAAGGGTATCAATGAGAAAACACAAATATTATTTCGTTTACAAAGATCACACCAAATATACGTTGACAAAACACTTTTAGCACTTTAAGCTTTGTTGATGACAAGTACATCATCTCTCTCATTCCTAACTATTTTGCAACATCAAAAGTTTATGACCAATACCACTCGCTATTCTCTAGTGATTTGGATGATGCAAATACCTTGACATCTAAAACACATGACAAATTATATAGATGAGTACATCTATTCAGACAACAAACACTTACAAATGCAAAAACGATATTGATCATCATATCTACTGATTAGCACTATACATGACGACTTTCACGAACTTTGCCTATTTTCACTACAAATGCAACATGTTTCCCAAATTGATGGCCCTCAGGAAACTTCCTGTGCTTTCGTATAAGACGATCAAGATCCCTGTGAATAGGACTTCCTTGAAATCATCACAAAGAAAAATGTTGGGTTGTCAATAAGTAGGTCATGTTTATGCATACCATAATGTTTTTTTGTGGTACAATGCATAACATAATGTTGCTTCTATATGTTTACACAATCATATAACACTTAAGTACTATTGAAATGAAAAAGAATAATTGCACATTTGAATATAACTATGCGTATTGCATCACATAATTCCCAAATGGATCTTGGAAAATTTGAAGAGCACATTGTTCAGTAATAATCAATTCTCTTATAATCTTTTCTTGTTCCTGTTCGCTTGTTACTAGCAGTAGTTTTTGAACAACATTGCTGCTAATCTTTTTAGTAGATAGCGTGTGGAACAACCCTTGTAGTTGTTGAAATATCCGAGTTGTAATATTTAGGACCATCAATTCTATTAATCATTGTACAACGAAGTTCCTAAATGTGATAAAACAATATAAAGAATTAGACCCCTTTCACAAAAAAAAACAATAATAGAATAGATGATAGAAAATGCTTTACGTAACTATTAAAAACAAAGAAGTGTTCAAACAACGCACCATGAGATATGTTGTGAGAGCTCTAAAGCCTCTTTGATAAGTTCATATGCCAGAAGTTCAAGCTCGTAATATACAGTTTTAAAGCTCAATGCATCCTTGCTTATGGGTTGTGATCTCAAAATCATTTCTTGATAAATATTAAATATATATATATATATATATATATATATATATATACATTGAGAGAGTGAGTGGTTTACATGAGATTGTTCTCATGTAGCTTGCATAAGCCAAGTCATCTCCATCCGCCATATCAAGATTTGAGAGTGGATGTCAAATCATTGGGTAGGTATGTATGAATCATCACTGCCATCAAATCTTGATATAATAGCTCAAGATTACTTGGCCTCGTTCAACTTATACGAGAACAATCTCATTTAATTTTTTTCCCATATATATATATTTCTATGAACAGTATATTCAAGAAGAAGCATTAGCTCATAATGTGCCAGTGTATTAGAGTAGAATAGCAAAAATTAACTCAATCATAATATATTAGTGTATTGTTGAATTTATTTTGTAGCATTGATACATTTAATGAAAGAGGTTGAGTAGTTTTAATGAGGAAGGATATTTATTGGCATTGAAACAATCCTAGTTTTTTCCAATTCAAATAATATTAAAACTCTTAGATGACGCACCAATATTTGTATCACTTGTGCGCTATTTTATAAAAGGGAAAATAAAATAAAATTGTACACCCATGCTACCACATAGATTACAATAGACCATCAAGAGCAAAAAATAACTACTCAACAAATTTTAGAGATTAGCAAAAAAAATTTTGATTAGTATACTCACGTCCATGAAGACCTTCCGAGGATCCTCGGGGAGCTCTTCCTGATGAAGTCCACCAAAATGGGGACTTTATCCTTTTGGACTACCAAGGCCGTGAATTTGTTCACCGGGTAGAATGGTCTAATCTCCACCACTGGTCGCTGCCTCCCTCGGCACTGTTGGCCCACCATGGCCCTTCGTTTGTAGTTCAAGTGCCGTAGCTGCTCGTGGTTGTAGTAATATAGTTGCTGCTGGAGGTGGTTCTCCCATTCCGAGGCGGCAAGAGCAGGGGTGAGAAAGGGGGGGTGACAGAGATGGTGTATTTGATGGTGGCAATGGACTCACGTTGTGAAGAGACATGCGGGACACGAGGTTGTTGATCAACTCTACTACTTCTTCCTCGCGATCTTGCCTTGGGTCAACCTCCACCACCTCCTCCTCCTCAACCTCCTCGGTCGACCTCCTCCGCCCCTCCTCTTATACAACCTGCTCCTCCATCATTGGCCTTGGTTGTTGCACCACCTCCAATGCTTCCACCATGGCCGAGTGCAGGCTACAAGATGCTCTCGAGAAGTGAGGAGGGAGATAGGGTTGGGTATATATAGAGAAAGATGATGATAATGATGGGAAGAGGCGTGTTTCCGAAGGAGTTTTACTACTTTAGGAACTTACCTTTGGTGCTCTCTGCATGCAAACTCGAGTGGGAAACATCGTAGTTTGGAACTTGGGAGTGCAATGTGTTACCAGGTTTAATGACCTTTAACCGCATGCTCGTTTTCGATTCTCGACTACAAATTTTAGTCATGGTAGTTTGCCCTTATCCCCTTGGTTACCCCTAATTAATTAAACTACTTTAAGTTAATTAACAAAGGCTACTGCGTAAAATGCGTTGACAAATTAGTAAATCCTTACTAAATTTACCAGTTGACTACAAATGCCCCTAATACAAGCACTATTTAGACATTATGTTTCTTTCAACTGTTAATTCGTTATTAAGGGTATCAATGAGAAAACACAAATATTATTGCGTTTATAAAAATCACACCAAATATTTTTGTGAAGATTATGATTACTATAAAGATTAAGATTACATGGGAAAATTTTGAAATGGGTCCCACTTTGCTCCACAACAAAGAGTACGAAAGAATTATTTTGTGAAGATCATGAAGCTTCACCAGCAGATCACGATTCCGGTTTCTACTCTCTCTTTCTATATCTCTCTCTCTTCCTACTTTCTCTCCCTCTTCCAAGTCTCTCTATCTCTATCTCTCCATTGCTTTGTTCGGTTCATACTGTCCCTTTCTCTCTCCATTCATATTTTCTCTCTCCCAAATTTGGTAATTAGCAATAGCCCCGTTTACATGGGACAACTCTACTTCACGCAACTTGCATAAGCAGAGCCATAAGTTATCCTTCCAAATAGATCGAGCTCTTGAAGGAGAAGCTACGGCTGATCTACTAGGGAGAGGTGTTCAACGGGAATGCTGCCAAGACGGCCCCTGTGTGCAGATAACAGATTGGTTGAAGCTACTAAATCCGGCAACTTGAGCAAATCATCTACCAGTGATTGAGACGATTGACAATCAAAGCACAATATTTCTCCTTAATTTTGGCAACTTGAACAAATCATCCACCAGTGATTGAAACGATTGACAATCAAAGCTCAATCACATTAATTTCTCCTTAATTCTGACGACTTGAATAAATCATCCACCAGTGATTGGCTGTGATTGACAATCACAGCTCAATCACACTAATTTCCCCTTAATTTCTCAAATTGATTATTGTAAAGATTCTTTCCATTTAATTCAAATACTTACCTTGTAATACATAATTGTAATTCCTTAATTAAGGGTATGCAACTCTATAAATAATTGAAATGAAAAGAGAAAGGTATCACTTTCAATTCTCACATGGTATCGGAGCTCTAGATCGTGAAAGATCCTAGGTTGTAGTCTTGCTGGAGGCATTAATACCCCAATTATGTTCCATGTGCCATACTTGATAGACGCTTGCACGTGAGGGAGAATGTTAGAATATGTAATAAATGAATAAAGATTTCCGTTTTCTAACAGCACGAGCTTTGGGGAAACTTGGTTATCTTACATGGAATAAAGATTTCTCCTTAGTCTTGGCTTCGTCGGTTGCCCCTTTGATACATCTTTATTCGCTTGGTAATACCAGTCCCACACTATCATATTACTCATTTATGTCGGCGACATCATCTTGATGGGCACCTCCATGGATCTCCTCCGTAGTCTTGTCACTCGTCTCTCCAAGGCATTTCACATGAAGGATCTTGGACCCTTAACATTTTTCTTGGCATGCAGGTACAACGACATGGACCCTCATTCACCCTATCTCAAGCCCACTATGCTCTACAACTTTTGGAGCGCTTTCATCTCACAGGTCTCAAGCCTGCCAAGAGCCCTCGCACCGCTGGTCTGAACTTGTCCACTCAGGGGTCTCCACCTCTCACGGACTCCACCTTGTACCGACAAATGGTTGAAAGTCTCCAATACCTCACTCTTAGCCGCCCGGACCTTGCTTATGTGGTCAATCATGTATGTCAATTCATACATGCCCCATGTCAAGTTCATCTTGAGGCAGTCAAACAGATATTTTGGTATGTCAAGGGTACACTCTCTTACTATCACGCCCCAAAATTTCAAGCCTCGACGGAGTGCGGAAGTCGACCCTTAGGCGAGAAATTCTTGAAGCCGAAATTTGGGCACACAACTTAATACCCATTCACCAGTCAACAACAACATCTCAAAAGGATGTGTAATTGAAACCACTCAGTCATATGAATCAACATCATTAAACCATATGAAATAAAAATTCTTAATATCAAATTATCCTAAAATAAAAGTCATTAAAATCTCTTAACAAAATCAATAAAACTTCTTGGCACACAGGCCATTATTGTCACAGCTATTTATTTCAAAAGCAACATAAACTTCGTAACTTTCTGACTGCAATCCTTGAGCTTTTCCTTCTCCTGCAACGTCCTCCAAATCTAATCTTTATCCAAGCCTGCATCACAGGATACATGAGTATTTCAAAGAAATACCCAGTAGGATGCAAAACCCACACAAACACAAAAGATACAATATATAACAATGCATAAGATTTCAACAATTGACAAATTAGCAATATCGATATCCAATATAAGGAATTGCATTACCAGAAATCATCATCAGTCACTAAGACTCCAAAATAGCTAGAATGTATGGAGAGAATATAATTAATAAATGATCAAAACATTGAGAGTGCATAAGAAAAAAACATCATTTACAGAGACTTCAACTATCACAAGCGTATGGAGCTACAACTCTCACTGTCATATATCACCACTTCTATGTGGTTTCTTGCCAGACTATCCTAGAGGTTCTCTCCTTGGAACC
The DNA here is from genome assembly GCA_039654745.1 of Houttuynia cordata. Taxonomy (NCBI): domain Eukaryota; kingdom Viridiplantae; phylum Streptophyta; class Magnoliopsida; order Piperales; family Saururaceae; genus Houttuynia; species Houttuynia cordata. The sequence continues at coordinate 4,323,205 of CM077509.1, forward strand.
CTCTGTTATGTCTAGAATACTGGCTCTATCAGTACTTATGGAATGCCTCTCTTTGGGCGGGAACCTAACAAGGGTCCAAAGATATACTCTCTTAACACAGGGCAAGGTACTCACCAAGTGGCTGATATTTTCACCAAGTCTCTGCCAAGTCCCCGCTTCACTACTAAATCCCCATGAGCATGAGGGGGGCTGTGCAGATAACAGATTCGTTGACGCTACTAAATCCGGCAACTTGAACAAATCATCCACTAGTGATTGAGACAATTGACAATCAAAACACAATCACATTAATTTCTCCTTAATTTCGGTAACTTGAATAAATCATTCACCAATGATTGACTGTGATTGACAATCACAGCTCAATCACACTAATTTCTCCTTAATTCCCCAAATTGATTCTTGTAAAGATTCTTTCCATTTAATTCAAATACTTACCTTGTAATACATGATTGTAATCCCTTAATTAAGGGTATGTAACTCTATAAATAAGTGAAATGAAAAGAGAAATGTATCACCTTCAATTCTCACACCCTGATCCCACGACAAGAAGTTCCAAGTCTCTCTCAAGCATACCTCCATAATATATATATATATAGAGAGAGAGAAAGAGAGAGAGAGAGAGAGAGAGAGAGAGAGAGAGAGAGAAATGCTACAATGAGCAGCCCATTTTGGTGAGCACAATGAGCAGCTCACTCTTTGTCCATTGATGGGCAATCTCACGTCCTGCAATGAGGCTCACCCTGAGCCAATCAGGTTCTTTCTAAAAAAAAAATTAAAATTCCTATCCTACCTCCCCCTCCCTCTCCCTCTCACCCTCCCTCTGACTCGACGGGGCACCCCGACGACCCCCGTCGCTCCGGCAACCTCGGTGCTCCGACGATCCCCCTCCCTCTTTCCCGCTGGCTCGACAGGGAGCCCCGCCACCCCGGCGACCCCCCTCTCCCCTACCCTTCCCTCTCCTCTTCCCATCCTTCTGGCTTTGGCTCCCTCCCTCCCCCTCCTTTTGGCTCGACGGCCCCGCCACCCCGGTGACCTGGCGACCCCCTCTGGCTCGACGGGGAGCCCCGCCGACCCCCCTCTCCCCTACCCTCCCCCTCCCTCTGTCTCCATCCCTCTCCCTCCTCCCAAGCTCGACGATGGCCAAAAGACTTTTTTTTTTAATATCGGGGCGCCCCGTCGAGCCAGAGGGAGGGAGGAGAGGGGAGGGTAGGGGAGAGGGGGGTCACCGGGGTGGCGGGGCGCCCCGTCGAGTCAGAGGGAGGGGGAGAGGGAGAGGGAGGGAGAGGGGAGGATAGGAATTTTAATTTTTTTTAGAAAGAACCTGATTGGCTCAGGGTGAGTTTCATTGCAGGACGTGAGATTGCCCATCAATGGACAAAGAGTGAACTGCTCATTGTGCTCACCAAAATGGGCTACTCATTGTAGCATTTTTTTCTCTCTCTGTCTCTCTCTCTCTCTATATATAACGGTTTACATGAGATCGCTCTCATATAAGGAGCATGATGTCAATCTTTTAGGCCATTGGATTCCGATATGAGGCTGGATATCCAATCAGTGGGTAGGTGGGTGTGTCACATCAAGCCCGATGAAGGAGTAGGTGAGTTCCATATAGCTGTTTGTAGCCGTTAGATCAAGATCCAACAACTACAAATAGAATTGTCCTCATATGCTATATGAGAGCGATCTCATTTAAACTTTTTCCTATATATATATATATATAAGTTTAAATGATATCGCTCTCATATAGCTTATAAAAGGCCAATTCAATTTATAGCCATTGGATCTTGATCTGACGGCTAGAAATAGTTAACTCACTTATCCAATGATTTGAAACACTCACCTACCCACTGATTTGATACCCACGATCGGATCGAAATCTAATAACCCAAAAAATTGGTCTCAAGCTCCTACATGAGAACCATTATGTAAATATATATATATATGGATGCACTGTAATATCATTAGCTATCTAATTTCTTGTCCTAATATATCTTCATGAGGTCGAAGAGGAGAAAAAATGTGGAAGAACAAAAAAAAGGGCAAAAATGGGTAAAAAATGAGCGAGTATGACATTTTGAAAATTGTAGTATTTTCATGTTGTCGCAGACACGACTCGCATTGTAGTCGTGTCTTCGACAACACGAAAATACTGCAATTTTCAAAATATCATAACTCGCTCATTTTTATCCATTTGTACCCATTTTTTTTTATTCTTCCTCATTTTTCCTCCTCTTCCACCTCATGAAGATATATTAGGACAAGAAAATAATAAAAAAGAAGAAAGTGGAAGCCTTCCAGCAAAGCATCCACTTTCCTCTTTCTTCTTATTTTTTCTTACTTTCTTGTTCTAATATATCTTCATTAGGTTGAAGAGGAGAAAAAATGTGAAAGAACAAAAATAAAGGGGCGAAAATGGATAAAAAATGAGCGAATTATGACATTTTAAAAATTGCAGTATTTTCGTGTTGTCGCAGACACGACTCGCATTGTAGTCGTGTCTTCGACAACACGAAAATACTGCAATTTTCAAAATATAATAACTCGCTCATTTTTTATCCGTTTGCGCCCATTTTTTTATTCTTCCTCATTTTTCCTCTTCTTCCACCTCATGAAGATATATTAGGACAACAAAATAATAAAAAAGAAGAAAAAAAAGAAGGTGGAAACCTTCTGGCGAAGCATCCACTTTCCTCTTTCTTCTAATTTTTTCTTACTTTCTTGTCCTGATATATCTTCATGAGGTCGAAGAGGAAAAAAAATGAGGAAGAACAAAAAAAAGGGAAAAAACGGATAAAAAATGAGCAAGTTATGACATTTTGAAAATTGCAGTATTTTCGTGTTATCGAAGAAACGACTAAAATGAAAGTCGTGTCTGCGACGACACGATTTTACCGCATTCTTCAAAATATCATAACTCGTTTATTTTTTATCCGTTTTTGTCCATTTTTTTGCGTTCTTTCTTATTTTTCCTTCTCTTCAATTTCATTAGGGTTACAGAAAGATATCGTGTTATCGAAGACATGACTCAAATTCAAGTCGTGTATTCGACAACACGATTTTACTACATTCTTCAAAGTATCATAACTCACTCATTTTTTTATCCATTTTTGCCCATTCTTCAAAGTATTCAAAGTATAGAAATTGAAATTGTCGCCCGCCGACGAGTATTTCACGTTTTTGCCCATTTTTATCCTCTTATTTGATGTCCATAAGTGGTCGAGCACTAATGGGTGGCCTTTAAATGTGTTTCTTTACATGTAGAACTTAATTTTTGTAGTTGGGAGGGCTTCCCCCTGCTCTTACATCAAAATCCCTTCATCATAGAATTTTTCTCTTCTTTCCCGCATTTTTACAGTTTTTCGGCATGAAATTTTATTTTTTCTGGGTTGGACAGCGACGTCGGTGATTTGAACTGCGATGATGGACGGACCTTTGCCGAAATGTCTTCTTCCCCAACTTGATGCTCCCGTAAATTGCTAATTTTGGGAAGAATGAAGCATTTGGGATATAAAAGGCATGAAAAATGAAAAAGAAGGGCATTTCCGATACTGTAGGTGCTGATTCCAGGTCATATGAGATTTCACAGGAAAAATCAGGTAATATGGGAAAACGAAAGTTGGTGTAACACCCGAAAAATTAGTAAGTATTTTAAAATCGAAATTTGACCCTCTTAATGTTTTATTTTACCTTATGGGAATTAAAGTTGGTGAGAAGAGCTTTCCAACGCCACCAACTATGCGCGATTTGGAGTTCGGAGTGGAAAGTTATGAGAAATTGAATTTTTTTGAGCGTGGCTGCGATCGATCGCCATAAGAAACGATCGATCGGAAAATTGAACCGATCGACGCCTTACCAAAATGATCGATCATAGTTACTGTGATTATTGATTGTTTTGTTTTGGGTAAAGCGATCATCGGCAATAATTACGATCGATCGGCTGTAACGCGGTAGTGTAGAACAACGCATACGATGATCGATCGCCGTATAGCCGATCGATCGTCGGTTGCGGTTTTGCGATTTCTAGCTTATTTTTGGGGTGGATTTGCATGAGAAAGATTCCAAATCCCAATTGGACTTTAATTGCACGTCTCTAGAGGGATCTTGAGGCCTTCTCATTGGTGGGAAGTGTCCATAATTTGGAAAATTTGTTTAAGAAGGGATTCTCCCCCAACTCTATATAAACCATAGAGAGTTGGCTTGTGCTATTGCAAAACCTAGACCTAGAACGTCCAGAGACCTTTTCCCCACTCCTTCCCATGTTCACCCACCTCCTATAAGGCTTCTTCTTGTGGGAGTTTGCAAGAGCTTGGAGCGGGAGCTTTGGAGGAAGCGGAGCAGACGAGCAACGCGTAAAAAGGCGGAATCTTCGGTGAATTAAGTAGGATGGTTTTCCCCCTCTTCTCTCTTCTGATTATATGATATTGACAAGTGTTTTGATTCAGCACCTTAGTGTATTGTGTGGATTCTTGTGAGATGAATGAATTGTGTCATTATTTCTATGTGTAGTGCATCATAATCGTATGTGCATTCATGTTCCGTTTCTAGATGAGAATTCACACCAAAAGTCTGAGGCTTTATTAATTTTTCAGAGACTGTAAGTTCTGATATTGCTTGATGGACCATGATCCACGTTGAGTTTTGGTGTCTTAATGTGTGTCTTGCATTAAATGTCTTATTTGAGAGGTATTAATAGTTAAAACTATGTTATATGTAAAGGTATTAATAGTTAAAACTATGTTATATGTAAAGGTCTTAATGTGTGTCTTGCATTAAATGTCTTATTTGAGAGGTATTAATAGTTAAAACTATGTTATATGTAAAGGAACATGAGAAAGGTGTGTACTTTAGTAATTCCAGATCATCTTAGGGTCTGTAATTGGTCTAGGAGGGGAGTATATGGTCTTTTAATGATATATTATCATCTATAATGTGTTATTAAGTGAGATAATCAAGTTTAATTAAGAGTCTTAATCTCGGCCAGAACTGTTTCTGCGCTGACAGTCGGTAGTAAATAATTCATAACTAATTCAAATAAAATCATAAAAATATAAAATTAGTGGGGTTAGAAATTAGACTCACGAGGGTATTATCAGTAAAAATTTTAGAGGTTAAACCTTACTGTACAGAGAACAGTAGTCATCGGAACAGGACTTTTGTGCAGGAGGCAGTGAGCTGCATATGAGAGAAAATACTAAGTATAGAAATAACATCATGTAATATGATATGACAATGATTAATGTGTCAATACCAGTAATTGGACTATATGCTTATGGAATATCATAGTAAGAATTGGGTTAGAAGTAATCTAATTAGGAGGAGATTTATAACTATTTACCTTGAAGCGTTGATGTCGGTTTGTGATTCCCCTTGGAATTCAAATCATCTAAGAATTCTTTGATTTCTTATCTCTGATATTTGTATTATAGAATTTCAATGTGTATAAGGAATTCCTATCTAGGGCTGAGCATGAAAGGCATGTATTGATTGTATGGTACTCCTTGGGTGAGTTGATGTTATTCGAAGTGTTTAGATTTTCTCGTTTACCTAGAGTGAATTACATGCCTTTGTGAAACTTGTTTTTCTATGTTTCTCCAATGAGTGAGTTATTTGTTGGCCAAAGACCTTGACACTTCTATTTATACTCCATGAGAGAGTCTATTCTGGCAAGAGATACCTTATGATCTTAGAGTGTTGCGACCTCTTTTCCTTTGAGATATTGCTCATATTGATTTTATGATTGTTTCTTCCACTGGAGATCTTGTGAGACTCTCCCCATGGTGGATTCATAGTATGCTCAATTAAACCATTGCTAGATCTTGCGAGGTCACTTATATTTGTGGGGTTGCGATTCCATACTGTCCGAAGGGAGGCACTATACGTACGTTAGATTGTGGACATTACGGAAGGTCCTCAGTCTCCGCCCATCGTGTCCGTAAGCACTGGTGGGGCCAGTATCCTAGACGCATGGCAGGGTTTTAAAGAGAGGATCCCTAGGGTGGTTCTGGTATATTATTTCAGTCACTTACGAGCGACCAGTTTAGCGAGCAGAAATTGTAACTCCTTTCACTTTAGATGTTTGGAGCCTTTGATATAATTGCTATTCTTTCCTTACCCATATATGTGGTAGGAGCCTTATTGATGTTTTTCCTATACTTGCGAGTTGGAATTGTTGTTGACTAACCTTGCAGGTATATAGACCTCGGTTCAGTTTCTCACAATCATTTGTTATTCTTATTCTCTTCATACTGCTTGTTTTAATTCAGTGGGTTTTTACATCCTACTGAGTGTTTCTATGAAATACTCATGCATCCTCTGATGCAGGCGCAAATCAAAATTGAGATCAGGAAGTGCAGTAGTGGAAAGGCGGATCGCAGGCGCTGAGAAGAGTTTAAAGACTATTTAGTTATTTGCTTTGCTTTTATTGATGCTTATGACATTACTGGCAATTGTGTGCCATATACCTATAGGCTTATTTTATTTAATTTTATTAAATAGATTATTATTAAGTAAATTTATTTAATATTATTTATTGATGTCTGTTATTGTATTACACTGATTGCGGGCATAATCGGTTACACATCCTTTTGAGATGATTGTAATCAGTTGGAAAATCGACTGTTCGGTCGCGTGCCCGGGATCTCTACCTTGAAATATATCTCATTGGTTAGCTTCCACACTCCGATTGAGGTATAGGATTTCGGGGCGTAACAATTGGAGCCAAATAATATGGAAAAAGCTCGTATCATGAAGGAGGAGCGATTCGACGAGGCCTGGTCCGTCCTCATGGACGTACTCCAAGACAAGGCACCGGCTACATTGTGGATGTCAAGTCCATGAACCGAGTCTTAGAACTGCTAAGCGAGCTTGAGATGTTCCGGCAGAAAAGAGTAGGCCTGTCTCCTCCACGCGAAGAGATTACTTTTTTTCTAGATGGAGATTGTACACTTGTAATACGGAGAAACTAGATAGCATCAAGGACATAACATGCGATTATATTGGAAGAGTAATTATATATATAAACTCATCATTCTTTTCCTTTTGCCCAATCCAACACACTACAGGTATGCGTCCACATTATAGGGATGTGCAATCCTTTTCCCAAAGATCCGTACACTGAGTTGCAACCAGTTTTTCATGATTTTTGCATTAGTAACCTTGTTTGTATAATGTCTTGGTGAATTGCTACGTTCTTTTTCATAAAGGCCTATATTTTTTAAATAAAGCAGCTTGTGCAAATTCATTGACAACCTCCTGCCCTTGAAATCTGTCGCATTTTATTAGTGTCTCCAACTTTGATCTAATGGACCCATGTCTGACTGATTAGCACTATAGAGAACTTGGGTAGGAGTTCTTTTTATGTCGACTACTGGTTCATGTATTGCTTTGTTGGGGTTTCTCGTGAAATTGATTGTCTACATAGAGATAAAAATAATAATTGATATTGTTTTTTCAGGGACTACTTGCACTAATTAATTGAGGGATCAATCACGTACTCCCAATCTGTGTTTTGCAGGTGCAGGGCTGACAAATGGCCATATTGCAAAAGGTACCCATAGATGTTTTGCATGTTCTTTTCTTAATCATTTTTGGCATGTACTTACAAGACCAAATTTTGGGAACGCATGAAAGCTATACACATGCTACTGTCGCTAAATTCGAAAGAGTAGAACACTGGTTCTTACATGGTCACTAATTAATTAGTGGTGTTGGCTTTTCATCACCAGCAGCTGGCATCGAGGACGGCTGAAATGCACTCTACAGATCTTCATTACCACAAAAAATTTCAAATCCTCTATATGTCTGTTTTGTTGGGCATACAGATTGTTTGAGATGTGGTTCACCATAATTAATCAAATGAATCTGACCAACTACAGTTAAATATGATTTTATAATTTATACTCCATTAAACAACATTAGATTTCAGACAAAAAAAAATCAAGTTTATACATATTCAATTGTTTACGATCCACTATCACATCCTCCTCCTGATGCTTAGAGTAGAGTATTCAACAATCTTAGAACCATTTTCTTAACTTTAAATTAGATAGTGGACATTTAAAAAAAAATAGTGGACGGACAATAGGGATAGCTTTAAGCTGCTTGACACTCCCTCCGTTCTAAAATAACTGACACATCCTAAAAAAGTGGACAATGTTAATACCTTCTGAACTCACCACTAGGAGTATAATATATAGCCTCTTGGGAGAATATTACAAGAGTAATACCCTGCCTCCCCTTCTAACCTTTTGTAACACCATTGACAATGTTAGGGAGGTTAGGATGGCTTGTAAGAAGTACCCAAATGTTGTAACACTTCAAAATATACACCAATTATGAATACAAGAACTTAGTCTACATTATATAAGCTTCCTTGTTCGCTGTTTATACTAAGAGTTACATAAAGTTATGCAATATTCTATTTCACTTATGTGTGTGATCGGTGGCCCCATTGGCATGGGAAACAATAATATCACATTCATAGGAGCACTCAATTGGAGAAAGCACTCCTGGTAATTAAACTGAACAGATCTATATTAAGAAAGGGCAGTTCCGGTTATAATGATACGAGAGTTTCGAGATCAGCAAACAAGAGGATCTTAAGACAAGCCCATTCATAGATGTAGCACGCCAAGTAATAAGTCATACATACTGCTTGTCCAATGGGTGAATTTGAGTCCTCAGTTTATTTGTAACAGAGGTGCAATTATTTGTTTTAAATGGAACCTGGAGAGTGGTTTTGGAGTTTGCGAAATTAAAAACAGAGGTACAGTAAACAATGGGCAATTTGGCGTCGAATATGGCTTAAAACAATTTTTGTCCAAGCTGCAGAAACTTTTAAAGGGAACAGATGATGAGCTCTCTGTCATAGGGAGATTTGGCAGTTGGTGCTTGTTCCGGCATGACATTCACCCTGGTACGCTACATAAACTCTCTCTCTCTCTCTCTCTCTCTCTCTCTCTTCTCTGCACTATAAGCAATAGAGTTTTTTCCATATTACCTGGTGCCAACTTTCATATTCCCATATTACCTAGTTTTTTCCGTGAAATCTCATATGGCCTGAAATTTAGACTTAAAGTACCAAAAATACCCTTCTTTTGTTTTTTCGTTCTAATACTGTGTGAAGAGGCATTTTGTGTACAACACGAAAAAATACAAGGGTTCTCCGGCGATTTCCATCGGTGACTCCACCGACGACCAACGAGTTCAAGCGGTGATTCAACCGACGACCCCTATGGCTTTTGACGAGCCTATTCACATCCCCCATCTTGATTTGGAGCTGCTCCCTGCTGGATTTCGACGACACGACTTACGGAGAGTGCACAAAGGTGGCAATTTGAAGCATATACGTCGGTAGTTCGGAACTTCAACCTTTTGAGTTTCGCCCGCGGCTCCCTCCGCCTGCATGCAACCGGCGGATTGATCGATTGAGCTTAGGTTGACGGCGAGGAAGAGTGTGAAAGGCGCCTGTGAGGAAATACACACATACACACAACTAAACCGCGGTAAGTTACAATAATCCTTACTGATTTTAGTTTCATAAGGTCCGACATTTGGATTTTAAAATTTTACTATGAACTATAAAGTCGTGTCTGTAGAAGACACGACTGTCTATTTAGTCGTGTACGCGACGACACGACTTTTATATTTTCATGTTTCACTTACATGACTTTTCTACTGACCACTCTACCTCTCTCCTTGGAGATGGATAAAAAAAAAGATGAGTTTATGCAGGAAATACCAACGGAAGAGGAGGAGGATCAGGATTTTATGTTGGCACCTCGACAGCGAAATCAGAGGGGCTGGAAGAGGAAGGCTCTGATGGACCGACCAGTAAAGAGAACATACAATGTGCGACCGGCGCTTTGGACATTTTGTCAACCGGGAGCGATGAAAAAGTGTGCGGCCCTCCTACATCGTCACCAAAGATGTGCCCAATTGATCAAAGAAGCTGGTTTCGCTGTCATTTTTGAAGGTGAGGACGTAGTTGTTTCTCGGAACCTCCTGGACCATTTGGTCAGGTACTGTGATGAGTTGGCAAAGGTCGTCAATATCAAGGACAGGACACTACATTTCACAGAGCAAGAAGTTGCTCTTATCACCGGATTGCCCTCAAAGGGTAAAACAGTTGAGGTCCTCCCCTCCATGACGCGCCGACAGGAAGGTCAATTCTTCAGAAAGTACTTCGCCGCAAGGAGACCGGATATTCCACACATTGAGGAAATTATTGACAACTCTACACGGTGAACCGGGTTGCACCGGGCGAACTGAAGATGGAAGAGGAGGACATGGCGAGGATGATCATCTGCCTCCTTTTCTGCACGGTGCTATTTCCACACAGCACTCGAGTGGTTCATCCCTGTTTGTACCATTACATTGACGACCTCCCAAGATTGAGCTCATACAATTGGGCTGGGGCTATGCATAACATGTTGGTTTCTGGTATAACCCACACCAGCAGACTAGTGGGTGCGAGATCTCAAGGAGGGTGCCTGGGCAGTGGATACCTAAATAGCGCCGCATATGTCCTTCATGTATGTAGCATTTCTATGTTTTCATAGTCTTTGAAAGGCAAATGTGTCTTATGCAATACCACTTTATTTATAGTCGTGTATTATGCAACACGACTATATTTATAGTCATGTATCATGCAACACGACTAGGTATATAGTCGTGTTATATAAGACACGACCACAGTTCTATTCGTGTACTATTATAGTCGACTATAATAATACATGTCTTGCCTGTAACCGCGCCTTTTAATAATGTTTTCATCTATTTACTATGCAGATTTGGTTTTTTGAGCACATGATAATCTTCCATCCTGTCGTGGGCCCTACTAGTCCATGGGCCAAAAGGTGGCCAGGAAGTGGGGTCCTCATTACAGAGGTGAAGAAGGGTGCACAGAAGAAGCACCGTATGGCCGACTATTAGACGGGAGTGTTCCACAATCTCGAAGTATGGGACGAAGTCATCGATGTAATCAGCCCCATGGCCGGAGAGGCATCTCTCCTTACTTCATCAACCTTAGTAGCCCCCCCTCTGCGACGGCAGAGGCAGGAGAGGCCGAAAATGAAGAGGACTCCCAACCAACCTGCACCCCCTTCCTCGAGGACAGCTGCCCAGTCCACTGCAACTGCAATGGAGCGATTGGAGGGTGCGCTTCAGGGCATACAGTCACTAATTGAGATAGCTCTGTCTTCGTATGAGGAGATGGGAAGGAGTGTCGGATCTCTGCGAGAGGTTCTCCACTCTATGAAGGCATCTACCGCCTCAGCGTCAATGTTGTTAGAGGGCAGATCTTTGACCATCCCAAGCAGGAGAAGACTGAAGAGCCGATGAAGGAGCCAAAGAAGTGGCCCCACATGGAGCCAAATAAGTCATCGGTGCATCACATGGAACCAAAGAAGCGGCCCCATGACAAGGAGCATATGAAGAAAACTCCAATGGGTATGCGGACAAAGGAGCTGGCAAGGAAGTCACATCTCGATTCATTGAAATGGGGTAAATGTAAGTTGTAGACAATTATTCATTTTCTTGTGCCACATGGTACACGACTATTACATTTTTCATGTTTCATGCTACACGACTATGTAGTTTATCGTGTTTCATGCAACACGACTATGATCTTTATCATGCTGCTACTGATACAAATAAGTAAAATGTCATTTTAGCTCCCATCAAACACGTGGATGAGGAAGACAAGATTCAACGGGCTACAAAGAGATCCTCCGCCAAGTTGTTTTTGAAGAAGCTCCAACCAGAATTCAACGAACATATGGAGTGTGCAGAAGTCGAGTCCCGTCCGATGTACGGACGGGACCTATTCCCCCCTGGTCTAGTGGTAAGGAAGAGAATGAGGACTGTCTCCGTGAGGGAATTGCAGAGGATTAGGGAACATGACCCTATACGGAGAATGACAGAGGAGCAGGAAAGAAGGAATAGGTCCCGTCAGCTGAAAGCCGACTCCGAAGAAACCATATCCGAACAACAAGTAACCTCTATCATCGATGAGGTCATCTGTTCCTTACAGGAGTCGGATATCCAAACCATCAAGGAGGAGGTAGAGGAGGATGTGAAGGAGGAGGAGTCAGTGGAGGCAAAGGAAGAGGAGGTGAAGGACGACGAAGAGGCGAAGGAGGAGGAGGTGAAGGAGGATGTGCTGGACAAGGAGGCGAAGAAGGAGGAGAAGGTGGAGGAGGTTGATCGTTTAAAATTAAAACCCTTGCAAGTGCACAAGGCAATTGTACTACGGTAAGTATTAAAAAGGGTTGTCGAACCTCAGCGACGGATTAATCTTTTACCAAATTCAAAAGAAAGTAGCAATGTTGATTCTAGACTAAGAAAGCAATGAACTTTAACTAAACTAAGTGAGATTTAATCAATATGGAGAAGACCAAGACTTCGAATCCACCACAATAAACTAATGTATTGTCTCTCTCTCTTTTGAATAAAGATTTCCAATTGGCTAACATATTCCTCTCGGACATACACTTGTCAACTCAAAATATAGTGCTCTCCTCTCGGATGTAACACATAAAACAATTAAAACATGGAATTGTGATCTATCTCTCTCGAGTATAAACCAATGAAACTTTATTGATATATAACACCTCAGTCTACTCACGTTCCTCTCGGATATGCAAGTATTCTTCGGATTGAAACTCACAAGAATTCACTCTTGTCTCTCTCGAGTACAAAGAACAAATCTTTATTGAATTAATGGTGATTGCACAATAAAATCTATACACCAACTAGAATAAAAACATAAGATGAGAGAAAAGAAACTACACAACCAGATTATTGGGCTTCATCTACACCTTGGAAAGGTGTTTAGCCTCGCATCGGAAGAGAAATCATCATCGTGTTCTTCATGTTCTGCATCTTCTTCTCTCCTTTGCTCTAGCCTCTAATTTTGCTCTAGATTCTCCAAGGGTTGAATATGTGGTGCCCAAAACGTTCTCCCATAAGGCCTATTTATAATAGTGAAGAGAAACCACGAAGTCCCCTTCCAAATCCAAGTCGAAATTGGTCTTATTTCGGTTTGCCGCATACGGCGATTGATCGCTCCGTATTGACGATCGTTTGCTGTCCGATCGATCGCAATTCCTTCGTTATTTTACCCCGATCGATCGCTTTGGCGATCGATGCCGTATGATACCGATCGATCGTAGTTACTGTCTTGTGCGATTGAAAAATTCCAGTAGATACGATCGATCGTTTTGAGGTCTGATCGATCGTTTCCTTCAATACACTGCTTTTACGGCTCTGGCGATCTATCGCATTGATAGCCGATCGATTGTAGTTACTATTTATAAACTTCAAATGGCTATAACTTTCTGTCCCAAACTCCGAATTGTGCGTGGTTGGTGGCGTTGGAAAGCTGACTTCTTCAACTTTAACATGAATCTTGAATCAGTCCAATCCGATATTTGTACATGAAGTTATAATGATTTAACCATTCGAGTTACTTTTCTCTTCATTTCTGTGTATTACTCTTGTTTCCTACAAAAACCAAAAACTATATTAAAGTAGTAGTTATTCTAATCAAACACTAGCATAATCATAAGCTTAGGAGATAATAAAATGCATATTTCATGTATAGATCACACCCCCAAACTTAGATTTTGCTAGTCCCTAGCAAAACAAAACAAAAATAAAATCAAACAATCAACTAAAAGAACTAATGCATAAAAGTAAACACCACTTTCGTAGGGAACACGATTGCATTGAGCATATGCAACAAGCCGTTAAACCTCTAGGTGTCCCTAGTAGGACGAGTGTTGTCTCGTGAGGGTTTGCAGCCATGCTACCCGCAAACATGTATTTATTAATCTAATTAACCTAAGTGCAAAAACAAAGCAAAAGTAAAACATTGCAAAATACAAAAACCTATTATCCCGAGAAATACATACTACAATGCTTAAGAAAATCAACCACATGTACTTGGTTTATAATCAATAAGAATATAGAAGCCCTCAAGTAAGTGGTTTTATTCCACACTTTCATCTTGGAAATTTCTGCTCAATATGATATAGCATGATAATATAAATAGTAAAAGTGTAGAACATTGTAGCAATACATTCTAAATTTCTGTTTATACAGATCCAGTGTTACCCATTAATTAAAGAACATCAGAATCTACATAGTCATCGTAATCTTTAGGTTCATGATAGCACAGATCTGCGCGCCTGCTTCGGGTCCAACATTCTAGATTTGAGAGGATAATACACCACAAACTTTTTTTTTCCGCTAGGACTGTGTAAGGCCTGACTTCAAGATGCTTAGGTTTAGCAATGACTCAGGCCAATGACTCCCAACCAAATTGGCTTAGGGCATTAGATTTTAAGAAGACCGCTTCGGGCCCGAGCATCAGCCTAAGTTAATCCTATAAAGTCAAGCAGCCCCTTTCTTTCATTTTGTTTTCATTTTTTTTTTCGCATTTTCATTTTCAGCACATATTTATCTTGTCCAGGCTGTATTATACTCTCAACCTATTTCCGGTTCCAATCCCTTGCCATAGCCAAGTAAATGGTCTATCATGATCTTTTAAGCTCAACAGACAATTACACATCATCCAATGACTATGATTAAAGACATCCCACTGTAAATTACCATTCAACAAATCTCTAGATGGTATTACTTTATGTACTAGTGTGTGTAAGTGAGTTTTCTTAGTTCAAGCACCTGTTCCAAGAGGATTGTAACAGAAAGGTATGCTCAGTTAAGTGTATCTATCCTCCAGTATACTTACTCACACTTCCAATGCAAATTAATCTCTTAAGAATTAACATGCATCATTACGGGATAAACTATCAAATCCTAACAAAAATACTAACAAACAACCTAAAAACTAATCAAATTTTTATGATTTGATTTTTTTTCTTCTTTTTCTGATTTTTATTTTTATAAAAGTAATATTCCCTCCCCCAAACCTATTATGAACATTGTCCTCAATGTGAACAAAATATAGCATGACAATGAGCATATAACAAAGAAAATCAGAGAAAGGAGAGAATACACCTGAATACGTGGGTTGCCTCCCACCAAGCGCTAAGTTTAACGTCTTCAGCCAGACAGAGCCACGATCATTCTGTAATTATCGAATCAACTAAATATACCAGCCCGTCATCCAAGGCACCAACAGTCTCGAGATAAGGTTTTAGACGGTGGCCATTAACTTTGAATGTACTCCCATCTTTTGGATTTTGGACCTCAACAGCACCATGTGGAAATACTTCTTTGACAATAAAAGGCCCAGACCACCGAGATCGGAGCTTCCCAGGAAATATGTGTAGCCTAGAGTTGTAAAGTAGTACCTTCTGATCAGGCTGAAAGGACTTTCTGAATATCATCTTGTCATGTATGGCTTTGGTCCTCATCTTATAGAGTTTGGCATTCTCATATGCATCAAAGCGCATCTCCTCTAATTCACTCAGTTGGAGTTTTCGCTGATTACCGGCTTTATCTTCCAACTCAACAGGTAAATGGCAAGCTTTGCCATATACCAGTCTATAAGGAGACATACCAATAGGGGTCTTGAAAGCTGTCCGGTAGGCCCATAATGCATCATTCAGTCTCAAGGAACAATCCTTTCTATCGGGACGAACCGTCTTCTCCAGAATCTGCTTGATTTGGCGGTTGGAGACCTCCACTTGGCCACTCATCTGAGGATGATATGGTGTGGCAACCTTGTGGGTGACAGAGTATTTCTTGAGAAGAGCCTCAAAAGACCTGTTACAAAAATGAGAACCTCCGTCACTAATGATAGTACGAGGAGTTCCAAACCTGCTGAAAATGTTAGCTTTCAGAAATTCCAGCACAACTTTATGATCATTAGTCCTAGTGGCAATAGCTTCAATCCACTTAGACACATAATCCACAGCAACAAGAATATAAGTATGACCAAAAGATGGTGGAAAAGGTCCCATAAAATTAATACACCAAACATCAAATAAATCAACAATCAAAACAGGTTGTAAGGGCATCATATTCCTTTTTGACAAAGCTCCTAGTTTTTGACACCTATCGCAAGATTGACAATAAGCATAGGCATCTTTAAATAGAGTTGGCCAATAAAAACCGCTTTGAAGTACTTCGTCCACAGTTTTCTTACCACCGAAGTGTCCACCACAGGCCTGAGAGTGACAAAAAGATAAGATGCTATGAAACCCACTCTCAGGGACACATCGTCTTATGACCTGGTCAGCACATATCTTAAATAGGTCAGGGTCATCCCAATAGTAATGTTTGACTCCAGAGAAAAATAAGTCTTTATCATGTTTAGACCAAAAAGTTGGGATTTGACCCACAGCAAGATAATTCACAATATGTGCAAACCAAGGTGGAGAGGTAGTAGAGACAGCAAAGAGCTGCTCATCAGGGAATGCATCTCTTAGAGGGTCATGGCTATGCAGATCAGGAATAGGAATTCTGGATAGATGATCAGCCACGACATTCTCAGAACCCTTTTTATCTTTAATTTCAAAGTCAAATTCCTGGAGGAGTAAAATCCAACGGATCAGCCTTGGCTTGGCATCCTTCTTGGAAAGAAGGTACCTCAAGGCTGCATGATCAGAGAAGATGATGATCTTACTACCCAGTAGATATGACCTGAACTTATCTAATGCAAACACAACAGCAAGCAACTCTTTTTCGGTGGTAGTGTAATTCAATTGAGCATCAGTGAGTGTCTTGCTAGCATAGTATATAACATGTGGAATTTTGTTGATGGGTTGGCCTAACACTGCCCCTACAACAAAATTCGATGCATCACACATTATCTCAAAGGGCAGTGTATAGTCAGGGGGCTTAATGATGGGGGAGCTAGAGAGGAGGGTTTTTAATATGATAAAAGCTTCTTTGCATGACTCATCAAATTCAAATTGCACATCCTGACCGAGAAGGTGACATAATGGATGTGATATCTTGCTAAAATCTTTGATGAATCGACGATAAAACCCTGCATGGCCAAGGAAAGACCGTATTTGCTTAACTGATGTAGGTGACGGTAAATTAGCAATCAGGTCAACCTTGGCCTTGTCAACCTCTATACCCCTTTTTGATATAACATGTCCAAGCACAATCCCCTGTTGAACCATGAAATGGCTCTTTTCCCAACTTAACACTAAATTTGTTTCCTCACAGCGTTTTAAAACTAAAGCAAGGTTGTGCAAGCATTCATCAAAATAAGCGCCAAACACCGAAAAATCATCCATGAAAACTTCCAAAAATTTATCAATCATGTCGGAAAAGATGGACATCATGCATCGCTGAAATGTAGCAGGGGCATTACAAAGACCGAAAGGCATTCTTCGATACGCAAATGTACCGAAGGGGCATGTAAAAGTAGTCTTTTCCTGAACCCCTGGAAAAATTGGCACTTTATTATATCCTGAGTATCCATCTAAAAAGCAATAAAACTCTTGACCCACTAATTTCTCTAGCATTTGGTCAATGAATGGGAGAGGGAAATGGTCTTTACGGGTGTTAGAGTTCAGCTTCCTACAGTCGATGCACACCCGCCAGCCCGTGGTCTCTCTTATTGGCACAAGTTTACCCTCTGAGTTTGGTTTCACCGTGATGCCCGATTTCTTAGGGACAACTTGGATAGGACTCACCCACTCGCTGTCAGAGATAGAGTATATGATACATGCGTCTAGAAGTTTCACTATCTCTTTCATCACCACTGCTCTCATGTGAGGGTTCAACCATCGCTGCCCCTCCCTAGAAGGTTTGGCCTGGTCCTCCAGGTTTATGCGATGCATGCACACAAAGTGGTCTATACCCCGGAGGTCAGCTACTGTCCATCCTATAGCTCGCCGGTGTGTGGTAAGGATCTCCAACAATTGGGCTTCCTGGTCAATAGATAGGCTAGATGAGATAATTACAGGAAGGGTGTTGTTGGGTCCTAGGAAGACGTATTTGAGGGAGCTAGGAAGGGTTTTGAGTTCAAGTGTGGGTGGGGATTCTATGGAAGGTGTAAGTGGTGGGGCGGTAGACACAGGGAGAGGGTTGGGGTGGGGTCGCCATGGGATATGGTCAGGGTATAGGGCAGCCACTAAATGGTGATGGACCTCCTCAAGGTCAAGTGTGCCCTCATATTGATCGATCAAGTCATAGAAAAGGGTGTGCTCGAGGGCATCCTTAAGCACAACAAAGGGAAGGTACTCTGGACTAGATCATCTAGGTCATCAACCATAAGGCACTCAGCTTCACTCGAGGGTTGTTGGGAAGCACTAAAAATGTTTAATTTAACTTTCATGTTCCCAAATGAGACGTTCATGAGCCTTGACCTACAGTTAATGGTGGCATCGGCTGTGGCTAGGAAAGGGCGGCCAAGGATAACAGGAATTTGGGATTTGGAGTTGGCAACTGGTTCCATGTCTAAGATGACAAAATCAACAGGAAAATAGAACCGGTCAACTCCAACGAGAACGTCTTCTATAATACCTCTAGGTCTGCGAATGGATCAGTCTGCTAACTGAAGGGTGACTGAGGTGGGCTGCAACTCTCCGAGGCCAAGTTGTTCATATACTGAGTAAGGGAGGAGGTTGACACTGGCCCCTAAGTCCAAGAGAGCTCGGCTAAGGGTATGGTCACCTATGACAATAAAGATAACAGTGACACCTGGGTCCTTAAATTTAAGTGGTATATCACTGGTAAGTAAATAGCTTACTTGGTTGGTCAAAAAGACCTTTTGGGTGACATGGGATTTGGTTTTCCTCTTTTGGGTACACAAGTCTTTCAGGAACTTGGCATAGGCAGGTACTTGTTTGATGACATCTAAGAGGGGAAGATTGATCTTAACCTGCTTGAACACCTCTAACATTTCCTCAATTTGTTGGCGGGACTTACTAAACGGGGAGGGTTGGTTGAGGCATTGAGGGAAATGAGCCCTAGGGATATAGGATTTTTCATTGGTGGGCTCAGTTGGAAGATCCTTCTGTGGTGGAAGACTAACAAGATCGGGCATGGTAGGATCAGACATAGAGGAGTGGTTCTGTTTCTCAAGGGGAGTGTCCTCACTTGCAATGGTTGGGTCCCTAACCTGATTGTCAACTTGTTTTCCATTTCTTAGGGAAGTAACGGCTTGCACCTGCTCATTTGGATAATGGGAACCTTCAACGGTGAACTGGCCTCTAGGGTTCTGCTGTGGTTGGCTGGGCAAGGTTCCTACTTCCCTACGGTTCATAGATTGGGCCAACTGTCCTAATTGGGTTTCTATTTTAGCAATGGATTGTATATGAGAATGGACAAGCTGGGCCTGGGTTCTTAGCTCACCTGTCAGCTCTCTGTGTTTGGTTTCTATCTTGGCGTCCACCTTGGCTTCCATCGCATTAAAAGCTGAGAGGAGGGTAGATTGGGTGGCTAGCATTTGGCTCATCTGATCTTCGAAGGATGGTTTCTTATTGGTTTGGCCAAAGGGAGGATTTGTGGCTGGTTGGTAAGACTGAGTTGGGTTTGAGAATTCTTGTCTTGGGGCCTGATTGAAAGTGGGCCCTTGGTTAGGTTGTTTCCAGGCAAAATTTGGATGATTTCGCCACCCCGGACTATAGGTATTTGAGTAGGGGTTATTGGCTCGAGGATATCCTTGTGCAAAGTTGGCATGCTCCTGGACAAGATCTGGATATTGGGAGGCAGAGGGGCAGTCAACTATAGTGTGCATAGGGCTGGCACAGATGGCACAGGCATCTTGAGAGGTTGGGGTATAAGATGGAGTCTGTGAGAAAAACCTGTCAAACCGCTCAGTAAGGGATGCCACTTGGTGTTCTAGGTTTGTGGTAGCTTTAACATCATACATGCCTCCCCTTGAGGCACTCCTGCCAGGCATGTGGCCTTCAGATCTATAGAGGGTGGCACTGTGTAAAGAGTTTTCACTCAGGTCCTCTAATAGATCCCAAGCATCATCCGGGGTTTTCTTCATGAATGCGCCTCCACAGGAGGCATCTATTAGGGTCTTATGCTGATCGCACACACCCTCATGAAATCTCTGTACTAACTACCACTTGGGTACATCATGGTGGGGACAGGACCGGAGTAAGGATTTCATCCTCTCCCAGCTTTCATGGAATTGTTCATTAGGTGTCTGGGTAAAGGTGATGATTTCATGGCGGATCTTATTGGTCCGCCCCACAGGAAAGTATTTCTTGAGGAATTCGGCCTGAAGTTCCTCCCAAGTTGAAATAGAATTATGCTCAAGGGAGTATAGTCATTCCTTGGCCCTATCTTTTAAGGTGAAGGGGAACAACCTAAGGCGCACCTGGTCATCAGATAGTGTAAGTTTAAAGGTTGTGTTAACCTCTAGGAAATTTTGTAGGTGCCTATAGGGGTTCTCATTTAATTGGCCATGGTATGTGGGCAGCATCTGGATGATGTTTGGCTTAATTTCAAAATTAGCCACGGTTGCAGGAAGTAGGATACAGGAAGGGGAGGTGTAGGCAGTGGGACGGTAGTAGTCTTGCAGGGTACGGGCATGGGGCATTAGTGGATTCTGGTTTAGGCCATTCCCACCCCCAAGGTTCATGTTGTCCGCCATTGGATGAATTTCAGGGATTGGGCTAGGAGTTCTACAGATTCTATATAGGCGCTCAGGATCAGGATCAAAGGCAAGGTCCGGGTTCAGGGAACGACGACCATGCATGCACAATAAAAATCAAACAAAACCTGTGCAATCCTAATAGCGACAACTAGTAAGCATCAGTCCTAGATAGCGACAACTAGCAACCTAATAGCGACAATTAGCACATCATGCAATCCCACAAAGAAAAAAAAACACCAAGCACCCAAAGTTATTCTAAAAGAAGGTTAAGAGAGTGCAAACAGTGGGAAGGATGGCCCTTCCAACGATGACGAAAATCAGCGTCCTCTCTTAATCCTGTAAAAGAAGAAGAACGAAATTAAGCGACTGAAAATAAATCTAAATTAAACTAAACTACTCTAACACTAACTATGCTA
This sequence comes from Houttuynia cordata, assembly GCA_039654745.1. Classification (NCBI taxonomy): domain Eukaryota; kingdom Viridiplantae; phylum Streptophyta; class Magnoliopsida; order Piperales; family Saururaceae; genus Houttuynia; species Houttuynia cordata. Next base: position 4,344,160 of record CM077509.1, read on the forward strand.
AGAATTTAGTAAACTATTGAGCCGTCCCCGGCAATGGCGCCAAAAATTTGATCGTTTAAAATTAAAACCCTTGCAAGTGCACAAAGCAATTGTACTACGGTGAGTATTAAAAAGGGTTGTCGAACCTCAGGGACGGATTAATCTTTTACTAAATTCAAAAGAAAGTAGCAATGTTGATTCTAGACTAAGAAAGCAATGAACTTTAACTAAACTAAGTGAGATTTAATCAATATGGAGAAGACCAAGGCTTCGAATCAGCCACAATAAACTAATGTATCGTCTCTCTCTCTCTTTTGAATAAAGATTTCCAATTGGCTTACATATTCCTCTCAGACATACACTTGTCAACTCAAAATATAGTGCTCTCCTCTCGGATATAACACATAAAACAATTAAAACATGGAATTGTGATCTATCTCTCTCGAGTATAAACCAATGAAACTTTATTGATATATAACACCTCAGTCTACTCACGTTCCTCTCGGATACGCAAGTATTCTTCGGATTGAAACTCACAAGAATTCACTCTTGTCTCTCTCGAGTACAAAGAACAAATCTTTATTGAATTAATGGTGATTACACAATAAAATCCATACACCAACTAGAGTAAAAACATAAGATGAGAGAAAAGAAACTACACAACCAGATTATTAGGCTTCATCTACACCTTGGAAAGGTGTTTAGCCTCGCATCGGAAGAGAAATCATCATCGTGTTCTTCATGTTCTTCATCTTCTTCTCTCCTTTGCTCTAGCCTCCAATTTTGCTCTAGATTCTCCAAGGGTTGAATATGTGGTGCCCAAAACGTTCTCCCATAAGGCCTATTTATAATAGTGAAGAGAAACTACGAAGTCCCCTTCCAAATCCAAGTCGAAATATGTCTTATTTCGGCTTGCCGCATACGGCGATCGATCGCTCCGTATTGACGATCGTTCGCTGTCCGATCGATCGGAATTCCTTTGTTATTTTACCCCAATCGATCGCTTTGGCTATCGATGCCGTATGATACCGATCGATCGTAGTTACTGTCTTGCACGATTAAAAAATTCCAATAGGTACTATCGATCGTTTTGAGGTCCGATCGATCGTTTCCTTCAATACACTGCTTTTACGGCTCTGGCGATCGATCGCATTGATAGCCGATCGATCGTACTTACTGTTCATAAACTTCAAATGGCTATAACTTTCTGTCCCAAACTCCGAATTATGCGTGGTTGGTGGCGTTGGAAAGCTGAATTCTTCAAATATAACATGAAGCTTGAATCAGTCCAGTCCGATATTTGTACACGAAGTTATGATGATTTAACCATTCGAGTTACTTTTCTCTTCATTTCTGTGTATTACTCTTGTTTCCTACAAAAACCAAAAACTATATTAAAGTAGTAGTTATTCTAATCAAACACTAGCATAATCATAAGCTTAGGAGATAATGTAATGCATATTACATGTATAGATCAGAGGTGAAGGAAGAGGAGGTGAAGGATGACGAAGAGGCGAAGGAGGAGGAGGTGCCGGAGGCCACAGGCTTAACCGCATCCCAGCCTGTTGACGTCGATGTCCTTCGAACCCCTTGTACCTGTAAGTTTATAATTGCACTCTCCGAAAACTATGCCGGTTTAGAGTTATGCTTCGGCATGGGGGTATTGTTAGAGCGGGATAGAGTGGTAATAGATGGATGGATGGCCAATCCGAGGAAGGCTTATCCAATCCCAACGCTATGTGATGATGACTACGTATCCCTCCTACAAACAACAGAAATAAACACCAATGTAAGTAAACCTATGCTCCTCATATGTTTTCCTCTTTTACTTTTTCAAATATGTGGCTTTACGTTATGTCATGTATTCGAAGACATGACTTTTCGCATAGTTGTGTCTCTCGATGACACGACTATCATGAAAGTCGTACATAGACGCAATAATTAGAAGTGGTATATTGCCTTATTTCGACTATTCTGACTCTTGTTGCTGTTTTCTATAGGTTATAGGTGAGTTTTTAAGTCTATTGAGGCAGCGCAATGAGAGAGACCGGATGAAGTATCCGTGGGCATTTTTTGGATGCCACGCATTCAAAGAGATATTCGACAACGTAAGTATTCCCTGCATAAGTAGTGATAAGTTGTCATTCCCAGCATCATTATCTAACTCTCTTGAGATGTTGCAGGAGCACAAAGAAGGAGAAAATAATGTGAAATTGATAAAAAAGCTCGTGAGGATGCTCGACGGCTTGAACAGGAACATGATCTACACATTTTTCCCAATCCGCACCGGCTCCCACTTCTGCCTCGTCTATATACACTTCCCGCACTGTGTATGGCGCTTCTACAACCCGCTGTCTGACAGATCCCAGTTATACCCACATCACAGAAAAGCAGCTGACAAATTCACACAGTTCATGAATGTTGTGATGGCAAGCAAGCTGGGGTGATTGGGTTTGCTCGACTGGAAGATGACTCAGATCGCCAAAGCGCCATGGCAAGAGAATTTGAAAGACTGTGACATCTTCATCATGATGTACGTCACGCACATGGTGTCCAATGTCAACCCATTGGAGTTTGATCAGTTCAGAATTACACTATTCTGGTGCTCAGTCATCGCTGCAACTATGATTCGCGGGGTTATTAACAGCGAGTTTGACGACGATTCAAGTAGAGTAAAAAAAGATGCCGTCACAGTTGCGGGTTTTATGCGGATGCCGGATAAAGACTAAATTCAAATTCATTTTGTTCACATTCTTTTATTGTACAATGATTTTTTGATGTACATGCAGTACTCTTTCAATTAATTCGAATTTATTTTTTACACATGGTTGCCTTAGACAAAATTTCGCAAGCATGACTTTGAATACGTCCCTCATGCAACACAACTATGTATATAGACGTCTCTCAGGCAACACGACTTTATATATAGTCACGTACTAGACAACATGACTTCGTACATAGTCGTGTTTCACAATACATGACTGTATAGATAGTCGTGTACTATAATATTCGACTATAATGGAAATACATGTATGATGCATTGAAAGATTTTTTTTTTCATATTTGATTTTCTTTTTCTTTACAGGCATACATTTTGGTATAAGGTAATATGCATTATACAAGAATTATCTACATCCTAAGTGAAGAATGGTGGGGGCTTAGGTAAGCCGGAGCGGCGTATATGCGATGTCTCGTTTCTAGTCAGTTTGCCTTGTTGCGGAAGTCTTCGATTCATGCGCTTCCTATTTTCTTTCGGAACCGGGCTGTTGGTGCACCTTTTACGGTTGTGACCAACTTGCCGACAATTCCCACATTTCGAACTTGTCCTTGCAGGTGGCTTGGGCTGTGACTTAATTCTCTTTGTCTTTCTCCTGCCCTTCTTTGGAGCTTCAAGCATGAGCGGTTCACATTTAAATAAAACCCCATAATTCCCCCACTGACTTCTCTCTACAGTAGGAAACACTGCTTCTTTATACGTGGTTCGGTACATACTTGCATAGTACCACTTCTCACAATATTCTACCGGTTCCAAACTCCTCTCATCAATACATGCCATGGCGTGCTTGCATGGAAGTCCCATGCCTTGGAAGAAGCCACATGTGCAGGTTCTATTTGTAAGGTCAACAACATCCTGATGCGAAAACATCAACAACATCAGTGTATTTGAAGGATACTCGTGTCGTCGAAGATACGACTGTATGACTACTCGTGTCTTCGACGACATGACTGTGTGTATAGTTGTGTCTTAGAAAAAATGAATTTATGCTTACCACATGCTATAAAGATGTCACTTCAAACTACCGTAATGATAGCGGTTGAACTCGAACTGTTCCAGCACTCTGATTCCTCATCTGATTGATATGATTATGTGCATACTTTGTTAACTGAGTCGGTAGGCCTTCTGCTTCCATTCGGCGTCTCTAAAAATGGATGCTTGTGATCGCCCGCGTTTGCACGGTCAACCGAGTTATTGGCCATAACCTAGCCTTCATAAGAATATTATTTACACTTTCGGACGTGTTAAACGTGAGAGTGCCGTACCTTTTATCCAGATATTCTACGTTAGCCCAATGTGTTTTCTGAATATTGTCAACATATTTCTAGGCCGCCTTATTCTATTCCTTCATCTTCTCCATGGTTTCATTGAATTTTGGTCTCCTGAAGCATTTTGCAGCTCGGAATAGAAGTTCCTTCAGGTACTTATCCTTCCAAGTGTTAAGCATATTTGCGGCCATATGCCTTAGGCAAAACCCATGGTGAGCCTCGGGAAAAACATCGACGATCTCTCTTAAAAGGCCCTTCTGTCTATCAGAGACAATAGTGTTCAGAGAGGCCGGGGGTCCGTAAAGAGAAAATATTTTAGTAAGGTGAGTAACCACGTCCTGTACAAGTGACAGGCAAATCATATTAAACACAGAATGCTTCAGGTTGTTAGAAGGTCGTGCATAAAAAACACGACTGTATGAGTAGTCATGTTTTCGAAGACACGAATGTGTGCCCAGTCATGTTGCATAAGACACGATAAAATTTTTTGTAGTGTACTATTATAGTCGACTATAATAGCACACGACTTGCCTATATTTGCTCCTTAGAAGTCTCACCTCGCAGCTTCAAATAAGTAATCTTCATCTCTTCCTCCTTCAACTGCTGATGCGGGTGTCTTATTGCCTGGGTTGGACGGCCTCTCCGGTGGTGTCTTACTGACCGGCCTTACTTCTGCCTCTGGTATCCTCTCCTCCTCCTTATTTGCATTGGAATTCATTTCCTTGTTGAGAGTGGAAGTCTCCATGTTATTGCTAGTAGAAGTCCACTCCAAGTACAGGTGGAGTAGGCCATCTGTGCCTTGGTTGCTCTTGCGAGCGATAAATATTGACTCCAAGTCTTTATCGTCTTCAAGGATGTATGGGGAGTCAGAATCAACATGATATGACACAGATAATGTACCAGATGCAAACTTCAGCGGTAATCTTTCTTCCACTTACTGCAACAGTTCCAGGTACTTTACTTGTGTAAATACTCCATCGTAGTGTAAGCAAACAACTATCTTCTCTATCAGTACCTGAAATTATAATACCGAAATAAGTAAAAAAATCGTATATAATATAACCGTAAATGACTGAAAATCATCGACTATTGCATTATAGTCATATCGTCGAAGACACGACTTGCATTACAGTCATGTCTTCGAAGACACGATATTTCCGACAAGCTGAAAACTTGGCAAGTTTTTATCTTTCTTCTCAGGAACCAAATATCATTTACAAAATCGTCGTATTTGCACTTCACGTACCATTTTTTGATGTATGATGCCTCCGTTGCACTTGTTTTTGCATACCCGGTTATTCCCGCTCGTTTTTTCACTTTTTGGCGTGAAGATTACCTTTCCCGATTTGGACGGCGCTGGAGCTGGCAATGATATGGGCGGAGATGCCAGATGGACCGCCTTCTTCTCCAACTTAACGCTTCTCCGGATACCCGCTCCTTAGATTCCGGGTAATATGAAAAAAGGCAAGTGGGTGCTTATACCTAAACTTAAGGGTATTTTAGGTACTTTCTGGCTCATATGGAAGAAAGGAGGTAATTCCGGGTAATATGAGAAACCCAAAGTTGGCGCCAAATCACATGTAAAAAGCTCATAAGCAATACATTCACTGATATCTATCCACCGCATTTTGACATGAAAAATACCCATGAGATTAGTGCTACCAAAATGTTGTCTTGTGTTTTGTGTCATGTAATCCATAGTACTTTCTTCATTGGATTTTTTTTTGCTACAACCGCCCCATGGGCAGTGACCCCATACACAACACACTCACTCCCCGGCTATATGCCTCATATGGGCAAATACCCCTTTTCAAATATGCTCAGGTCTTGACTCAACCCAGGAACTCCTCGGTGCTACCGGAGGCTAACTACCATTGCGCTATGCGCTTCGGGTTACATTCTTCATTGGATTTGAGATCACTGAGATGACTTCTATTTAAATATTTATAGAGAATTAAATATGCCTCGAAAATGTTTATTTCCATCTTAAGTTATTTGTACATTTTCCTAATCAAATAACATAGTGCTAAAACAAATAGACAAACTAAAACCTTTTATGTTGGACAAAATTATGTTATCATCTTCCTTCTCCTGTTTTGGAATAAGTTGTATTCGATATTTGATTGTCACTTATTACTGGAAAAGAATGACACATCCATTGTACACGGCTTGAAAAGGCGCTATAACCTTTATCAACAATACCAACCAGCAATCAACCAAGCAAAGCTAACATACAATTCCTTCGTATAAGTAAATTGTTTTACGGTTAAACTAAGATCATAGTTAGTTTCTTTTAAGCAATAATTCTATACACTTTATTGCAATAATTTTTGGCCGCCATACTCCACTTCATACGAAAGGATACCAAGATGGTCAGCTACACAAATTGCCCCTTTTTGAATTTCAAATGTTTTCTTTTCTACTGATTTGAACATTAGATTTGAAGTCGGGTTATGTTTTATGTTTGCACTACAATGTTCAGAAATGTGCATAATTGAATTGATAATTGGATGGATAATTAATAAATTTGCTATAGTATAGATATAGATAACTCTTAATAAACCTGTATAATTAATATATACAGATTGGCTTCAAATGATAAGAGAGAAAGGAATTGCTTTATTTGGCTGTCTTGGACCTTCTCTACTTGGCATTGCGCCTTCTATTTCCGTCACATTTTCTATTTTTGACTTGTAAGTTGGCACACCAGCTTCGTATCTATGCAATATATGAATGTCAGAGAAATTGCAAATGATTTCAAAAGTATTGTGTATAAATTGCTAGGTTAGAGAAATCGGTGCCTGAAAAGTAATAGAACGGCCAGAGGCCTCTCTCGCAGCGCTTTAGTGCCTGCAACACTAGCTGCACTTAATGTGCTGTCCACTGGATACGGTTCAGAGGCAACTGCAAATGAGCACCTTACAGATCGGTACTACATGCATTCCCTGGTAAGATCGATATGGTTAACTTTTCACATAAGTACTACCAAAATGTTGTCTTGTGTTTGTGCCATCTAATCCATAGTACTTTCTTCATTGGATTTTTTTTTTTGCTACAATCGCCACACACACTACACACTTACACCGCATTTGACTCTTATCAGAATCAAAATGGTACAAAATCTATATAAAGAAATATAGTGGTAAGTTTTTACACCGGATGCCCTTCCTGAGGCAACCCTCCGAAGAGGGGACAATGATATGAAAAATACACCTCAAAAATGTTTATTTCCAACTAATCAAATAACATAGGGCTGAAACAAATAGACAAATTAAAACCTTTTATGTTGGGCAAAATTATGCTATCCTCTTCCTTCTCCTGTTTTGGAATAATTTGTATTCGATATTTGATTGTCACTTATTACTGGAAAAGAATGGCACATCCATTGCACACGGCTTGAAAAGGTGCTATAACCTTTATCATCAATACCAACCAGCAATCAACCAAGCAAAACTAACTGACAATTCGTTCATATAAGTAAATTGTTTCACTGTTACTAAACTAAGATCATAGTTAGTTTCTTTTAAGCAATAATTCTATACACTTCATTACAATAATTTTGGCTGCCACACTTCACTTCATAAGAAGGGATACCAACTTCATGGAGCTGGTAGGAGTTATGGTCGAAATGGTCAAGCTACACAGATTGCCCCTTTTTTATTTTCAAATGTTTTCTTTTCCACTGATTTGAACATTAGATTTGAAGTCGGGTTATATATGTTTTATGTTTGAGCTATAATGTTCAGAAATGTGCATATTTGAATTGATAATTGGATGGATAATTAATAGATTTGCTATAGTATAGATGCAGATAACTGTTAGCAAACACAGTATACAAGGCCCCAAGCCCCTCTCTCCATGGCTTAAGTTTGTCTAGACAAGGACTGATACAACATATATCTGAATCATACCAGTTTAAACACACAAACTACAGAATTTGGTCTTCACACGAACTTTCACATATGTTTTAAATAAAATCCAGATGTGGCCTTAAATTTTATCCACTAAGGTCCTGGTTTTATTAATGATGCAACATCGCTATACATATAGGCTTCCCACATACAGTATCGTGGAAGAGGGAAAATGAAGGAAAGCCTAATTCTAATTTATCAGTAGAATGTGTTAGAGATCTTCTTCCCTCCATCCTCCCGCTAACTGCCTTAGTCTAGTAACATGAGTTCCACCAGAGAGGTAGAGGCCTCTCCTTCCACTGTCCTTGCTGCCAACAACCTGAATCTAGTAACACCAGTTCCATCGAGAAGGGGTAGTAACACCTAGAGTTTTCATTTCTCTGCTCCAGATATAGTTTTGCCAAAGATAACGATAGCACAGCATTCAGCAATCTGCTAATCTAATTCAGGCTTAGCGATAACAAAAAAATAACGAAATTTCAGAAGTTCAAAATTCTCAAAAGCAGGCCTCTATCATTGTTTACTTCGTCATCCTTGAAATAACATCAGGGCGAATCAATTTCTCTCACAAATTTTTCCATAGAATTGAACTTCTTTCACAATGCAACACTGATATTGCATCCAAAATTCATTTTGTTATACTTGAAATTACATAAGGGCGAATCAGTTTCTCTCACAAGTTTTTCCCTAGAATTGAGCTTCTTTCACAATGCAACACTGATATTGCATCCAAAATTCATTTCATCATTCAACTCCCAGCTCATTCCTACAAAACTTTTCACAATTATGCATACTTCTCCAAACAAGAGTTATAAGTTATTATGTTGCATATTTCACAACGGGGAAGAGATGCTAAAAGTACATTGCACGACAGAAAAACGATTTGCACCATGATTGAAGAAACTGGATCACCATGCCCACTGCCCAGTTAGTGAACCCTCGAGAACATTTTTGCCTGCACCTAATCAACAGGGAAGAGCAATGTGCCTGATCCATCCATTCTGTACAATACGATACCATTACCCTATTCTGTTTTTGCTCCAATAAATTAGTCTCCAGCACTCAGTTTCCAGGGAGAAAAGGTAAAACCTCTCAAGACTAAATAAATGACAAACGCCAGATATGATGTAGTTATGATGCCCACTATAGAAGCCACAACTGGGCCGTTTATTTCAGACCTGAAGAAGTCCAATAGAAGGTAACCATTGATAACCATTACCAGCAGAGTCACCGTCCATGCCAACATCTGCAGGTTCATATAGATTAATGTCAACTAAGTGAGCAACCATAAGCTAACACAGAAGAATGAGAATAAAGAAATTATTCGCTGCAGAGAAAAGGAGAAAAGGGAAGGTTTAGGCATCTTACTTTGAGCACATAGCCGATCTTAAATATGCCCATGATCTCTTTCTTTGACACCAGACAAAGCAAAGGAATAAGAGCAAATGGAATCTGAACTGATTGAAGCACATTAAGCCATTCATTCAGCACATCTAAAGTATCTTCTGAAGTGTCAAAAACAAGTGCAACAATGATAGTAGGCACTATTGCACAACTCCGCGTGATCAAAGATCGGATCCATTTCTTCAATCGGAGATTGAGAAAGCCTCCCATGATGAACTGGCCCGCGTAGGTACCTGTGATGGTGCTACTCTGGCCTGCGGCAAGCAAACCAATCCCCCAAATGTAGAAAATTGGGAAAAGGCCTCTTCCATACTTCTCATGAAGATAGTCGCCGGCATTCACTAAGCCAATTGAATCAGCAGCTGTGGTTCCATAAAACCCCTTAGCGAAGACCGTCGTAACGAAGAGATTGATCACGAAGGAGATCAGTAGAGCTACTGTACACTCAATAGAGTAGTAATTCAGGGCCTCTTGGACCCGCCCCTTTTTATTTGTGTCAACCTCTCTTGACTGCACAAGAGCCGAGTGCAAGAACACATTGTGGGGCATGATGACACAGCCTACGATTCCCACGGCCTGACGAATGGTCCCTGAGCTCAGCTTTGGTACCAAAATACCTGATAGATTAAGATGTATTGTTCAGCTTTCTTTATCATGGTTTAACTTCTAATGTAATGCAAATCAAAGGGAAACGGTTAAAGAAAAAGGTCATACCTACTAGTAGTTCCTTCCCACTGGGTTTTGTTTCACCAAACATCCAGGCGAAAGATAGGGCCATAGTACCAATCAATACCACAAAGACAGCTTCCAGCTTCCTCACCCCATAATTCTCCAGAAACAGAAAGACGAAACTGAAGCAACACAGGAAGACAAAACACCAACGGCCAAACTTAATTCTTAATACCACTTGTTGCCAAATTTTCCCTCTTGAAATAGGCAATATGACAACATACAAAAAAACAAAGAAACAAGCAACATGACAAAAAAACGGGGTGCAAATCTTCAGGGGATAAAGACGATAGAGATGAGAATAAACAAAAGTACAATGTAATTATACAAACACATGCGTTATGTATTGAATGTCTTTAAAATAACGTGCTCTTGGAAATTAAGCTAATCCCATTGGTCTGTTCTGGTTTAGTCTTCACTTCTAACTCAAATTCTAACTTAAGCTTGGGATTATTTTATTCCAAAGATCTAAACCCCCATTAAGAATGTCAAATATAATATACACAAAACTACCCACTAATTATTCTACCAATAAACAACTACCTACTAATTAAGCTACAAAATTGCCAAAAAACCAATCAAATCTCTCCCAAATCGTTCCCTCAATCCCAATTCAGCAGCAATCACAAGCTCATACTACTGCTAGTAACTAAAAAGAAATGAAATTTTAGCACAGAATTGAGTTGATTGAGTGGAATTACCAATCAAGCGCAGTGATGACAACGCCGGCCCAAAGCGGGATAAGTCCGCGGCTGAGGATCTTGATGGCGATGGCGCTCCCAATCACCTCCTGAATATCCGCCCCGATAAGCGCGACCTCAGCCATGGCCCACAGAAGGAGCGCCGCCCACCTGGGGTACTCTTCGCGGCAAAGCTCCGCCAGGTGTCGGCCGGTCGCCACCCCCAGCCGTGCCGCCAGCAGCTGCACCAGCAGGCCCATTACCGTGGCCCACAGCAGCAGCCAGAGCAGCGAGTACCCGGCCACCGCCCCGGCCTGGAGGTCCCCCTCCAGGTTCCCCGGGTCCAAAAACGCGATGCTCATCAGGAACCCCGGCCCTGTGAACAGCCACAGCTTCCGCCACGAGAACGGCGGCGAACAGTCCAGACTCTCGCCGTCGCCGGAGAAGGAAATGACGACCTTCTCGCTCGAGTCGTAGGCCGTCTCATCGCAGTCCGATATCGGCGGAGGGAGGAGCGGCGCCTCCTCCGGCGATTCGGGAGGAGCCATGGCCGGAGAATTTGTAAAAGTGAAGTGGCGGGTAGATGAGGTTATAAAGGCAGCATGGGCGTACGTTAGCAACGTGCGCCGTCTGACGTGGAGAGCGAATCTTCGCGGAAGGTGGCCCCGTGTGGGTCCGGGCCACCTTCCGCGAAGCTTCGCTCGCCACGTCATGTGGTCCGGCACTCAGGGTAGTACGATTCTCGTAAGAAATCTGTCCTTACTCTCATTGTCGGAAGGAAATAGATCGTTGACGCGTGTCAGGAGGGGATAATCGGACGGCTATCTAGGAACCGCATTATTTTAAGGGGAAATAGGCGGTACAGGACATGAGGTTTGGGTACGAAGTCGTGGGACAGGGCACGCGCGGATGAATGTTGTTATAAGGGTTAAAAAAAGAGAGGGAGGATGTCGTCACTTGTCACGGTTAAATGGGCCTGGTGCCAAAGATAATATTAAAAGAAAAAAAGGAATTAAATGGGCCTTTGTCATAAAGGGGACAAAGCAACAGATTCTGGTGGCCCACTATCCGACTTTTCTTTGGAACATTGCCTGGGAGCCATTGGATTTTGGCTTTATCCCTTTTGAAAGTTTGAATTGAATATAGCAAAGGTTTTTATGATGAAGTTGAGAATTGAATGTGGTACCGATGAGATATCGAGTGGTTATTTTAACTGTTTCGAACTTAGAACATAGGACTACTTCCTCACTGGGAGCCTTCACCACCACACCAACGGGTGGGCTAGCAAATTACAACTAAAGGCAAAGCCTTGAAGAGCTTCTTACTTCTTCCATGGGGCCTCTGTAAATTGAGATTGGCTGCCCTTTCAGCTTCCAAATAAAAGGGCTTAAAGGCCCTTTCTACTTTAAACCTCCTCCGGTGAACACGAGGAGGGTTGGCACATAAAGAAAGAAATGCTTGATTAGGCATCTTGGCTTGGACTTAAAACTGTAAAGCCAATCCAAAAGCGAGTGCCAGACAGCCCCTAGGTAGGAATAAGCCCATAGGAATATGGTCCAGAAAGGTAATGGGAGTTTTGGAAGGGAATCCTTAGCCTAGACTGTGGATTTTGCTTTAGAGAAATTCGTTCATGCAAACTTAGAACACTTGTTTGATCTTCATAGTACTGTACTTTAAAATTTGCAAATTCCAAGAATCATAGCAGAATACATTGTGCCTCAGTTGCGTGAACACTCTCTTTGAAATGTAGAGATACTAGAAATTCATAAATGACATTGTACTTATTCTTACCAATCAAATGTGGGATTTAAGTGCAATACAATTGGAAGATCTCTTACTACTGTTTCAATGAAACAGCTCTGGGCTCTTTAAATATATTCGGTCTTGCTCCCTCCTCATGTGTAGCCCATAGTTGTTTGGGCCTCCCTCTCATGTGGAAAGACTTACAACTTGACCCACTTTGGGGTTAAGTGTAAGTTGCTAAAAAACCAATTCTTCTTAAAAGAGAGTACTTTTGATAAAGAAAATAAATAGAAAAAAGACTAAAACTTTGAAGGAGCTATGGCGACGAAAAAAGAAGGTTTTCTTGGAGGAAGAAGGAGAAATAAAAGAAATAACTTTTGAAGTCAAGACATCCTCTTGTGAAAGAAAAGACAAATTGGCGCGGACACAAGGCCTATATAGATTTATGCTCGTTAGAATATGACCCATGTCCATTAGATTAATTTATTTACTATTACAATCTATTTAGATATTTAGAGAATTTTATTTCTAGTATATAATTTAAACTAGGAATCCTACTATGATTAAGAAGTATGATTTCCCATGTCTAATTTGGGTAATCACAAATTTGTTAGACAATTTCTTAATTTAGGACTTTTGTAAGCTTATTTAAAGGCCATTACTTCAATGAATAAAATCAGTTTAGTTTATGCAAAGAAAAAAATCGTCTTGATACCACGTTGTGGAGTTCCTGCCCAAAAAGAGACATTACATATGTTTTAGGCTCCTGAGACATTACGGAAGGTCTAGCAGTCTCCGCCCATTGTGTCCGTAAGCACTGATGGGGTTAATATCCTAGATGCATAACCAGGTTCCTCAAGAGAAACCTTAAGGTAATCCGACAAGTAAGCACTTGTGGGTGGTGATAACTGAGAGCAAAAATTGTATCTCCATACACTTTCGATGTTTTGGAGTCTTGGTGAATTATAATATTCCCTTGGTAATGGAAATCTTGATGATTCACTTGAGATATTATTGATTATTCATTGTCATCTTTTAAATCTTATTCCTTGTCATAGATTGTACTTTCTACTCTTGCTATGGTTTTTACATCCTACTGGGTATTTCTTCGGAATACTAATGCATCCTATGATGCATATGTGGATAAGGATTAGACCTGGAAGGAGTGTAGGATAAAGGAAAGTGATCTAACCCAAGAGAAGGTTGACAAATTGTAATATATACTTGGTAAGTCCAAGGTCAAACCACAGGGAATGATGTAGGATTATTCCAAAATAATTTAAAACTACTTAGCTTAGCAAATTAAAGTTCTTATCAGGAAATTTTGTAAAGAGATTGTAATTTAATTAACTACTAAAATAACAATTAAAAATTCAATTAAAATTAATTAAAGATAGGAAAGATAATCGATGGGAGATATCAAAGCTTCAAGGATCAAATATTTAATCAATATTCCACGTCTATTTAATTACGCAATTAGATTCAAATAATGATTTAACCTAATCAGAAGATATTTCATTCACGTTCATCATAACCATTAACATAAAGGTTTCGATTGAAAATTTATCATTAACAAGCTCAGTCTAATAATCACAGGGAATTATAAGCATTCGCCGTACCTTACGTTAACAAAAAATCAAATAATTGTATAGATTATGACTATTTCTAAAGCATCGTATTCAACCAAATAAGCATTAAACACTTCTTTATAGATATAGAAATATCAACTAAATAACGTCACCTCTAGCTTTGACAAAAGATTTAGTTATTCATATTCAAGAGAAAAATCAAATTTGGAAGGAATTGCATTTGAAAAATCACTGTTGCAGGAACACTGTTCACGGGGTACTGTAGCAGTTTTACTATTCACAATTTACTGTTCATCGTCTCTCCCGAACTGCCGATCACTGTAGCAAAAAAATTACAGTACTGTAGCAGTACTCTTCACCACACAAAATCAGTCAAAAACTCCGGCTTTCTTCCTCACGATTTCTTCCACTAGTCTTCCCCAACTAATTCTCTACTCTATCACGTCCAAAAACCCCTTGATTTCCAGCCAAAAACGACCCAAAATCACAAAATTTCAACCTCGTGAAACCTCTGTTTTTTTTTCAAAACATAACAAAGAAAAACAGTCCTCTTTCGCCCAAAAACCCGTCTTCCGATCCCCCCAATCGCCCGATTTTTATAGACAGATCAAGATGAGAGTCCTCTTCCTTTCAATTTCTGATTTGGATGAACCCAAATCCGTATCCAATCTAAGCACGACTCTGTATGAGAAAGTCCCAAATCAAGCCGTCATCTGATTTCCCGATTTGAGCTCAGCTTCTGTTCCGTTTCCAAATCCGCCATCAAGTCCAAATTTTTCCACCGTCGTTCTGCTCCTTTTCTGGCCTTGACAGCCGCCGCCATTCTCGAGTCACCGCTGTCGGAACCCAGGGCCGCCGAGAATCTTGGTTGGCCATTGTGCTTCTCCGTTAGCTCACAGAACCTCCGCCGTCATTCTGCTCCGCCGTCGCCATGGCCGTGAAGACATCGTTGCCGTGCTTAGAGCCGCTTAAGTTCCAAGCCTCACCGGTGCTCCTCTGTTCGACACCGGCGCTCGAGCAGAAGCTTGAGCGACCTGCTCTGTTCGACACCCGAGCCGATGGCTCGGGTTGTTTTTTTTTATTTTTTTCTTCAACCAAACTGGACCAGACCCAATTGAACCAATTCCTTTTTTTTTCTTTTTCTTTAATAAAACCCGTTGTATCAATCATATCCGCCGGATCGAGTCTGCACGTCTGTACTTCAATTTCACGCCCGTCTTCTCTTAAGTAACTAATCAATGGTTCAGATCTTCGATACGCGTGATATCAGCTCTTGGATCACTTTGGCACTTCAAAACATGTCTAATGCGCTCGTCTACTACCGATCTACAATTCGCAATTTTAAACCTGCAATAACAAAACCAAACTAAAATTAGACACATAATAAAAATATGATTCCTTAAATTCTTTAATGCATCTAAAATAGTTAATTAGAGTAAATTAATTATTAATTCCCTAAATACTATCCTAACCACAAATAACCCGTTTTATTCATATTTTATCACAAAAACTACACTAGCATATAGGTAAATAAGGCATATAAATGTGTATATTTTATGCTTATCAGAAAGCTTGAAAACGGCATGTTGAAGAGCTGTAGATCTTATCTTTTATTTTAATTGTCAGTTGTAGTATTAATGGCATGTGTGCCAAAAACTTTTAATGACTTTTATTATTCGATGTTTTTAGAACTTATGGATTTTCATTTCATGATATTAATAATGTTTATTCTTAAGACTGAATGGTGTCAATTATATGTCCTTTTGTGATGGTGTAATTGAATGTAAGATCGAGTATTTGGTCGCATACTGAAGTTTATGGATTCAAGTATACTCTTAAAAGGGACGTCTTTTGCACTCTGATGAAGCCGGAATTTCGGGGCATGGCATTTGAAGTTGATTCCAAAACCTAGCCCCTGTTTCCATCTTGTTTCCCGGCACCCTCTTCTCTATTGATCGACCATCTGACTACTGCATCGGTGCTGATTCCACCATGCGAGCCATCGTGAACTTCATCCAGAGAACCGTTGTCACCATTTTGTTTGCCACTTGAACTGTTTGCCTTCATGGAATAGTTAAAAGTCGACTTCTCCATCGTTGTGTCCATTGATGCAATCGATTGGCCAAGCCCGCTGTCACACTCGTTGTTACAAGCAATCGGCCAAACCAACCTCAGGTTCGTGCTCGAAGGATCTCCAACTGGTCGCTCCTGCATTGGTGCCTGAAACCCATGGACGATTGGCCGTCGACGATCAGAAGTCCTTCAGGTCACTGATCGAAGGCCGTTTGAACGCCAATCAAAGTTTCAGACTTTATCACTCTCTCACTCTCTTTGGTCTTCCTGTTCATTTGGAAGAGTCTCAACCATTTCTGACTAGCATGTGGGATGGTTGTAGTGGAACCTAGTTGTTATCTATTTCTTCATTTGATCCTTAGCCTAGTCTAATAAATCCAAAGCCCACTTCATGTTATGATTTTCCCATTACATCTAAATCTGTCAGTGCCTAGATAATTCCTCAATTATCAAGGACCTAATTTATGTTAGCATTTTAATTATCCAATACTATTGTTACCAACATTTGAATCGGGTTAATTTATTTGCTTGTATTAAAATCTTTATCTTGCTTACTTAGAATTACTAGAGTTTGTATTTTTCCTTACTTGCTTACATTTTATTGGATCTCAAGTTAGTTGTCCTACATCATATTTGGTGGCCCATGCATTCTTAGGCTAAGTATTTATTTTAAAAAAAGTCCATTTAGTTTGCATCTCATTGCATGCATTTGCATCATGGTAAAGTCATTTCTCCTAGCTCCTCCCAATCCCAATATATTATGGATCCCCATGGAAGCTATTGTTAAATAATTATGAAGCCAGAATGCTTAATATGACTAGCTTAGCTAAGATATTGTCCAAACCCATGTCTGCCTAGACTCTTTGGAGACCTCTCATAGGTTGACCCACCATCTTGTCGGTGAGTCTTCTCAAGCGGCAGAAGTTAAACATGCCAATGAGGCTGACCCTCCTGTTCACAACCAACATGTATACGCTAATTTTGGTCATTTTACATACAATGATCGTGCTGCCCATAACTGCAGAGGCCCACCCCATCAGCCCTATTGCAACCACATGGACCCCTAGGGAGCCCCATGACCCAAGTGAGCGCATCATGAAAAAACATGAAGGTTGAAGCACCATATTTTGATGGCAGTCTTGATCCTAAGGTATTTATTGATTGATTGAGAGAGATGGATCACTTCTTTGAGTGATATGAGTTGACTGAGGACAAAAATGTTAAATTTATTAAGATGAAACTCATAAGGATAGCTAAATTTTTTTGGGAGGATGTTGAAGGTTTGATAGCCCTTCGACATGAACCTCCAATCACTACGAGATTGTGATTATCTTGCGATCCGATGCTACTGTTAGCAACATTTGAATCGAGTTAATTTATTTGCTTGTATTAAAATCTTCATCTTGCTTGCTTAGAATTACTAGAGCTTATATTTTTCCTTACTTGCTTATATTTTATTGAATCTCAAGTTGGCTGTCTTGCATCACAAATTATAGGTAGTTTGTGGTAATCTTTCTATCTCTATTCTTTGTGTATTCCACATAAGGGTGAGATTTCTCCATAGCTTGTAAGAGGGTCTTTACCCTTGAATGTTGATGTAATCTCTACTCAGTAGAGTGTATCTAAAGTTGATAGTAATGGATTTGCTCTCTAGACCTCGTGGGCATAGCCGTTGCCTTGGCGGTGAACCATGTTAAATTTGTGCCTTCCAAATGTTCAATGAAATGTTCTTTTGTTAATCTTGCTTTGCGTGTGTGATAACTTGTGCATCCTACATCAATGGGGTGTAGAATACTCACTTACATCATTGTGGGTGTGGAGAAGCGTGCATTTGATTTTGTTTCTTGGCTCACTCAAAAGAGGGAAAATGTGTAATTTTCTCAACAATTGGTATCAGAGCTAAGGTTTAAAATTATCTTTGAGTTTGCTAAGATGGAGAATCACAACACAAGAATGATTATCTTGAATGAGAATAACTGGATGATAAGCCAAGATGAAGGACCTTTTGTATTCTAGGGATATCTTTGAACCATTTTTTGGAGTGAAGCCAGAGAAGAAAAAAGAGGATGATTGGAAGAAAGATAATAAAAAAGCCATAACATGCATTAAACAATGGTTGAATGATGTTGTATTTTTCCATGTGTCTAACGAGGTTGATGCAAAAGCTCTTTGAGATAAACTACATGAATTGTATGAAAGGAAGACCATGGAAAAGAAAGCCTTCGTGATCTGGAAGATTGTGAATTTAAACTTTAGGAAAAGTTTTGGTGCCAAAGCATTTAAATGAGGTGCAAAGCATTGTGAGCCAATTGACAACTATGAATATGAGCTTAAATGATGAATTTCAAAACTTGTTGTTGATTAGTTCCTTACCGGAGAGTTGAGAGACTCTTGTGGTGTCTCTTAGTAACTTGGCACTAAATGAAGTGCTATCTATAAGCCAAGTCACAAGTAGTTTGTTGAATGAAGAGGTTAGGAGAAAGTCCTTAGGGTCTTCATTTCAGGCCTTGATTTTTGAACAAAAAAGAGGAAGGTCAAAGACTAGAGTCCCAAAGAATGGTAAAGATGGCAAGAAATCAAAATCTCAAAAGGGGATAAAATATTTTCATTGTGGTGGACTTGGACACTTCAAGAGGGAGTGTAAGAAGTTCTTAAATGAACAAAATGAAAGTTCACTAAAAGAGTAAGACAAACAAGGTCAAGAAGTTAATGATATGAAGAAAGGTGTGTCCTTGGCCGAATATTGCACATGCTATTGGAGTTGTTAGTAGGCACCTTTCAAACCCGGGGAAAGAGCATTGGAATGTCGTGAAGTAGCTTCTTCGGTATCTAAGAGGTTCCTCTAAGGTATGTTTATGCTTTGGAGATGGTAATTTTTGCTTGAAGGATTTACATATTCGGATATGGTTGGAGATGTTGACTCAAGGAAGAGTACTTCGGGGTATTTGATCACTTTTATAGGGGGAGCCGTGTCATGACAATCATGGTTGCAAAAGTGTGTTGCATTGTTTACAACGGAGGCCAATTATACTGCAATTACCGAAGCTTGTAAAGAGATGTTATGGATGAAGAGATTCATAGAAGAGGTAAGTCTAAAGCAAGACAACTATGTTATGCATTGTGATAGTCAAAATGTCATCCATTTGAGCAAGAATGCAAGTTTCCATTTTAGAAGCAAACATATTGATTGAGGTATTATTGGATAAGAGATATATTAGAGACGAACTCTTGGAGTTGAGGAAGGTTCATATCGACAAAAACCTGTCGGATATGATGACTAAGACCGTCTCTAAGGTGAAACATGAACTTTATAGATGTTAGGCTAGCATGGGTGAGGTTGGCCCTCATGTGTATTATTGGGGAGCTCCCACATGAGTAGGGAGGGGGGGGGGAATTGTTTGGCCTTTTTCCCTCCTCATGTGTAGTTCATAGATAACGTTATCATTATCATAACCATAATCATCATCATCAATGATATTATCATTATAAACATCATTATCATCAGTGGTATAATCATTGCAAATATTGTTATCTAAAACCAATGTACAGTTGTAGTCAATTACATCAGCAATTGTTGCAATTGACAACCAAACACCTTTTAATATACATAACAAGATGCATTCCCAAGATAAACATTTATATCATTGATGTAGTGCTCAGGAAAAGAGATCTATGTACATATAAATATCCTTCATACAGTATTGCTCAAATTCAGAGTTTGCTTGTCAGTTGATCACCAATTTTAGTAGCTCATAATTGAGTGCAGAAGAGCACTTCAGGAAAAGTTCCCTTCAATGAAGCCCTGACCGTAGCCAATAACCTTAATCCCTAAGCTTTCAACCTTGTACAAACAAATAGAACTTCGCTCTTTCTTCAATTAAATATGTTATGAGCATTTTAAGCAACCATTTCACCATCTTCAGTGTTGGATTGCTCACCATTTGATAAAGTTAATAGTTGGATGAGGTCAAGTCGGTACTCAAGACCTCTGAGATAGTGACCTGAGAGCATACACCTAAAAGGTAAATGGACAAAAATTAAAATTCCATAGAATTTGTCCCTCTTGAGGGAAAACAAGAAGTAACTATGATATACCAGAATCGGAGGCGAGCAAGGAAATCCCATGTGACTGAAATAAGAGGCTGGAAATGAAGTGAAGCATTCTCAACAAGCTCCATGTGATCTTTCTTCCAAATGTTTAGGACTCCATTTGAGACATTGTTAGTTTGGAGAGATGCCCTAGAATGCATTCTTGGTGAAAGAGTTGCTAAAAGGCCATGCACAACTGAATGAACTTATATCTTGCAACTCAGATGATGTTGGCTCTGACAACTCAGCTACCTGCACAAGAAATCACTATGGTCAACAAATACAAACAAAAAACTAAGGAAAAAACATTCCTCAATCAAAATTACAATGTCCAAATACAATTTCTCGATCAATCACCTTAGCGTTTGAACTCATTCACAGCCAATGATTCATCTTAAAGAGAAAATAGAGAATAGAAAGACCAGCTACAACATTATCACTTTCACATAATAATTTTCTTTCATAGAATATAATGGTTAGTGAGGAAGCTTCAACTCAATGGCCTTTATTTTCATTTTCTATATGGTACAAGACTAAATAATAGGATATCAACTAGCCTGAAAAATGGTAATTTTCCAATAAAATACTCCATCTGTCCATAAAATCATCGCAGCGTTTGAAAATGAGTTAAATTTATTGACCTGTAAGGCCGAGAGCATTTCAACCCTCTGCTTACCCCTCATGTTCATGAGGATTGGTCCACGCAAATGCAGTCAATTAATTCTAGATCGGTAATTTTTGAAATGCATCCAGTTTTTGTTGGACGGAGGGAGTATGATTTGACTATAGTTATTATCATGCTTACTTATTACATTTGTTTTTGGCATACATTGATCTCAAAGTTAATCAAAGAGAAAATTTCTTTTAAGCCCATTTTCTAAGCTACCCGCTATGTTCACTCAATCATTGTTGTTGTTGTTGTTGTTGTTATTGTTAATACTTCTATTAGTATTACAATCATAACCATTATCATTATCATTATTACTATTTGAATTAACATCATGATCAACATTCTCTTCGTCAACATCATCATTATTACTATTTGTTAATGACAACTATATTTTATTCTTTTTACCACTCCCTCTGAACTTGGCTGCTATTTGCCCCCATTATGTGAATCAGGTTGGAGTGGTGCGCGACATTAGAAATCCAGGTAGGCATTTTTGCTAGTGTTATTTCAATACAAAGATTAGTTATAACCAGAAAAGATTGTTCGATTTTTTTATTCTGAAATTCCATCATTAAAGAACAATATGATCATAATTAATGATGGGAACAAGATGAAGAAAGCAAACAGAACAGTCAAACCTTTTCAGGTTGTAGTGATCTCAAATAGTTCAACAAATCATTCTTCTCCTCTCCAACAAATTGTTGCATCTGGATGGCAGCATTTTTCCTCTTCATTTCGTGTGATTCCTAAATAAGAAGGGCGAGAAAACATCAAATATCGCTTTCAAGTTTGAGATAAACATCAATTTTCAGTAATGTATTTGCCTTATTGCGTATTGATGCAGGCAACATAGCTCATTGGCACATTTGATGAAACATTTTGTGCAGCTTCATTTAGCAAATGTGTTTTGGATAATTATAAACTGTGATACGAATGTTTTTGTGAAATAGAATAATTAATACGGGATGCATAATTTTGGTTGTTTTGGAACACAATGGTCCATTCAATTTCATGCTAGTTCTAATTGATTAGTAGATTATTAGCAGATTTTCTAGGACATTTTTTTTACATTTTCTAGAACCCCTTTCTATAACCCCTAACAACTTTTTACGGGGGAAAATCCATTTTTCCATGAAAGTTCAATTTTTGGAGAAAAGTGTTTTCGTGGAAAATTTTATTTTCTAGAACCCTTAACCCACCCATTGAGGATTTTAGGAGTGGGAAATCTGGATTTTAGGGAAAAAGCTGGATTGAAGAATCATGGTATTTGGTTTGGAAGAAGTAGCTTTTGAGAAGAATTTAGGGTCACGAAAACACGTTTTTTATTATTATTTATCCTTATATTTTTTACAAAATTATAAAAATACCAGTGAGAAAAGTCAATGAGGTGAAAGTTAGATTCTTTTGGAAAATTGCTTTAAAAATCTCCTTTCAAAGGAGATTTTCATGAAGAAGCTAGATTCTTATAAAATCTAGAATCTAGTGTTGTGAACGTCATACACCTATGACGAATAGTCTTATTTTCGGCAGTATTCGATTATTAGGATTAGTTTCTTTTTATGAATTATTGTAATAAGCCATGATCGGCATTAGGGATGAATTGATTCTAATCTATGGCACAGATCATGGCCCATCAGTAAGCCACGATCTGGCCTACCATATTGGAAAGCGCGCCCTCTTTATAAAGGGGTCGTCTTCCTTATTCTAGGATATGAAATAACAAAGTTGTATTTTCTTTTTAGCTTTCTCCTTTTTTTTTCCTTTTTTTTCACTATGGCGTTTGATTTCGTTCGTATTCCCTGCAGGAACACAACATTGGTATCAGAGCCATTCCGATCGGCAACCATTGCGGCCAGCCCAAATGCCACCCACCAGATGGAGATGGCGAAGATCCGATCTATGCTCGCTTAGTTGCTACAACTCACGATGGCACAGGCCACGAATCCATCCGCCACCGTCGCCACTACGCAAGCCATGCCGCCAGTGCTCTATGCGGATATGGCCAGGGTGACTCCATCTCTTTCTACATTCCCTCCATCTGGCGATCGATGCATCCACACCGCCCCGACGATATCCCTCTCTGCTCCCCCCTACCCCTGTTTCCCCTTCTCTCCATCTCTCCGCCGAGACCCTCCCCATCCCTCTTCGCAGCGAGACTCCCGATCATCTCTACCATGACTTCCCTGTTCTTCACCTCTCCGCCGAGACCCCCACATACCTCGTCGCACCGAGACCCCCAGCCAGCCACATCGATGTTGCCGATTTCGTCGCCCATGCCTCCATCGGTGATTTCTCCTCTGCCTTCACCGACACTAAGGATCGACTCAATCCACTGAGCCGAGGCGACCTGACAGTCCAAGTCCTCGTTCTGCAGCGCCATACGCAAAGGGGATCAGAGCTCAGACCCGAAAATTGCCCTGTCGTCCTCACTGGCGGCTCTGTCCTCTTCAAGCCCGTCCGGCCCAAGCACTACAGCCGCCGCGGCGCCGCCCAACTCGGTCTCCACCGCGGCCGCCACGGCCTCTGCCTCCACTACCATCGCCATCGTCTCTGCACCTTCAGCCAGCCCCGCCGCACATGTGGGCACGACCGGGCATGGAGGCGCATCGTTCCTTATTGGCGACGGTTGCTGCAAAAGGAGGGACTCGCCAATGATACGAAGGCCTCAATCCACCCTGACATCGTCCGTTTCGTCCATGCCCTAGGCGGCGCAGCGCCATCCACCAGGAACGTGGTGACTACGGCTACATCCCTCAAGCTCCGGCCGACGTCGCCCACATGTTCTGCGTGGCAGTCATTCCGGTCACCTCCTTCGCTAATCGTTCCGCCGCCGCCGGTCGCGTCTGCCGAGAAGTTCACCATCAGTCACGAGACTAAGGCCACCATCTACCTTCCCTCTGCCATCAAGCTCCCAGCTTTCATCTCCGCCGACGGTGGATGCAACCACCGCAAGTGCATCCGTGCTTTCCACAAGGCGGGGTCTTTCTTTGACTCCAGCACCCTTCCCAACTCCACTAGACCAAAGCCGCCATCGAACATCCCTCCGCCTCCTCCAGCACCCTCCGTCGACTCCTTCAAGCCGCTCAACAACACCAAAATCCCCAGGGACAACTACGGCCGCTTCCTGTTCGACGAAATTCCTCATTCAAATCCCTTTGAACAGGCAAAGTTGAAAACCACTCCGGGTTCTTCAATGCCGCCCTCCACCGCTGCGGTGGCCACCGTCGACACAGAGAGGGAGGAGGTCCTGGACCGCATGCTCACCTGCACCGCCCTCTTCCGCAGCAAATTTGGTTATTTGCTTGATAAGAGCACATCTGTTTCAAGCAGAGATAAGCATCAGCCATTCACATTCAAGCTCGGTCATGGAGAACTTGTGGCAGAGCTGGATTATGTGTTAACTACTAGGCTAAAGGGAAAGATAACATTGTACGCATTCCCATCTTATTTGGGTTATGGAGTCAATGGTGCTGATGGAGTTTTTCTTCGTTCTGCTACCTTGACTCGTTCTGTTTGCACTGTTAATATCGTGGAGAAGATACCCAACCCTGCATTCCCTACATATTTTTTACGCCTCCACAAGCCTGACTTTTAGCCCATTGCAGCTATTGGCATTGAATTATGGACAATGCAAGATGCAGTCTGGCTGAGGGGAATGCCTGTGGTGTGTGAGCTCTGGTTTGCCTTCTCTTGGTTACTTGACCAACTCCTCAAGCTTTGCCCAATCAACCATTGTACTGACCTTGGTGTGCTGAAGGAGAAGTTTGAGACTCCTTATAGTCACTCTGGAAAGTCAGATCTTTCTGGGATAGATGTATTTGTCTCAACTGCTGACCCTGAAAAGGAACCTCTGCTGGTAACTCCAAACACAATACTCTCCATTTTGGCTGCTGACTATCCTGTGGAGAAACTGGCTTGTTATGTCTTAGATGATGGAGGTGCACTTCCTACTTTTGAAGCCATGGCTAAGGCTGCTAGTTTTGCGAACATGTGGGTTCCCTTCTGCCGAAAACATGATATTGAGCCTACGAATCCTGAGAGCTACTTTAACTTGAAGATGGATCCTTATAAAAACAAGGTACGCCCAGATTTTGTCAAGGACAGGAGACGTGAAAAGTGTGAGTATGATGAGTTTAAGGTTTGAATTAATGGTCTTTTGGATTCAATATGTCGTCGATCTGATGCATATCATGCTAAAGTGGAGATGAAGGCTATGAATCTTCAACGACAAAATGCTGGTGGCGAACCATTTGAGCCTGTGAAGGTCCCAAAGGCTACTTGGATGGCTGATGGCACATTGGCCTGGAACTTGGTTGGTTCCTGGATCTGAGCACACTAGGGGTGACTATGCTGGAATTCTTCAGGTCATGCTGACGCATCCAAGTGACGAACCACTATCTGGGTCATCTAATGAGAGTAGCCTACATGATCTCACTGATGTTGATATCTGACTTCCTTTACTAGTCCATATGCTGACGAACACAACATTGGTCGCATTGAGGACAATGCGGTAGCGGAGCGTGGTGGATTGTTGTGAATGTCATGCACCCACGACGAATAGTCTTATTTTCGGAAGTATTCGATTATTAGGATTAGTTTCCTTTTATGAATTATTATAATAAGCTATGATTGGCATTAGGGATGAATTGATTGTAATCTATGGCACAGATCGTGGCCCATCAGTAAGCCACGATCTGGCCTACCATATTGGGAAGCGCATCCTCTTTATAAAGGGGTCGTCTTCCTTATTCTAGGGTATGGAATAACAAAGTTGTATTTTCTTTTTAGCTTTTTCCTTTTTTTCCACTATGGCGTTTGATTTCGTTCGTGTTCCCTGTGGCAACACAACATCTAGCTATGTAGCTGCTGCTAAACAGGCCCTTACTCTCTCCATTTGGAATTAGTATCACAATAAGGATTTTTAGAATGAACTAAAAATAGTTCATTTTGAAAAACCTTACGGTGATAATAATTTCGGACAGAGGGAGTATAAGGGAAAGAAAATTCTTGTTTCTGATGGTCAGATTAAGGCCCTGTTTGGTTACAGCTTCTTGCAGGAGATTCTGAAAGAATCAGTGGATTTCTGCAGAAGTCTATTTGGTTCCACTACTTCATAAGAATTGCTAGGAGTAGTGAAGTCAACTTTCCCCCTCAGATTCTGGGGAAAGTCGACTTTCCCCAGGAGGAGGTTTTGCAGAAGAAGCTAATATCTAACCTAAACTTTCGTGTTTTGCCCCTGGCCCTCATCGCCGCTTGTTGCAACTTCCCGTCTCCTTTGCTGCTCGTCGCTCCTGCCGCTCATCGTCACTCGTTACAACTTCTTGTCTCCTTTGCCGATCGTCGCTCCTGTCGCTCATCACCGCTTCGCCATGGATGGTGCGGCCTGAGCTCGAGTTCTAGGGTTTTTACGGGCTTTATCTTCGACACTTCGCATCGGAGATCTGCGGGTGTGACGGCTCTTCCATCCAACCCACTGTGATGCCAAGACAAGCAACGGGCTGTCAAGGACATCTCGTCTCACGAGTTCGTCAAGGGGTACGCCGTCCACCTCTAGCACTCCGGAAAGGTACTACCTTTCCTCTATTTCATCCAGTTGTCACATTTGAATGTTCGATCTGAATATGTAGTCTATATGTGTTGAGCTGGTTGTGGGTTTATGCTGTATGTTTCATTGTTTGGTTTCGATTGAAATAGCTGTTGTGTCTCTGGTTCTGGCACTCTCTGTTGTTGTTTGTGATTTGATTATTGGTTACACTAATCAATACCATTGAGATTACAATATGATTGAGAACCACATGTGGTGGCCTTGACAAATGTGAGGTTGTCAAAAAAGGAAGGCGAATTGAGCAGCGTGAGGCAAGTGGAGGCTCTTTTGAGTAGTCCTCCGAGGTAAGGTGCAAGCTATTGTAGCTTGAGTCTGGAGACTGTGAGAAGTTCCACCTCCTCAAGAACATATTCCCACAAATTTATAATAAAGATAGAGAATCATTTACATTCTTGTCATGTACAAAAGTCTGAATATAAATTTTGTGGTCTTTGATCAAATGTATTGTACTTCATGCTATGAAGCGAGAGGAAAGTAAAAGACTAAAAAGTTATTGCCATTTTGTGTAGCCTAAAAGTTCATAAGTTTTATGAGCCATTGAAATCATGTGTCATTGCCATTAATTTAGACACCTCTGACTGGGAGGAGGATTACATAAATCCTTTTAAATCATCTCTATATATATAGGTACGTAACTAAAGTTATTTTCTAACTATTGTGGTCTTTGATCAAATGTATTGTTTATAACCCTTAGAATTATAATAGCAAAAACTTGCGGGAAAGATCTTCAAAGTCATTTTTTCGGTAAATCTAACATATTTAAATATTCCCATCACCTAATAATCTTTAGACCATTCGAGTTACCTACTAAGCAGTAAGCTCTTACTCTTTAGACCATTTGAGTTAGATTTCTATTTGTGACTGTACTATTTATCCCATTTCAATGATCACCACCTTCGTCCTCCTTCACTTCCTTGATCTGTAACAGGTAAAATCTTCCTTGCCAATCCTTCCTTGTTTTTGTACATCTATGCTTTGTGGATGGCCTCTTTTGTTGCATGCAATGTTTGGTTTTCATATTTTTGATCTTTTCGTGCGAATGTCGGCGAGATAGTACTTTAGACCTTGATTCTTATGCTGGATATCTCAGGGTCTTAGCTAAATTCAATTTTATATGCATGTATTAATGTTTTGACCAGTTTTAATATTGATGTGCATGACCTAATCACCTTTCTATCTAGGTCATGTATTGTAGCTCCTAAGAATGAAATGGTGAGTCTAGTTTACAGTTACATCCTATTGCTATGCAAATATGTTATGGTTGTTGGCCTCATGCTTATTATAGGCCAAAGATAAATGGATTGTAGCAAGCAAATGGCCATTGTGAGTGATGTGATTGAAGTTGAGGCTTCAAAGAAGTATACAAAAACTATGAAATGGGATAAGCCGCTACACTATGCCTTCCTAAAGCACATGGCACATGCAGTTATCCGTGGGTACAAAAGAGGTAGCACCATAAATCATGATGGCTGGGAATTGGTGATTGGAAATATGGCTATGGAGCATGACCTCATTATTAATAGACAGGGGCTAAAAAACCATTATGATCAGTGTAGAAGGTTTTATCAAGGTTGGAAGGAGTTGAGGGAGATGACTAGCAATGGATGGAATGAAACAGCCAATACATGGGAACTCACCAATTCTCAATGGGAAGCCTTTTTGAATGTATCATCTCAACATAAATATTTTACCTTTGTTATGAAAGTATGAAACATGACATTGTTTTAACCCTCAATTTTGTGTATGTGTATTTTCAGAAGCACCCAAAATGCTTGCAGCTACGACAATGGGGGTATGACGAGGAGTCTGAACACAATTTGGATGTCATATTCAGTTTTGGGTTGCAACAGGGTTTGACCGTACTTATTGTCATTTACGCCAAACACAACCTAAAAATGGTGGAGCTCAAAATGTGGGAGGAGGGAGAAGTGGTGTGGCTGGAGGCACAAGTGCTGTTGGAGGAAGCACAAGTGGTGTGGGAGCACAAGTGGTGTGAGAGCAACCACACCCTGTGGAGATGATGCACATGACTACTTCCCAAGCTTAGATGCAAACTATGAAGAATTTGAGGATGAAGTTGAACCTAATGTAGCTGAGGCCAATTCCCACAAACCACTTCTCGACACACTAGCCCTACTACATTCCCTCCGTCTCCATCCATTCCACCTACAACCACCACAAAACAGACACGAAAGAGGACTTGCCGTGCAGATACAACTTTAGTTGGTGAATCTATTGCTATGGCCATGTCAGAGAGAAATGAGATTGCACGTATGGGATCACTTGCGGCTACGAAGGACTTTGAAATAGATCAATACAAGAAGGTTGTTGATCTAGTTCGTGACCTTCCTAGATATGATGCAACAGACCTCGATTATAGTTCTATCATTCCACGTTTCGTGAACCCACGTGTGAGACGTCTATGGATGGCACTTGATGATGATCCAACCTTGAGGGTACAGTCCCTGCGTGAGCATTGGTGGGATAGGTATTAAGGTATTAAGACATTTGTCTCTGTTTGTAAAACTTTTATTAATGTGAATGCTATGTGACTGGTGGGCTTAAAACCTAAAATTGGGATCATCTGATGTTTTATTTGTTTTTGATTGAATGCAATACTTATGTATGTTTTCATTTGTTCGTATATAACTGAAATCTGTTATGTGTTTATTTGTTTGTGACAACCACATATTATAGGTATTGTGGATTTGTTGTTTGTAACCTTGTTTGAAGCTGCCATAAATTTGGTGTTATATTACATGTGTTCTTATCATTCGTACGTGTGTTCTTATATTTGTTGTTCAGCTTGATGTAATGTCAAACGTATGGAGGGAACTCGTGTTTGATGCTGATGAGGAGAATGCTGTGGAATATATTCTTATGCAAACATATGTCGTAGATCAACCCCGACCACCTAGGAACGTAGTCCACATGCATCGTGATAGGGGTAGAAGTATTGTGTATGACATGTTGAGTGGCCCAAATACATGTTGTCAAGAAATATGCCGGATGAACAAAACAACTTTCATGCGGTTGTGTAATGAGGTGAGAGCAAAGGACATACTCAGTGATGGTAAATTTGTTCCTGTAGAAGAACAAATGAGGTCGTTCCTTCAAATAATAGGACACAGGGATGGTTAGAGATCAATAGGGCACCTAATGTCACACTCCACTGAAACCATAAATTGCCACTTCAACAATACTTTGTCAACATTGTCTGTATGGGCTGCAGATAAGATAAGGCTAATCTTCCCAACAAACCAGACCCCTATCACATTAGGTCGAAGCTTTACAAATACTATCCATGGTTCAAGAATTGCATAGGGGCAATTCATGGGACTCACATAGAAGCGGTTAAACCACTAGAAGAGCAGCAAGCCTATAGGGGGAAAACAAGGAAGATTACCCAAAATGTGATGGTTGTTTGTGACTTTAGCATGAGGTTCACATTTGTTGTGGCTGGACGGGAAGGATCTTCACATGACGCTTCATATGCTATAAATGACACACACTCGAACTTCCCTCACCCACCAGATGGAAAGTACTATGTGGGAGATGCAGGGTACCCGAATAGGACAGTGTCACACCCCAAATTCCACAACCCCAAAATGCGCGGAAGCGATAATCCAATTAAGGTTATAAGGGTAGGAATCTGGGACGGACCGAATACTCGAATCATCATATACCCAATTACATGCTTGGGTCATACTGGATCGATAAGACTTAAACCATATCCACGCACATGATATAGAATAACAAAAAGAAGTCTAATTTAATTATTACATTATTCGACAAGTCTCCACAACTAAAAATAAAATAAAATAAAATAAAATGGCACACAGGCCGCAAGTCCACATTCATCAACATAAACAATAAATTAAAGATAACTCGTCTTCTGACTTCAACGCCCAACACCACTTTCAGCAATAGTCGATCACTTCCGTTCCAGCTTAATCTCTGCATCAGAGGATGCATGAGTATTCCGTAGGAAATACCCAGTAGGATACAAGAAAACCCACAATAGAATAATAATTCAAATGTAACAAGATTCAAAGATTGAAGACAGGTACAAAATTGACTCAGGATCAGCAATTATGCATTTCGCTTACCAGGAACTAATCATCATTCGAGACTCTCAAAGGTCAAGGGAGGTTAAATTCAATATATAGGATTCCAAACTTACAAAGAGTAAGGAAATGTCACAAGAGTATCTGCTCCAAACGTCAAAAGGGTTGGAGATAACAATTTCTGCTCTTAGCTCTGTCCACTTTCCCTATGGACATCAATACCAGAATATCCTAGAGGTTCTACAGAGGAACCCGGCCATGCGTCTAGGGATGCTGGCCCCATCAGTGCTTACGGGCACAATGGGCGGAGATTGCAGACCTTCCGTAATGTCATACAATCTAAAGCGCACGCGATTGCCGTCATCGGCTGAACTACAGAGGTTCAATAAATCTGAGACCACTATGGGTCTAGCTATGGCTCATGAGCATACTATGATTCCAACTAAGAGTTCTCATAAATGACTCTTAGCGGAGAAACAAATATTTCAACCGAGTGATACTGAATATATCTAAGCCATTTCATTAAGAGGCTTGAAACATGACATTCTAAATTTGACTCTTCGTAGGAGTGCAAGACCATGTTTGAACAAAACTCAAATTGACAGGAGTGTTCAATATCTTGAAACAATGGAGTCTAGGAACTCAATTGAGACCTGGCAAAATGACTCATCAATGAGACACGCCACAAGATTCGCCAAAGATCACTTCTGCCACCTTCACCGTACCTAGCCCTAGAGTTGACAATCCCCGACACTGAAACGATTGAATGACATGTCCATAATGGATCATATCATAGACATTAAATACCGATCAAGCAATGAGGCCTCTTGAACAAAGGATTGTTCAAGATAAGAGACACAAAGGACAATTAATTACGGACAGATGCTCTCAGCTCTAAGACCCAAAAGTAAACTGTTATAGTTACTGTTACAAAAGCCTTAGAGGTCTTATCACTTTTAATTAGTGGTTTAATTACTACTTTAATTCACAATTAATAGCATTATTACGATTTAAGGTTTTTAGACCCAAAACAGTGTGCTGTCCCAAACAGAATAGTCTAATTCAAACGACCACCATTTTTTGTACAGATCGAATCAACCTCTAAAATTTTTATTACAGATATCCCTGGGAGTCTAGTTTACAATCTAATAGACGGCATAATTTTTAGATTTTTGTACAATTAGTTATCATTTTCTGATTAGGGTTTGCCGGTGCAGGACCAATCCTGGCCGAGAACAATTAACTTAAGTTATACTAGTTAACTGTTGTTACAAACTTAATTAATTCCTTAATGACCCTTTATGACATTATCTTGGGCTTTTTACATATTACCTGGTGCCAAGTATGGTTTTATCATATTACCTGATTTTTCTCGTGACTTCTCATATGACCTGGAATCGGCACCTAGAGTACCGAAAATGCCCTTCTTTTACGTTTTTTATACATTTTGTATCCAAAATGCTTAATTCTTCCCAAAATTAACGATTTACAGGATCATCATGTTGGGGAAGAAGATATTCCGGCAAAGATCTATCCATAATCGCAGTTCAAACCATCGCCGGCGCCGTCTAACCCGAAAAAAAAATTTCATGCCAAAAAATTGTAAAAACAGCGGGAAAGACGAAAAAAAATCTATGATGAATGGATTTTGATGTAAGAGCAGTGGAAAAGCCCTCCCAACTACAAAAATTAAGATCTACATGGAAAGAAACACATATAAAGATCACCCATTGGTGTTCGACTGCTCCTGGACATGAAATAAAAGGATAAAAATGGGCAAAAACGTGAAATACTCGTCGGCGAGCGACAAGTTCTATTTATATATCTTTTTGTGATACTAATGAGGTGGAAGAGGAGGAAAAATAAGGAAGAACAAAAAAAAAAGGGCAAAAACGGATAAAAAATGAGCAAGTTATGACATTTTGAAGATTGTCATTTATCGTATTTTCGACGACACGACTTGATTCAAGTCGTGTTGTACACGACTTGAATCCAAGTCGTGTTATATGCAACACGACCAAGTCGTGTTATATGCAACACGACTAAAATTTTAGTCGTGTTGCATATAACACGACTTGGATTCAAGTCGTGTTGCATAGTACATGACTTGAATCAAGTCGTGTTGTCGAAAATACGATAAATGACAATCTTCAAAATGTCATAACTTGCTCATTTTTTATCCGTTTTTGCCCTTTTTTTTTCGTTCTTCCTTATTTTTCCTCCTCTTCCACCTCATTAATATCATAGAAAGATATATAAATGGAACTTGTCGCTCGCCGACGAGTATTTCACATTTTTGCCCATTTTTATCCTTTTATTTCATGTCCAGGAGCAGTCGAACACCAATGGGTGATCTTTATATGTGTTTCTTTACATGTAGATCTTAATTTTTGTAGTTGGGAGGGCTTTTCCACTGCTCTTACATCAAAATCCATTCATCATAGATTTTTTTTCGTCTTTCCCGCTGTTTTTACAGTTTTTTGGCATGAATTTTTTTTTTTCGTGTTGGACGGCGCCAGCGATGGTTTGAACTGCGATTATGGATGGATCTTTTCCGGAATTTCTTCTTCCCCAACTTGATGATCCTATAAATCGCTAATTTTGGGAAGAATGAAGCATTTCATATACAAAATGCATAAAAAACGTAAAAGAAGGGCATTTTCGGTACTCTAGGTGCCGATTCTAGGTCATATGAGAAGTCACGAGAAAAACCAGGTAATATGATAAAACCATACTTGGCGCCAGGTAATATGTAAAAAGCCCCATTATCTTAACCTTCTTAATAACTTTTACAGAACCCAAATGGTTCTGAAACTCATTGAATTAATTCATTTTCTGATACACATTCATAACCCGATTAGTGATTCCCTTCCCTTAAGCCATTGCTCACTTCATACCAAATGTGCCATGTATTCTCGGACACTGCTGTGAACAGGGACGTACTGACATGATGTCAGACCCCATTCGGTATGACAGAGAGACTCTTATAAATTTTGTACTAATTAATTCATTATTTAGCATAGTAAGTACTTAGATACATTACTCGATTTGCTAACGTGCATTCTAGTATGATAGTCTTATGTAATCATAATTAGGACACCTAAACTTAGACATACAAACATTCTATCATGCTGAACTCTGACTTAAAGATTACAACTTTATAACATCAGAGACTTAGATAGGTACTTTGATCACATTTTAAAGATGTATGACAAAGGATCACTCCGATTTTAGGCAATCGGTTATGCTTACAATCAACATGATGCACAACCATCCAAGAAATTGGATAACTAAATCTGAACAGATGTCATATACAATTCACAGAGCATAAAGAACATATATTTTCAAGTCGAGTGAAATGGGGATGTCATCTAGGCATGGAACGAGAAGAATTGGCATGTAAGTGCGATCAAATACATTAGAACATGCAAACTAAAGTATATAACTTTCATCGCATTAACAACAATGGTAAGACATGTAAATAGAACATGCTGTAGAATATGAAATCAGCAACATCATATACTCATGATCATACAAAATTAGAGAAAATAAATTGTGGTAAAAGATTATCCTACCTTGTGGAAACTGATACCCAAAAATCGTAAATCGGTTTCTACTCGATCTTGAGACTCTTCTTCTTCGCGCAAGCACCATGAAAACCACCGACGGATACACCTCCACCTTGGACGAACAAAGGAGGAGGCTAGTTGCTCTTCCCTCTTGCTGGCACGTTCTCCAAAGCTCACCAAAAAGGGTGCCGGTCTCTCTTATGGAGGGTTTAAATAGGAAAAGCTTAAATCTCTAGGTCAAACCTCCACTATTGATCAAACCCTCATCCAAGGGCCACAATCCACAAGAAATAAAGGTGAATCCCTCAGTTAGGAACGTGATCAATCCATCCCAACAGATTCACACCTTGGTTGGTAAGTATCTTTGACCAAATCACTTAGTTACCAAACCGATTTTAAGCAATTATCCTAATTGATAACAATTATCCCAATTAATTTCCTTGACATACGGCATCCTTCATTCACATGGAAAGGGCCAATCACGTTCACGATCTCCCAAAAAAAATCTTATTCTTTACCATAACTAATTCTCCATTTAAATAGATTGTCAATTAGCTAGTAGTTAGGGTTTTCAATTTGAAACACTTACCAAGATGTATATCCGTTGAATAGGGCTAATTAGGTAAGACATGTCCTCCAAAGATCCCCCAAAATCAGCCCAAGAGGTTCCCCAACGGATTGCCTCGAAAAACGTGAAATTAACGACGATCGATCGGTCCGTATACGCGATCGATCGTCCTGCAATCGATGCCATATAAAAGCGATCGATCGGTCTGACGGAAAAACTTTAAATTTTTCAATTTTAAAGAGTTTTCTAGAATTCAAAATTACTCCCTTTGGTCAATAAAATTCCACTTTATCATTATAAAATTTACGGTCGCTACAAGGGTACCTTGGGCCTTACATGGGAACATGATATCATGTACCTGAATACTGACAGCGTGGGCCAAGGGGACAAAAAAAGAAGTTCAACCATCTCCATTCTTCTCTTCGAAATGTTATAGAGAGGACATTTGGTGTGTGGAAGAAGCATTGACTAATTTTATCTGATTTCCCTCCATATAGTTTTGATAAGCAATGCAAAATAGTGATTGTGTCTATGGCGTTGCACAACTTCATAGAGGAGCAACAGGGGGCTGGGGATGATCCAGACCTTCTAGATGCTTTATTCCAACAATGAGAAAATGACGATATGAGAAATCAGCCCCAACCTGACCTCAATATTGGCCCACCCGTACTCGGGGATGATCAGTACATGAAACAAGTGCGTGATGACATTAAAGAAGCCATAGCTACGCATTTTAACATACCACCTTAATCATTGCAAGTGATAGGTACTGTCCAACTATCATTTTTGTGAAATAAACAGTTAATGTTTGCTATTTGCTAATTACCAATTTACCTTTCTGAAACTACCATTTGTTGTTTGTTAATTATGTACTCAGTTGACAAAAATGATGTATAAAAGTTGTAAGTGGCATATGAAAATAGTTGGTGTATTTTGTACAAGTCAGTGGCATATGAATCTACAGGAATATCAGAGGAAATTAGTTGCAATTGTCTGGTGTAATTTCTATATGAAATTTCCTAGAGTGCATCTTCCAGCATATCCTAGAGTAGTTACTGACAATTGTCTGATGGTAGCCAGATGGAAAGTACTATGTTACATGGTTCAGTGAACAAGTATAAATTGCTACAGGAATATCAGAGGTGAGCCAACATGAGATTCTCATATATGTGTCTCTCATTGAGATAAAACAGTTAAAACATACATGTAAGTACTATACTAGTGTCACTTCTGGTTTGATGTGAGAGCTTGATTTTGAATTAGATTTTTCAAAGTCTGCAATTGGATTGTTTTATTGAGGTGAGCCAGCATGAGATTTTTTTATTGAGTGCTGCCTAGATTGTGAAATTGTCTTCTTGATTAGCTTGGTCTATCACTGTAGCAATGAGGAGCTGTGTGCCTGTTTTTTTTTTTTTTTGACTTCATGTTATCATCTTGAGTGCTTGGTTTATGTTATGTCGGGACTGGGAGGCCTTTTCTTCCTCTCCTCTCTTTTTTTGGCATCACTCCCTCTCCTCTCCTCTTTTGCTTTTCAGCTGCCTTGTTTATTTACTACTACACTTTTCATGATGAGTGTCAGTCACCATAACATATTTCTATCAGTATGAGATAAAAATAATATTCTTGCATTAATATTTTGATTTCCAATGTTTTTCCATTTTGCTTTAGGGAGTTGTTGATGGGGTAGTCGGTTGTTATTTCAAATTAAAAGGTTGGGAGAGGGATTGAATCATTGAATATTGAAATCTTTCGCTCAATTTGTAGTTGCTGGCTTTGACTGTGTGGCGTAATGTTTGTAATTTCTAAAGGAAGTGCAAGAGTATGTAGCTTGTAAAGTGTGGTTTGGGATGTGGGAGTAGTTTATGCGAAAAGAAAAGGAGACTATAGGACGAAACTGACCCTAGTAGAAAGTGCAAACTGAGGTTGATTATTAGTTTTGAGTTATGAATGGGCTTGTGGATGTGTGTTATTGATTAATGTAACCTGAGCTTTGGGTTCGGATTTTTAGTCTGTGTAATCCAAGTTCTATGTGTGAAATATTATGGTGACTTGTTCAACTTTCTTTGTGTCTCTTTAACACTATGGTAATTTGTATAAGCTGTTTGATTGTATCTAATTTTTTTTAGTCTCTAACTCTATGTACATCTTTGCGTCTTTTCCCATATAGCAACAAGCTTCTATAATTTACTTCATGTAAATTGAACTATGACAGTCCTTGTACATGAAAGTGGTTGGGGCTTGTTTTTATATAGCTCACAATTGTTTGACGGTTTTTCTGGTCTAGTTGACAGCCTGTGGGAGGTTATATTTGGAGTTGTTGAAGGTAGTACGATCTGTTTCGGACTTTAGATCACTTTATGATTTATTTGTGATCAAACAGGGAGGGCAGAATAACTCTGTAATGCAGTTCACTTATGGATGTCTTCATTTCTTGAACTCAAACCTGAATCTTGGGCTGAATTTTTGTGGCCACAACTGAAAATTAAATAGGATATGTAACTGGATCTTCCAAGTGATCCACCTCGCTCGCTGAGGAATTTTAACAGCTTTACTTGAGTCAATGACGGGTTCACAAACATTCAAATTGTCTTCGCTTAAGCAGCTGCTCAATACCCATGATGTTAGCGAGAAGAGAAATTTTTAAGAGAAAAATGAAAATGAGGTTGTTACTAATCCCATATGAATTTAGCTGCAAATTTCCTCCGAGCACCGGGTTCAGTTTGAAGTCATCATCATTGTCCATACTCCCTCCGTCCGGAATTATGTATCATGAGGTTTTCGTAAATGAAATATAATAATTGCGGACGGAGGGACATATTATACAATGTGATTCACCATAAGATTTAAGCATCAAGATAATTGGAGACAGACAAGTTAGTTAACCATGGCACAGGGATCATTTTAAGCATCAAGATAATTGGAGACGGACAAGTTGTGAGAAAGAGGAGGCAGAAGTAAACTCGTGTACCATACAGGCTTGATGTAATGTCACAATATAGGAAGCTTACTTTTATAAGAAAATAAGTCAGGAAGTTAAAAGAGCACAGATCTAAACACTCAAACATCGTTGTATTATTTACATCTTGGAAGAATATTATCACCCTTAAGGGCGGCGCCAGAGTCCAACTTTGTAAGGTCAAACTTGCTTCTCTCTTTAAAGAATCTCGTCAAGATGAATATGACATCTCCAAACTTATTGTAGCACTGCAAGGGTACCAGCCTGCGTTAGCACGGCCCTAGCACATAATAAACGAGTCCCGACAAAAGCGTGGTACCGCTTTACGTGAGGCCTGGCCCAAAGTGACATTTGATTTTGGCGATTTTGAGGGGCAAATCTGCTCAAAAAGAAGTTTATGAAACATTTTTTAATATCAAAGAATATTGAAACAAAATGCCAAAATACTAGACCATGCAGACAATCTAAGATCATTCATATTTAATATATGGGATATCTATTCATCTATAAAATTCAGAAACCCTCTCATGCTAAGGTCTTTGATTAATGATCTAGAACATATACACTCTAAACGAAATGTACACTATAAAAAAAAATAGTATACAAACAACATGGGAAAATATACAGTAATTCGCAAGTCTCCTAAGCCAAATTTATCAAACCAGGATCGTCTTCAATATTTGAACTTTCTTTGAAAGTTAGGAATAAGAAGATAGTGCGCGTTCAGTGATGAGAATTCATCCAAGATAGTCTGGACATGTTCAAGGAATAGCAATAACAAATATGAGAAATGGACCCAAAAACCTATTGCAGATTACCGATTTCAGGCTAACGGAGAGGAGTTAAATTGAGTTATCTCGAAGCAATTTGCTATGCAATAAACAAATAATCCGGCAAAGGCTCAGCACCCTTATTATTACAAAGTGGTAGAGCAGAACTCTTTCCCCTGATAACGGCTACTTAAAACATGGTTGAAAGTGTCAAAATCAAAATCGAAATGACGGTTCAAGGCTGATGAAAAAATAAATCAACAAGTCCTATTACGATAGAGTGTTCTTGTCAAACGAATAATCTTCTAAGATGCAAAAAAATGTGGTTCATGAGTCAGACAGTAATCCCATGGTAACCAGACTATGCATAGAAATCCCATGGGTTTCTCATATAACCTTTTTCAAGTCAGTTGCAGTCACTGGAATCATTTTACTCCCTGTGTTAGCTTCCTTTCTCAGTTTAATTTCTTGAAGATAACTGGAAATCCTCTATATAAAACTCAATAAATCACTTGGGTCACTCAGGGCATGTGAAATTCACATCTGACTTTTAATATTTTCCTTTACATGTTAATTCAACTATTGATCAATCTGATAACCTAACAGAGATTATTTGACTGAAAGAGGAGGCTTGATTTAATGTCACAATATAGGAAGCTTACTTTTCTCCTTGATCGAATTTTTTGTGTTTTAGAAGCCTTGGTATCTGGCAGCATGTCTTTCAAAATCCTACTGAGTTCTTGTGCACGCTGTTCCTCAATAGCCAAATATGGTTGAAGTTTCCGAGCCCGTTCCTGAGACTCTAACTGAAGTCATTAGTATGGTATTATCAGAACGCAGATAGGTCTACAGTTCTCTTCACCACCTTCTATTAATACAGAAACTCTCTCTTTCTTTTATTTTGTATAATCTCTGTTCGGATATACAAAGGCCATTGTTGGTATTGTGATCATTTAGTCTTTATGGCATCAATTTTTGTTGGTAAACCAGGAAAAAGGAAACCTATGGATGTCAAAATATTTGATGCACGGATGGACAGCTACAAATAAGGCATAGGCTGCAACATAACATTCTTGTCTATGTCGTCTTTGACCACAAATCTAATGACACGTTATATAACAGGAAAATAAATAATCACACAAAAATATTAGAAAAACTTTCACAATACTCTACACCATGACCTCGGATGATCTAATTGGCAGTCTAACACCAATCATTGTTGCTCATTGAAACATAGGCAAGTTGATTCTCTTATTATATATATAAAGAAGATAGGCAGAACTGATGGAAATAACAAACTTGCTCAAGCTGTGATGAATATTCCGTTCTGACATCAGGAACTAACTCAATAGCATATGTATCTGGTGGTTGAGGTTCGATATCCAGTACGTCACTAGATGTGACTCCATCCCGATATATTCTTCCCATCGCCTGATTCACGTAAATAATAAAAAGTAAATCAGAAAATAAAAGTAACTAAATATGATTAAAAGAGATAGATGCCAGTGGAAAATGCTGCTTATGAATCCATCACCCGTTGTAAAGTATTACATTGTTCTCATCCATAACCCTCTAAATATAAGAATTACATTGTTACATTCAGATCCTTATGATGGCATATAAGTATTACATTGTTCTCATCCATCACCCTCTAAATATAAGAATTACATTGTTACATTCAGATCCTTGTGATGGCATATAAGTATTACATTTTTCTCATCCATCACCCTCTAAATATAATTAACATCAAGCATGTTAGTAAATATATAAATAACATAGTGGTCCGGGTGTTATCCCTAATGTACTCTTCCACCACTGACGTTCGATTTCTTTGTTCATTAGGTATTATGGAAGGCAACCGTGGACGAACTGTTGTTGCAGTTGGATGTTTTGGCTGCTTGTTCAACCACTGAAGTACCCGCAGCCTGCCTCTCCCTGCCAATACCAAATACAGTATAAATATACGAACACATAACATAGAAGTCACTCAGGCTTGTAATAACTTACATAGCGATTTTGACATTTCAAAAAAGGTCTTCCAGGGTTTTTGTCAGTACGAGAAAGATAAAATGTCAAGCAGTGGCCAAGACAACGAGGGCATAGTTCCCTATTCTCATGCTATTACTACTAGAAGCATCCATTTCTGAAGAGCAACACAACATAAGGTATGTAAGAACATATGAACAGGGAAGATCATTCTAGTAAATACATACCTTCCACAAAATAACATAGTTCACAACGACTAGACACCCCTTGGAAATGACAAGGTAAAAGAACAAAAATATCAATATAAGCAAAAGATATTCGCATACTTTTTGTTTTAATAAAAATATTCACACACCGTACACCAATAAGAATTGATCCTCTAACCTTCCCCACAACTGGGATTGGCAAAAATTTGATCATTTAAAATTAAACCCCTGCAAGTGCACAAGGCAATTGTACTACAGTGAGTATTAAAGGGTTGTCGAACATCAGGGACGGATGAATAATCTTACCAAATTCAAGTGAAAGAAAGTTGCAATTTTTAATTTAATCTAAGAAGGCAGTAAACTTTAACTAATTAAACGAATATGGAGAAGTGCAAAGGCTTCGAATCCACCACACAATAAACCAGCTTATCGTCTTTCTCTCCTTTGAATAAATTCCTAATTGGCTAGCATATTCCTCTCGGACATATACTTGTCAATTCAAAATATCGTGCTCTCCTCTCGGACGTAACACATAATTGATTAAAACATGGAACTGTGATCTATCTCTCTCGAGCATAAACCAATAAAATCTTATTCCTTTATAACACTTTAGTCTCCTTACGTTCCTCTCGGACACGCAAGTATTCATCGGATTGACATTAACAAGAATTCACTCTAGCCTCTCTCGAGCACATAGAATAAACCTCAATAAATTAACAATGGTTGTATAATAAGATCCATACATGATCTACACATGAAATATGTATTTTATTATCTTCTAAACTTATATTTATGCTAGTGTTTGATTAGAATTATTGCTACTTTAATATAGTTTTTGGTTTTGTAGGAAAATGAGAGCAAAGATGAAAAAATATGGTGAAATAAGACTTCAATGGTTAAACCTTCATAACTTCGTGCATATATTTCTGATTAATGGATTCAAGTTTCATGTTAAAGTTCAAGAAGTCAGATTTCCAACGCCACCAACCATGCATAATTCGGAGTTCGGAGCAAAAAGTTATAACTATTGGAAAATTGTACTGCAGGATGAATAGTAAGTGATCGATCGGCTAAATGAGGCGATCGATCGCCTGAGGAAAAAAATCGAAATTTTCGCGATCGATCGTCGCCGTTTGATCGATCGTATCTACTGGAAATTTTTTATGAATAGTACCGATTGATCGGTGAATAGTGCCAATTGATCGCCGTATACGAAAAATGCGATTTTGACCTATTTTGACTCGGATTTGGAAGGGGACTTCGTGGTTTCTCTTCAAACTTA
Organism: Houttuynia cordata; assembly: GCA_039654745.1. Lineage (NCBI taxonomy): Eukaryota > Viridiplantae > Streptophyta > Magnoliopsida > Piperales > Saururaceae > Houttuynia > Houttuynia cordata. The sequence continues at coordinate 4,386,080 of CM077509.1, forward strand.
ATTTTGCAGGTTTTAAAAGTCCCAATTGCAGATCGTAAAGAGAACGCACGTCAAACAGTTTCTGTGCTGAGATCAAAGATCCGATAGATGGAGTCGATACGACGGGTTTTAAGTCTTAACCCAATGAAAAGAAAAAAAAAGAGCACTGAACCGACTGGTTCAGTGCTGGTTTGGTTTAAAAAAAAAAGAAAGACGACCCGAGCCAACTGCTCGGACGTCGGTTTCACTCGAACAGAATAGAGCTCGGGAGACACAGCTCGAGCACCTTCCGTTGGTGATGGATAACAGATCGATGGGTCCTGGGTGAGAGGCGATGGGTCATGGCGGTTGAAAATAGAGGCGGAGCTTCACGGCGGCTTGGGCACGACGAGGTCTCGACGACGGCGGAGTAAATCGATGAAGCTCGACAGCAGGCGGACAGAGGAGTGGTAATGGCTGCCGACAGTAGATGACGGCGGCGCATGTGATCGATGGCGGAGGAGAAGTTGACGGTGGTCCTGGGCTTCACGGCGAAACAGACGGAGGCGATGACGAACAGAAGAAAGGTTCTGATTTTGGAAATTGCCAAATCAGGAAGATGAAAAGCCAAATTGGGAAGGATTAGAAGCGTCAATTGCAAATTCGTTTCATAATGGTAAGTTCCACTTTTTGGTTCGATTGAAGCTCTCAGAGATGTATGATTTGGGATTAGAAAGGAAAGCTTCACACTTGGGTGTTTTGGCTTTGTTTCGAGAAGAGCTAATTTGGGATTTTTACTAAAAATCTGGACGAGATTGGAGGCAATTTGAAGTGCAACCTATTGGGTTTAGGAGGAATTGACGGTAGTTAAAGGAAAATTTTCTTTCTACTCGAGATGGATGTGGAAAGTTCTGATTTGGGACAGACCGTTTGCAGCCTATAAAACATAGGAGAGTTGAGCAGAAAGGAGGACCGTTCGGGAAGGAGATGACAGAGAGAAACAGACCGGAAAATTGGAATTATTGCCGGGATTCCAGTGCGATTTTGGCCCGAGGTGAAGAGGAGAGGAGAAAGGCTGGATTTTGGACGATTTTGCACAACGATTTGGAGCTGCTACAGTGCAGTCTCGAACTGCTACAGTAACCGTGAGTTTGCCGAGAAGATGATGAATAGTGTCATGTGCTACAGTGCTACAAATCCGTGAACAGTGCGCATGAACATTGTTCCTGCATATGACCAATTCGACGAACCAGGCTTTTTCTTCGTTTTCATCTATTTCTAGCTAAATTTCATTGTACTAAGATTAGATGAAGCCCTGCTGATTGTTTGACTCTCAATATTTATTTGCAATTCTAAAGTAGTGATTTTTATTCTATGTGCTTAATATTTTGACGATTATTATGTTGCTCGAGAGAGGGTAGAGTAATTGTTAGTGAAATTAAACTAAGGGTTTGTTAATGTTCGAGAGGTCTTAGCGAATTCCAAGGTATTATTTGAATAAAAATTGTATTTTTATGATTGATCTTTGCTCGAGAGAGGGAGATTAATTAAGTTAGATTTAATTGTTTAGTTGCATGTTCGAGAGGGCTGCACACATTACGATTATTCGTGACTTCGAGAGGGGCACGGATAATTGATCACTTGGAATTATACGGGTTTAACGGAGAGGATAGCTATTTAGTTTGGGTGGATTCGAAGTCTTAGTATATTTCTCATCATATTATTTTCACATAAATTTCATTGCTTTGTTAAATTAGAACTTTTCATTCTGTTATAATTAGTTACGTAAAAAATCAAATCTTCCATTAGAATTAAGTTGAATCAGTCCAAGTCCTTTGGGTTCGACCTCGTTTCCACTAGTCTATACGTCGTCTCGTGCGATTGCAAGTAAAAATAGTTATAAATTCAATCAATCAATTGGAGCCGTTGCCGGGGACTTGGTAACTGTTTGACTTAATTCTAATTAGTTTAAACTTGTCTTTGTAGGATTTTGATACTTGATTTTCTTGTCTTTGTAGGAGTCAATTTGGAGGGGCGGATAGTGACACTTGGAACTCGCCAACGTTGGAAAGGACACTCCTTCCCCTCGTTTACAATCTATCAACCTTTCTTTTTTAGTAGATTTGGGTGTTTTTAATATTTTTTTTATTTCTGTGAATGCATGCAGTGCTAGTTGTCAATAGTTAGGTTTGCTAGTTGTCAATATTTAGGACTATTGATTGCTAGTCGTTGATATCTAAGGTTGTTTTGTGCTGTGGATGTGTGATAGTGTGATTATGGTGTTGGTGATTGCGTGGTGAAAGAAAAAAAAATAACTTCACCTTCCTATGGATTTAGCCATAATAACTCATACATGTAATTTAATGATTATTATTCCTCCCACACACCTACTTCCCCTCCCTTTGAAGTGTCATTCCCTCAATGTCACTCATATCTTGATACTTATATAATCATGGGTGGGAAAATCAATCCAACTTTGGGAGTAGCATATCTTCCCTACAACCCACGACCCCTTTTATTTTAGAACCATGTGTCATTTGCTTAAGCCCCACTCATACCTTAATGAAGTGTCCTTCGGCCCATGAGTATCCGGAATTGGTGCGCGATCATGTAAATGCGGCCCAAGGTCATCATATGTGGGAGGACCAATCTAATTTTTCTTGGCACACTCTCAACAAAAGGGCTATGTTTGACCAAAACACTACTCTACACTTACAAGGTATGACATGCCCTGTTCCACCACCACCACAGCCCCAACTCCAATATGCCCAACCCACATGGACCCCTGACTTTGAAGATAATGTCTTGTCAATGTTGGATAATATAACAGGGATCTATAGTGGTGGATGGGGTGATAGTAATGAAGTAAACACTTTACCTATCTAACTACAATACCCGATGGGCCAATCTGTTAAAGAGGGGATATATTTTCCCCTAACCATGTTCAAAATGTTACAACCCTTCGGAGTGCACAGCAATTTGAAAATAAGGTTGGATACAGTGCAAGAAATGAGCAAGGAGGGGTGGAAATTAAAGAAGAAGTGAATGAGTTGTTAGAACCAATTTTTAAATCTTCTATCTCTGGGGAGTCACCGTCTACAATAATATTAACGGAACCTTCTATTCCTGAAGCACCATTCGTACAATGTCTAGACCAACCTTCCCCTTTGATTGTTGAATGTGACTTAGAGTGTTCTATCGATTGCCCATTCAATCCATTATTTGAGAGTCCTCCCCAAAATGTGTTATGAGAGGAGGCCACTAAGGCCAAATTGGGTGATGTGGAAGAGGAGCCATTCATTTTAAAATTCTCTAATAACCTCTTTCCATGGCCAATGAACAGGCCTCTATTCCCAAAGCTTACCCGCCCACCACTCCACCCCTTCATTCCAAGGTGTGATCCGTACTTAAGTAATAAGGATAGGAGTGTGTGGGGTAATCATTTAATTGATCCAGGTTGACTTATTGGAGCTACGTCTGGCTGAAGACGTAAAACTTAGCGCACTTGGGAGGCAACCCAAAATTTTATTTTCTTGTTTGTTTTCTATTTTATTTTTATTTTTCTTGTAGGTTATTTCTTACCTGTGTGGGGATGCTACAGTCGAGGTTTGGGAGTGTATTTAATTTTTCCATATTTATATTATCTTCGCATTCTTCGCTTATGTGTTTCATGCTTTACATCTACAATGAGGCTCTCCATTCAGGTGACTTCTTTCCTCACTCCTTTTCTTTTACTATTCATTGTAGTATTGTTTTGGTAAACATTGAGGACAATATTTAGTTTAGGTTTGGGGGTGTAGAAAAGAAGTGTTTATATGTGATTTTTTTATTAAAAAAACAACAAAAAAAATTATGAAAAATTTGAAAAAAAACCCATAAAAAATTAGTTTTTCGGTTGTTTGTTAGTATTTTTATAGGTTTTGGAAGTTTATCCCGTTATGATGCATGTTACAATTCTTAAGAGATTAATTTACATTGGAAGTGTGAGTAAGTATACTAGAGGATAGAGAACTTAACTGAGCAGTATCTTTCTGTTACAGTCTTCTTGGATCAGGTGCTTGAGCTAAGAAAACTCACTTCACACACTAGTTACATAAAGTAATACCCTCTAGAGATTTGTTGAATACTAATCTTCAGTGGGATGTCTTTAGTCAGAGTCATTGGGTGATATGTGGTTGTCCTTCGAGCTTAAAAGATCATGATAGACCATTTACTTGGCTATGGCAAGGGCTGGAACCGGAAATAGGTTGAGAGTATAATACAACCTGGACTGAATAAAGATGTGCTGAAAATATGAATGCTGAAAATAAAAATAAAAATGCGAAAAAAAAAGAACAACAAAACAAAATGAAAGAAAGGGGCTACTTGACTTTATAGGATTAACTTAGGCTGATGCTCGGGCCCGAAGTGGTCTCTTAAAACCTAATGCCCTAAGCCATACTGGTTGGGAGTCATTGGCCTGAGTCATTGCTAAACCTAAGCATCTTGAAGTTAGGCCTTACACAGTCCTAGCGAAAAAAAGAAAAAGAAAAAAAAAAGAAAAAAGAAAATCTGTGGTGTACTATTCTCTCAAATCTAGAATGTTGGACCCGAATGAGGCGCGCAGGCATTTGTGCTATCATGAACCAAAAGATTGGGATGACTATGTAGATTCTGATGTTCTTTGGTTAATGGGTAACACTGGATATGTGTAAAATAGAAATTTAGAATGTACTGCTACAATGTTCTACACTTTTACTATTTATATTATCATGCTATATCATATTGAGCAGAAATTTCCAAGATGAAAGTGTAGAATAAAACCACTTACTTGAGGGCTTCTATATTCCTGTTGATTATGAACCAAGTACGTGTGGTTAATTCTCTTAAGCATTGTAGTCTGCATTTGAAGGGATAATAGGTTTGTTTGGTTTGCAGTGTTTTGATTTGTTTTTGCATTTAAGTTAATTAGGTTAATTCCATAAAATACATGTTTGTGGGTAGCATGGCTGCAAACCCTCATGAGACAACACTCGTCCTACTAGGGACACCTAGAGGTTTAACGGCTTGTTGCATACGCTCAATGCAATCGTGTTCCCTACGAAAGTGGCATTTACTTTTCTAGTTTAGTTTATTTTAGTTTTTTTTGTTTTCTTTGCTTGATTTTGTTTTGCTCGAGGACTAGCAAAATGTAGGTTTGGGGGTATTTGATGTCTATAAAATATACACATTTTATATGCCTTTTGCCTATTTGTTAGTCGTAATTTTAGTTGAAGTAAGGATAATTACTTGTTAATCATGATTAGGTGAGTAATTAGAAGTTTAATGAATAAATGTGCTTAATTGATTAATTTAGATGCGTTAATTGGATTTAATGCTTTACAATTTATTATGCGTCTAATTTAATATTTAATTTTTCAGGTTTTAAAAGTCCCAATTGCATATCGTAAAGAGAACGCACGTCAAACTGTTTCTGTGCTGAGATCAAAGATCCGATAGATGGAGTCGATACGACGGGTTTTAAGTCTTAACCCAATGAAAAAAAAAGAGCACTGAACCGACTGGTTCAGTGCCGGTTTGGTTTAAAAAAAAAAAGAAAGACGACCCGAGCCAGCTGCTCGGACGTCGGTTTCAGTCGAACAGAATAGAGCTCGGGAGACACAGCTCGAGCACCTTCCGTTGGTGATGGATAACAGATCGATGGGTCCTGGGTGAGAGGCGATGGGTCATGGCGGTCGAAAATAGAGGCGGAGCTTCACGGCGGCTTGGGCACGACGAGGTCTCGACAACAACATAGTAAATTGACGAAGCTCGACAGCAGGCGGACAGAGGAGTGGTAATGGCTGCCGACAGTCGATGACGGCGGCGCATGTGATCGATGGCGGAGGAGAAGTTGACGGTGGTCCTGGGCTTCACGGCGAAACAGACGGAGGCGATGACGAACAGAAGAAACGTTCTGATTTTGAAAATTGCCAAATCAGGAAGATGAAAAGCCAAATTGGGAAGGATTAGAAGCGTCAATTGCAAATTCGTTTCATAATGGTAAGTTCCACTTTTTGGTTCGATTGAAGCTCTCAGAGATGTATGATTTGGGATTAGAAAGGAAAGCTTCACACTTGGGTGTTTTGGCTTTGTTTCGAGAAGAGCTAATTTGGGATTTTTACTAAAAATCTGGACGAGATTGGAGGCAATTTGAAGTGCAACCTATTGGGTTTAGGAGGAATTGACGGTAGTAAAAGGAAAATTTTCTTTCTACTCGAGTTGGATGTCGAAAGTTCTGATTTGGGACAGACCGTTTGCAGCCTATAAAACAGAGGAGAGTTGAGCAGAAAGGAGGACCGTTCGGGAAGGAGACGACAGAGAGAAACAGACCGGAAAATTGGAATTATTGCCGGGATTCCAGTGCGATTTTGGCCGGAGGTGAAGAGGAGAGGAGAAAGGCTGGATTTTGGACGATTTTGCACAACGATTTTGAGCTGCTACAGTGCAGTCTCGAACTGCTACAGTAATCGCAAGTTTGCCGAGAAGATGATGAATAGTGTCATGTGCTACAGTGCTACAAATCTGTGAACAGTGCGCGTGAACAGTGTTCCTGCATATGACCAATTCGACGAACCAGGCTTTTTCTTCCTTTTCATCTATGTCTAGCTAAATTTCATTGTACTAAGATTAGATGAAGCCCTGCTGATTGTTTGACTCTCAATATTTATTTGCAATTCTAAAGTAGTGATTTTTATTCCATGTGCTTAATATTTTGACGATTATTCTGTTGCTCGAGAGAGGGTAGAGTAATTGTTAGTTAAATTAAACTAAGGGTTAGTTAATGTTCGAGAGGTCTTAGCGAATTCCAAGGTATTATTTGAATAAAAATTGCATTTTTATGATTGATCTTTGCTCGAGAGAGGGAGATTAATTAAGTTAGATTTAATTGTTTAGTTGCATGTTCGAGAGGGCTGCACACATTATGATTATTCGTGACTTCGAGAGGGGCACGGATAATTGATCACTTGGAATTGTACGGGTTTAACGGAGAGGATAGCTATTTAGTTTGGGTGGATTCGAAGTCTTAGTATATTTCTCATCATATTATTTTCACATAAATTTCATTGCTTTGTTAAATTAGAACTTTTCATTCTGTTATAATTAGTTACGTAAAAAATCAAATCTTCCATTAGAATTAAGTTGAATCAGTCCAAGTCCTTTGGGTTCGACCTCGTTTCCACTAGTCTATACGTAGTCTCGTGCGATTGCAAGTAAAAATAGTTATAAATTCAATCAATCATGCCACTAACCATGCATAATTCGGAGTTCGGAGCAAAAAGTTATGACTATTGGAAAATTGTAATGCAGGATAAATAGTAAGCGATCGATCGGCTAAATGAGGCGATCGATCGCCTGAGGAAAAAAATCGAAATTTTCACGATCGATCGTCGCCGTTTGATCGATCGTATCTACTGGAAATTTTTTATGAACAGTACCGATCGATCGGTGAATAGTGCCGATCGAACGCCGTATACGGAAAATGTGATTTTGACCTATTTTGACTCGAATTTGGAGGAGGACTTCGTGGTTTCTCTTCAAACTTATAAATAGGCCTTCTGAAGGAAAGTTTTGGGCATTAGAAAGTAGACCAGAGAGCTTCATTGAAGGCTAGAGAGGAGCAAGAGAAGGAGTCTTTTGGAGCAAAGAAGAAGAAGGATTCATGACGATGGATCTAAATAAATAGGCTTTTCTTTTCTCCCTTTCTATGTGTAACTAAACTTTTATTCAAGGCTTGATGAAGCCCTAGATGTGTATTGCTACTCTTGATAGTTTAATTCTATAAAGTTGATTATGATTAATGCTTAATGCGATTTCATGAGTTTCTTTTGAGTGTTTGATCATAGACTTGATTGATTATGAATGAAATTAGATATTGTGATTGATTTTATGCCCGATCAAGGATAAGATTAATTGCATTATAATAGAGTTGTGATTGATTCTATTCCCGATTAAGGATAGGATTGATTACACAATAGTGGATGAACTTTCGTGTCCTATCAAGAACGTTAGTGAATTCATTAGTAATTCGTGTGTCCGATCAAGAACATGAATTACCATATCATGTTAACTTATGTTTAATAATAATTGAAAATAGTAATTGCATGTCTAGTGGTGGATTCTCTGCCTTGATATTTCTCCATATTGATTAAATCTCAGTTAGATTAGATAAAGTCCATTGCTTTCTTTAGAATTAATTAAACTACATCTTTTACTTCTCTTGAATTTGGTAAAGTATTCACCGTCCCTGAGGTTCGACAACCCTTTAATACTCGCCGTAGTACAATTGCCTTGTGTACTTGCAAGGGTTTTAATTTTAAACGATCAATACACCAATTAAGGTAAAAGTTAAGATGAAAGAAAGAAAACGATACAACCAATTTACTTGGGTTTCATCTACGCCTTAGACGTGAATTTAGCCGGCCATCGAACGAGGAGAACGTTGCTGATTCGTTGGAGTCATCATTTACTATTCACCAAAAATACTGTTCACGATCACTGTAGCAGCACTGTAGCAAAGTTTTGATCATGTGTATGTACTATTCATCGTCTTCTCCACTTAGTCGTGCACTGTAGCGATGTCGAAGGTTACTGTAGCAGTCACAAATCAGTCCTTTTTTGGCCCTTTCTTCCTCTCATCCGGCCTTCTCCTCCTCCCTGTCTCTCTTCCGGCCAAAACCCCGCCGGAATCCAGCCACAACCACACCGGAAAACCCCTGCTTTCCAGCAGAAAATACCTTTGTTAAGCTCTGTTTTCCGGCCTCCTCTCTTCCTCTCAAAAGCTCTCTGTTTTTATAGGTCTTTCTCGATTCCTATTCGAGGAAGGAAAACAAATCGAGTACATTTCACCGAGCTTTCTCGATTAAGCCCAAGCCAAGCTTTCCAAATCAAATCCGACATCCTCATCTTCGCCGGTAGCCAGCTTCTGCTCGAACAAAGCTCGTCTGCCGCCATGCTCATCGTCATGGTCAATCGAGCTTTCGCCGTGACCCGTCGCTCGACATCCAGCTTCACCGGCGCTCGCCCGTGGCCGCCGTCTTGCCCTCGCCGGTGCTCAAGCACCTCTGGTTTTGAACGGCCCGAGCTTTGGCTCGGGTCTTTCCACTTTTTCCTTGAACCAAACCGAACCGAAACGGAATTAACCACTTGAGTTTAATTCGGGTAAAACCCGTTGTATCGATCTCATCCATCCAATCTCATCTCGACGGTTCTTCTCTTTAGTTATTTCTCTTTCGCGTGCTATATTTCCAATGATCATAACTTTTTGCTCAGAACTCTGAATTGTGAACTGTCAGTGGCATTGGAAAGCTGACTTTGTGTACTTTAACATGAAGCTTAAGTCAGTCCAATAATAGATATGCAATCAAAGTAATGAAGGTTAAACATTAGAGTCACGTTTTATTGCAATTCTGCATCTTACTCTTATTTCCAACAAAAGCCAAAAACTATATTAAAGTAGTAGTAATTCAAATCTAACACTAACATAAACATAAGTTTAGGAGATAATAAAATGCATATTTCATGTGTAGATCACATACTATAATCATAATAAGACACATCAAATACTGATAACCTAGCTTACTCCTTCCATATATATGTGCAAGATGCTGTTCAACAAAGCTCGTTGTACAAAAGTTCCACCAAAAAGTAGCTCCATAAAATGCTTCCAAGCCCGATGCTTCTTTCCATAATTTAAAATGTCAATCAACCAGCTATACACAAACTTCATAAGCAGCAAGCTAAGTAGCACAGAAAATGGATCCACTAGGTCAAATAAAGCATAATCTACATCAAAGAAAGTTCAATTTATGGTGAGATATACATGCTAGCCTAACAATTAAAATTACTCTTAGTCTGTTCAATGTATAATTCAAATTTTAACAACCCGTTTGAGCATCAAGTAGAGCAACAGAAGCAACTCAAAAAAATGAATTCAATAAATACAACATACAACTGAAGGCACTATTCATATCAAAGGAACACCCATGACTATGATCCGTAACATTTACAAATTGTTAAAGTCCCATGATTAGGTGTATCCCGTGAATGGAAAACTCCACCATCCCCTACTACCTATCATAGCGATGTTTAAAACAATAACTTGACTAGGGTATGGCTGCCACACATGCAGAGGAACGCAAATCATCTACATTTGTAGAAGTGATCACTCTCTTATGTTGATCCTGCAAACTTATGTTTAATAGAAATTCCCATTAGACATGCGCGTGCAGACAACAATATATAGCGATAAAAGTAAACAATGTACAGTCTAGATAGTTGTTTTACACCAACAAGTAAGACCACAAAGTTCTCCTGTATTTGCCCCACAAAGGTCCCAAAATCGCCAGGAGTCAAATTGATCACCTCCGGGAAGCCACTGCTGGACACAGACTGCCCGGAAGCGGCTAATAAGCCGACCTTGCAAAGAAACACATCTCAAAACAGACCGAGTTGAACCCACGAGAGGAAATGAAACAGACCTCCCGGCGACTTACCTAGCGTCGAGGTGGCAAACTGGCTGATCCGACGAGCCCAATAGTTCCGGCCGGTGGATAGGAGGAGATGATGCACGGAGGCTCAAATCGGTGGCGGATGAAGGGGCCGAGAGGGCGAATGGGAGGGTTGGGGGATATGTTTTAGGGGTTGGTGCTCAGCCGTCCGATCACATGGACGGTTGAGATCATCAGTATAAGGGGTATTTTTGTAACTTATATATCTAGAATCTACTTTCTCTTTATGTTGCCAAATAGACTACTCACTAGAAAGTTGAATTTTCCTTATGTCCAACCAAACACACTTCACTTCATAACTAAAATCCAAGAAGCAGAATACCCTAGATTTTGCTTCTTCTACTCCAAGAAGTTGCAACCAAACAGGCCCTAAAACGAAGGAAGTGGAAGACGGTGGCAAGGAACAGAAGGGCGATTCAGATGACTATGGTGCTTTGCAATGTAGAAGGCAGATGCTTCGGTATGCATCGAAGAGTTGATGGCTTACCTGCGCGGCTGTTCTGTCGCTTGACGCACATCTGACAACATTGGTAGAATCTAATTCATAATGCACTTATCAAACACTGTTTTAACCACCAAACGTAACTATATTAAAGTGTCTCAGCATCAAATTTTTTTTTTTGGGGTGTCTCAGCATCATTTGAAGCATGAAAGGCTTTCTAGTCTCTTTTTGCGAGGATATGGACCCATGGTTGTGTTTGATTGTCACTGTAATTCAGAAAAAGAGAACGACAACTGGAGAAGCTGAGAGACAAAAACTTAAGGTGCCTAATCTTCTTCACTTTTTAATACCAAAATGAACTTACGAAAATAAATAATACCAGAATGGAGTTTACAAGACATGGGAGATGAATCAATAGAGTATTAAACAGGAAGGGAAAAAAAATTCGGCCAAGATGAGAATGATAACAGCCAACAATCAAACATTTACAAATAAATAGGAAATCATAAACCTGAAATAAATCCTACATTGAGTTTTGTTAGTGGAAGAAGTAAGAAACAAGTAGACAACTGCACTCAGTTGATGGGGTCCATATCATAGCCAAGTAATTGAAGGGGAAATACCGCTTATTCATTGCCAACAAATCGGTGTACAGTGTGAGACTGAATGATCAATATACAAGTCTTGGAAGGAAGAGCTAGGGAGAGGATTTAGGGAGCCATTCCTGTGATATTGGGACCTGAAGACCTGGTTGGAATGTGAGAAGAATGTAGTCTTGAATTATCAAACCATAAGGCCTATTGCACTTATCTCCTACTGCCACATTCATCCTTTCACACTAGAATATTTCAAAGTTTTTCTAACATCAGAAGTTGTTTTGTCAACAAAGTGGAGGCCAGAAATGTTATTGCATCAATAAATCTTTAAGACAACAAAAAAACAGGAAGTTAACAACGTTAAATTACCATGCTAATAAACTCCTATTATGGTAGCTAGGTATCTACAATCTAAACAAAGTAGAATGTTCCACAACAATGTTAAAATCAAAACACTCTTTTCCTCTCATGTTTGGTAGGCAACTTCCGGGATTTGAAGTTTTCCTCCTGCAATTCCCATCATCCACCTTCTCCTTCCCCTTCATGATCTTTGTCTTTATCACACGCAGAAAAATTGGAAATGCTAAAAAAACTCATCTTTTCCTGCAATTAGCTGTCCAACCCTCTCAATATCACCCAAATGGGAACCAACCATTTCCATCTAAGGAAGCAAAGACTTCTAATCTGCGATCAAATATGGTATGGCATCCTTTCTGAAGTAAATTTTCTGAAAGATTTTCTCATCATAGTGATACTTCATGCCTTCATCAAATCATATAATGAATATGTTACAAGTTTGTAAAAATACTATAAGCAATGTAGTAAACTAAAATGAGATCTCTTCGTCAAACAATCCCCATTTGAGTAAATAGTTCAACTATTATGACACTTTTTATAGCAAATAGGAATTCAATGCCACATTATCACAATCTTCAATTTACAAAAAATATTATAGTAGAACATGCTTACTGATAACCAAACAGATGAAAAACGCATATTATCATCAGCAACATCGACACAACCATTTGCGAGGTCAAAGAGAATTCATTTAATCAAAATGTACAGATTATTAAGCCATGCTCCCATGTAAAAGCAGACTGGTTTTCATTGTCACCAGCTTTGTGATGGAAGATGGCTATATTAATATTTCATGTGCAACCATCATGCCATGAAGCCAATCCACATATTTGGAAAGGTGTTGTTGTGACGCCAGCCCAGGACGTCACAACCCATACGTCAGCAGCAGTGGCAACTGGGTTATCTATTAGGAGTAGATTTGCTTCGATAAATAAGAGTCTTGATTGTAATTAGGCCCAATTGGGCAACTGACGTTGTAATGGGCTGTAAGCACGTAGTTAGTGGCCCATCAGATTGACAGATGGCGTTGGCCCTAGCCTGACCGCCATCTTCTCTTTTAAATGGAGGTCGTCCTCCCCTAATGGAACTCATGCATTGAAAGTTATTCTCCTTTCTTCCTTCTTATTCCCAATTCCCTTCTCTCTCGAGCCATTGTGACCCAGCGGTCACAACATTGGTATCAGAGCCGTTGCGATCTGCAATGCCTCCTCGTAAGCAACCAGCAATGCCCTCCGACGTCCCACCGGAGACGGAGGCGACGAGAGAGACAGCAAACCCACAGGTGGATACTGACTCGACACAAACCAACATGCCGTCTATCATGACGGCCATTCATGAAGAACTCCGTGAACTGCATTTGGAGCGGACTCAACGGCAGTCTCCACAACAAGCAACGATGGTGTCTCCCCCGCAGTCAATGATGAACGTGGGAAGCTCCAGTCGAGCAGGAGGCCATCAAACGCTGGGCAGCTCCTTGCTCGGTCCTGGCGCTGGCCAACCACCCACTCATGGCATATAATTGGGTTCCTTAAACGCAAACGTAGAGGGTGGCTCCCTGGGCACTCACAACCCAGGCACACAAGGTGTTCGACGAAATGTCACAATGACCACACCTCAACGAAACGTGTAAGCGGAGTTCGAAGAGGAGTTGGAGGATCCTTGGAGGTCTTGCGGAAGCCTGAGGGGCAGCGCTGAGCCCCGTCTGGCCAGGCTATAGTTTCCGCGATACAATGGCGAAGACGACCCAGTGGAATGGTTGTATAAAGCGGACAAGTTTTTTGCCTATCAGGGGACCTACTCTGATGCAGAACGTCTCCGAGTGGCAGCCTTTCACTTGGACGGGGATGCATCCATCTGGTTCCAGGCATACGAAAAAGAAATCAGATTTCCTACATGGGCGTCCTTCTCTGACGAACTATGCGTGCAGTTCGGGCCTAATGAGTTTCAGGACTTCAATGAGATGCTGTCTACACTGAGACAGACAACTTCGGTGAGGGCTTATTACTCCGAATTTATGAAAATTGCAAACAGGCTACCGGAATGGCCGATAGCGGCTCTTGTCGGCACCTTCAAGCGGGGCTTGAAGCCAGAAATTGTGGATGAAATGCGCTATTTTCCTTGCCACACGATGAGGGATGTGGTGCGGCATGCCCGTATTGAAGAAGAGAAGCTTGCCCGTCAGCAAAGGGGGGCCAGGAGCACCTTCAACCAGCGGCCTTATACTTCCGCCCCCCCTGCAACGGCGCCAGCACCTGGGTCAGCCCCTATCAATCGTTCCAACGTGCCAGGGGCAACACCGCTTCCTATCCGTCTCCTGACACCAGCCCAGGTGGCTGAGAGACGCGCTAAGGGTCTTTGCTTCAACTGCGACGAGAAATTCGTCCAAGGCCATCATTGTTCAGTACGGGGCAGTCTACTCATTGAGGAGGCAGAGGAGGAAGAATCTTCCCAGTCTGACGAGGTAACTCCTCCCTATGCCTCTGTGCAGCCCGAAATTTCGGTGCATGCCTATACTGGCTCCTTCACACCACGGACCATGAGGGTCCAAGGCCTATTGAAACGCCAACAGGTTGCCATCTTGATCGACAGTGGGTCGACTCACAACTTCATCAACGACCGCGTGGCTCAGTGCCTTGGGTGTTATGTGACAGATGCTCAACCCTTTGACGTGTTGATTGGAGATGGCAAGCATCTGCGTAGTTCGGGGGTGTGTGCTCAGGCCTCTTTGACCATTCAAGGACACACGTTTACTACCGATCTATTTCTCTTGCCTACCAAAGGAGCGGATGTGGTTTTGGGTGTACAATGGCTACAGGAGCTGGGCGATGTCACATGGAATTTTCGCGACCTCATCATGGACTTTGAGGTCCAAGGAGAGCGAGTGCGCATCCAGGGATTTCGGCCAGGCACATTACATTCAGCACAGGCCGTGGAATCTTTATCGCGGTATACACCACAGGGGGTCTTTCTACAGCAACGTGCCATTATGGACGTGGACCAGGGGGATTTGCCTCCGGATATGCGTCTCCTCCTAGACGAGCATACAGCCATCTTTGCTGAACCCACTGGCCTTCCCCCACAGCGGCTCCATGATCACCACATTCCACTCCTTCCGGGGGCCCAGCCCACTAATATACGGCCATATAGGTACCCGCACATACAGAAGGCTGAAATTGAGAGACTGGTGGGCGACATGCTACGCACAGGTATTATTCAACCAAGTCACAGCTCTTTTTCCTCACCTGTGCTACTTGTTCGTAAGAAGGATGGCACGTGGCGTTTCTGTGTGGACTATCGCGCCCTCAATGCCATAACGATCAAAGATAAGTATCCCATCCCTGTCATCGAAGAACTACTGGATGAATTAGCAGGCGCTACAGTTTTTAGCAAATTAGACTTGCGTTCCGGGTACCATCAAATCCGGATGCGAGCATCTGACACGGCCAAAACTGCATTTCGGACTCATGATGGCCATTTTGAGTTTTTGGTCATGCCATTTGGACTCACAAATGCACCTGCTACATTCCAGAGCCTCATGAACGATTTATTTCGACCTTTCCTCCGTCGGTTCGTCTTGGTCTTCTTTGATGATATACTCATTTACAGTGCTTCGTGGGCAGACCATCTGGATCACCTCAGGTCGGTTTTCACTATCCTACGTGATAATTCCCTATTTCTCAAACGGTCGAAATGTTCCTTTGGCAGTTCACAGGTTGAATACTTGGGCCATATTATCTCAAGCGAAGGGGTGGCCACCGACCCTTCCAAGGTCACGGCTATGTTATCGTGGCCACCACCTACCAGCGTCAAGGCCTTACGTGGTTTTTTGGGTTTGACTGGATATTACCGCCGCTTCATCAGCTACTACGGTATCATTGCCAGCCCTCTCACCGCCCTGTTAAAAAAGGGGGCTTTTATATGGACCGAGGCAGCGCAGGCTTCATTTGATCAACTGAAGCAGGCCATGGCTAGTGCCCCCGTGTTGAGACTACCTGACTTTAGCCTCCCATTTATAGTTGAGACCGACGCCTCAGACACAGGCCTTGGGGCCGTTCTTCTGCAGCAGAACAAACCGATTGCCTTTTACAGCAAATCCTTGTCTGAACGTACACTTGCTCTATCGGCCTATGAACGGGAGATGTTAGCCATTATCCATGCCATCACCAAATGGCGACCCTGCCTATTGGGCCGCAAATTCATTATCCATACTGATCATCAGCATTGAAGTACTTCTGTAGCGACCGTATTTTTTTTTTCTATATTATTAAGGTAATTTTTCCTTGCTAAATGGGAGTAAATTTGAATTCTGGAAATTTCATTAAAAATCAAAAATTTGAAGTTTTCCGTCAGACCGATCGATCGCCTCCAAACGGCTTCGATCGGCAGACGATCGACCGGCTTCGTAAGGCATCGATCGCGAGACGATCGATCGCGTTATACGTACCGATCGATCGCCAGTGGAATTGCGATTTCCGAGGCAATTCCGTTGGGAAACGTTTTGGGCTGATTTTGGGGGATTTCTTTGGGTCATATCTTGCCTGATTTACCTGTTGAAGGGGTTCTAAACGTGGTAATTGGAATTAGTTTCAAAACCCTAATTGATATCTTTTTGGAAATCATTTTAATGGGAGATTTAAATTGCCTAAAATTATAGTAAATTTGGGCTGAACGTGGGACACTCTTTTGGGAGGTTGAATGGGCCTCTCTTGTGCTCATAGTTGGCCCAAGAAGAGTCCTTAAAAGTTTTGCTTTTACTTAGTAAGTTACCTAGGTAAATTGGTAAATACTTAAGAGGAGATAAGATCCTATCTTAATTGCAATCAAATCAGAATATTTTGTGGTTAGTAGAGATCTCAATCTGGAGATTTGGATGGGCTGGGTTTGATCTTGGCCCTTAGATGAAGTGGAGACGGACGGTGGAGATTTGGGAGAAAAATCTATTTAAACCCTTGGAAAAAGGGGCGCCCAACCCTTTGGGAACCGGCAGCCCTCTTTTCCTTTTTCTTTGGTGATTTCTTCTCCCCCATTTCGTTCTCCCCCTTCTCTCCTAACCCTCAGTAAGCCTCTTCAAGTAGAGTGTGCTTTGGTGGTGGTTCGGTTCGTGTGGAGATCGCAAAGAAGCGGGTTTCGTTTCAAACCGGTTCACGTGCAAATTAGTACCGGTTCTTTTGTAAGATGCTCTTTTTCTCACAGCATATTTGCATGAAAGTTTTGATCTTTATGTTGAGTACCACGTGCTGATGTTGTGTGACAAGTTTGACTTATTTTCGTTTGGAATTAATTGTTCTAATTGTTGATATCTATTCAATTGTTGCATACCGATCTAATTGTTGTTGTGATTCTCTTATACACTATTCGATCAAGACATCCCTGAGGTATACCATTCTTTTGCTACACTTTTGATCACATGTTTGCTGTCTATATCTACTGTTAGTACCATGTTTCAAGTGGTTTAAGGTTCTGGTCATGAAAAGTTGTCATCTTTCTTGAAATACATCAACCGATGTCATGTTCTTGCATGCTTTGACCTAATCAATCTAACTTGTGTCTAATCCATGTGTTTCTCATCCAAAAGCAGCAATATTTCAGATTTGAATCCTCTGGTATGTGGCGTCCTTTTGTGTCAAAAGTTGTACTTTGTGTTGTGGTTCTATGTCCGAATAAAGTTGTCCACTTTAGGTAGTATATGCCTTAATTGATATGATATATGAGTAATATGATTATCTAGAAGAGACTAAAGGATATATTGATAAGAGAAAGTGTAAATCCTTGATGGAGCATTGCTCGTGGACCTTAAGACCTCTCTAATGGATCTGACCAGGAGCCGAGGTGTCCTGGAATAGTTGTCCAATTTGCGGGTTAATGTGCCATTAAGACTAATTGGTAAAACAGCTTTAAAAGAGACTTGTAGGCTGATTATTATACATTTAATGGTCTGACCAGAAGCTAATAAAGGCCTATTATGATGTGGTTTTGAGTCTAAAAGACTTGGGTTAAGGTTAGAATTAGTGAAATCAAGTGAAAATTAAGTTATTACTTAATGTAGTGCTCGCGGCCAGGATGTAACCTGCACCGACAGACTGCATTCTAAAATCCATAACTAATTGTAAAAAATTCGGAAAATTATTCTGTAAATTGGGTAATGACCTGCGGACATAGGGCTGTTTTCCATAAAAATTTCAGAGACTTTTAAGTTCTGTGTAAGTCGGGATAAATCCGGGAATGGGGCTGTTGTGTCTATAACAGTGACCTTTCTCGGTTATAAATAAAACGCTACGCTAAGACCATGTATATCTATGATATAACATAAGGAGGGTACTGTAGCATAAGACTTCCAGAGGGTACTTATGATAATATCATGAGTGGAGTATTGTCTTTTTATACCAATCATTGAGTTCGTCAATGTTCTCCTCGCGGTGCCTAACATCGCGTGTCTTCTATTATTGAAACCCTATTGACAGGTTAGAGTTATCCTTTTCTATTCTACCAGTAGTAAGCTTTTGAGTCACCTTAAGAGTCGTGAGGACCAGGGTTGGCCTTGATTGAATCAGTGTATGGTGATGACATTGGAAGAGTCTATACCGAAGAGTCAGTTTCAAGTCAACCCGTGCTTAGGCACCTACCCGCTGATGGTTAATCTCTTGAGAGTCAGTTACCATTAAAGACTGAGAATTCCATTGAACTCCTCTGAGAGTCCTATTGTTGAAGATTATTAATTCATGAGAATATCATGTTGAGTTAGACAGATCCAGTTCCATGTAAACTGCTTCTCCGCCAAGAGTTTTGTTGATACTCTTAGGTTGGATCATAGTATGCTCACGAGCCATAGCTAGACCCAGAGTGGTCTCCGATGATTATGAACCTCCATAGTTCAGCCGATGACGGCAACGCGTGCGCCCATTGTGCCCGTAAGCACCGATGGAGCCAGCATCCCTAGACGCTTGGCCGGGTTCCTACGTAGAACCTCTAGGATGTTCTGGTATTGAAGTCCATAGAGAAAGTGGACTGATCAGAAAGCAGAAATTGACATTTTCGACACATTGGTTGTCCCGATCAGATATTTTGCCTATCTCCTTACTCTTTGAAAGTCTGGAGTCGTATTGTTTATGTTGATTCATTTTACCCTGATCAGTGAGAGTTGTCAGGTGTTGTAATTTTCCAGGTAAGTAAATCCTGTGTTCATTTTGTCCTGAGGCATTGGACCTGATTATCATTGAATTACCTTATTGCCTTTATTTTCTGTGAGTTTTTCTGGCATCCTACTGAGTATTTCCTCTGGAATACTCACGCATCTTCTGATGCAGGGCGTAGAGCTGAAGAGGCGTGATCAGCATTCTTTTGGACGTGGAGATTGGTGCTCGTAGGAGTCGTGAAGGCTTATTGCATGAAATTTATTTTGCTATTTGTTGGATGTTTATCCTTTTCTGGATAGTTGTGGCCTGCGTGTCACTCAGTTATTATTTGCTTTCGTAAAAATAATTGACGCTTAGTAAGTCAGTAACAGTGTTTAGTTATTTCAATTCTTTTGAACGATTGTTTACGTCATCATGATCCTGCTATTCCCTTTTATGTTATGGGATTTGTGGTGATGAATCGAGTATTCGGTCCGTCCCAGGTTTCCTACCCTTGTAACCATCATTGGATTATCGCTTCCGCGCATATCAGGGTTTTGGAAATTTGGGGCGTGACAGCTTGGTATTGGAGCTCAGGATGACCTAGATAATTGTTCTAAGATTTGAAATAACTTTGGGTTATAAAGTGTGAAACCCTAAAATGAGAGTTGAAGCCTAATTGTACTTAAAGCCTAATAAGACCTTTTCTTTAGGAAATGGTGTTAACGCGTAGCGGAAGAATCTACGAGAAGGACCAACAAGAGGCAACCCGTCTGTGGCTAGATGAGTGGAAGCTTCAGGACGTGGGGAGTGGAACTGAGGAAGAGCCTTACCTGATCGACGTAGAGGAAGAACCAGATATGGAGGATCCCGAAGAAGATCCGGATGAAGACCCGGAGGAGGATCCCGAGGAAGATCTGGAAGAAGACCCGGAGGAGGATACCGAGGAAGATCCGGAAGAAGACCCAGAGGAGGACCCTGAAGAGGAGCATGTGGTCGTGATCAACCAAGAGTTTCTAACGGTCTTAAATCATCCAGTATATGTTCGGGCGAGGGACGATCCAGACCTCTTTTATACCCTTTATATCAGGTTCAAATCTCTAGGGTATAGGTGGCCTCACATGACGGATTGGGAGATCGATTGGTATGCGGACCACCTAGTGTTTGCACCGATGCACGTGTCCCTAGCTATTCTAGACGAGTACCTCTGAGATGTGGTGTTCAGGGACTCGATTAGGAAGTTTTAAATTGAGTAGGATTTTTAATAACCCTGCGTTCTTATCAGGGATTTAGGTGTAATTGCTTCTTTCGAATTGAATAAAAGACTCCATTTTAATTTTGTCATTGGTGTGTTCCTTGTGTTGTTTGTGCTCGTCGTTTGTGTTTGTATGCCTGTTTGTTTGTCGCGCTAGGAGTCTTGGACTGAAGGAAGAATTAAAATGAAACATGGTGTTAAGTTCTAATTCTCCTTCTTTCCATGACTGTAGATTTTCGGAGATGGCAACGATGGGAGCTCGCGGCAGACGATCTGGTACTGAACCCAACTCTCAGCAGGAGGAGACCTCGAGCCAAAACCTGTCTGATGTGGTGCGCGAGTTGGCCAGGGAGTTAAGGAACGACCGTGGATCTAGCAACACTCCAAATGCAAAACCACCAACGCTGGAGCGATTCAAAAGAGCTGGACCCGCATTCTCGGGAGACGATAACCCTGAGAAGGCAGAGCGCTGGATTGTGGAAGTGGAACGTCTCTTCAAGGGGATGAAAGTTCCGTCAGACGAAAGGGTAGTCTTCGCAACCTATTTGTTTGTGGGAGAAGCTGTCTTCTGGTGGGAGTCAGCAGAACGAAACAACTTTGGAGCTGGACAAGACGTTACATGGGAAGAGTTTAAGGAGGTATTCAACAGGAAATACTTTCCTCCGCATGTGCAGCGCAGGAAGGAAAAAGAATTTCTAGAGCTGGTTCAGGGATCGATGTCTGTACTTCAGTACGAGACTAAGTTCGAGCAACTGCAACGATTTGCAACTGATGCTTGCCCTAACGATCTTGTGAAGGCAAGAAGGTTCGTGGATGGTTTACGCGACGGTCTAAGGGCGAAGGTGCTAGTTTTGCAACCAGCAACTGTGGCAAAGGCGGTCGAACTTGCTTCTATTTTGGAAGACGATTACAAAAGGACCCAGGAGCGGAAAGGAAATGCCGGTAAGGGTCAGGATGGTACTGTCAAGCGATCCGGATTTAAGAGGTTTGGGAATGGTGGACGTTTTAATAATCGGCCAGCCAAACAGCAGAGACAACAACAACCTCAGCAAAACCACGGGAATGGACAGAATCGGGCAATGGTTCCTTATCGTCAACCTCAGCGTATCGACGGTCCAGGAGCGGGAGGCAAGTGCAGATTTTGCGGGCAGCAATCTCATGCAGGGAAGCCGTGTCCACAGGATACTCAGAGGTGTTTCAGCTGCAATGAAGTTGGTCACATTGCGACCTACTGTCCTAATCGTAACAAGAAAGCAGGAGGGGAGTCAAGTAAAAAGGCTCAGGCGCGAGTCTTCGCTCTGACTTCGGCGGACGCCCAAGCTTCGGATGATGTCATCGAAGGTACTCTACTTATCTTGAATAGATTAGCTAGAGTATTGATAGACCCGGGATCGTCTAGATCCTTTATTTCTGTGGTGTTTGCTGCTAGTCTAGAAAAGAAGCCTTCTAGACTTGGGTGTGATCTTTTCATTTCTACTCCTGTTGGGGACTCAGTGATAGCAACTGAGTATCTGGAGGACTCTCCTGTTGTGATTGATGATGTGATGTTGACTGCTGACCTTGTTCTGTTTGAAATGTTTGACTTCGATGTGATTTTGGGTATGGATTGGTTAGCTAGATTTGGCGCTACTGTTGATTGTAGTAAGAAGAGGGTATATTTTAGAATTCCGGGAAAGAGAGAATTAAGGTTCCGAGGAATTCGTTCAAAGAAGGAAAATTGTTTAATTTCTGCAATGAAAGTTCAGAAATTAGTAGCAAAAGGGTGTAAAGCCTTTTTAGCTACCGTAGTAACAGAAGAGAAAGCTACTCCGAGAATAGAAGAAATTGAAGTAGTAAGCGAATTTTCCGATGTGTTTCCGGAGGAGTTGCCGGGTTTGCCACCAAAACGGGATGTTGACTTTACTATAGATCTATTACCAGGAACTGCACCGATATTGAAGGCACCTGCTGAATTAAAGGAATTGAAAGAACAGCTACAGGAGTTACTGGATAAACGGTTGATTCATCCGAGCGTGTCTCCTTGGGGAGCACCGGTTCTATTTGTGAAGAAAAAAGATGGATCCATGAGACTGTGTATAGACTATCGGATGCTGAATCAAGTGACAGTAAAGAATAAGTATCCGTTGCCAAGGATTGATGACTTATTTGACCAACTGCAATCAGCAAGAGTTTTCTCAAGGATCGATTTGCGGTCAGGATACCATCAGTTGAGGATCAAGGAGGAAGACATCTCTAAAACAGCTTTCAGAACCCGATACGGACACTATGAGTTTCTAGTGAGGCCGTTTGGTCTGACAAATCCCCCTGCAGCATTCATGGATATGATGAATAGAATCTTTAAGGCACTGCTGGATCAGTTTGTGATTGTGTTCGTCGATGATATTTTGGTCTACTCTGCAAGCCGGGAAGAACACCAAAGGCACTTAACTCAAGTGTTACAAATTTTGCGAGATAACCAGTTATATGCTAAGTTCAGCAAATGCGAATTTTGGTTGGACAGAGTAAACTTCTTGGGTCATGTGATATCAAAAGACGGAGTTTCGGTGGACCCGACGAAGGTGGAAGCCGTTCTACATTGGGAGCAACCAAAGAGCGTAACTGAGATAAGGAGTTTTCTGGGATTAGCAGGATATTATCGAAGATTCATTGAAGGATTTTCTAGCTTGGCGCTGCCAATGACTAAGTTAACCAGGAAGGGAGTAAAGTATAATTGGAACGAGGATTGTGAGAGAAGTTTTCAAGAACTGAAAAGAAGACTGACTTCGGCACCGATTCTGAAACTTCCATCAGGATCTGGTGGGTTTGTGATTTACAGCGATGCATCGAGATGCGGTTTGGGCTGCGTGTTGATGCAGAATGGACATGTGGTGGCTTATGCGTCAAGACAATTAAAAATTCATGAGCAGAATTATCCCACTCACGATTTGGAGTTGGCGGCCGTAGTCTTTGCTTTAAAGATTTGGAGGCATTATTTATATGGAGAAACTTTCGAAGTATTCACTGATCACAAGAGCCTGAAGTACATCTTTTCTCAGAAAGACCTGAATATGAGACAAAGGCGATGGTTGGAGTATCTGAAGGACTATGACTTCTCTATCCACTACCATCCCGGTAAGGCGAATGTGGTTGCTGATGCATTAAGCAGAAAGACAGGAATAGTAGCATATATGATGGTACAAGAATGGCGAATGATGGAAGACTTAGGAGCGTGTAACCTAGAATGGCCAACCTCTAAGAGAGTGTCATTCCTAGGAAATATCTCGGTGAGATCAACAATGTATGAGAAGGTGCTTGATGCACAAAAGAATAATCCTCATATGCAAAAGTTGTTGGAGAAACAAGGATTCAAGAAAGGGATTGATGGAAGCATCTTATTCCAAGGAAGATTGGTTGTGCCAAAGAATACGGAGTTGAGACAAGAACTTCTCCAAGAGGCGCATCATTCACGGTATGCAATTCATCCCGGGAGCACCAAGTTGTATCAGGACTTGAAGAGGAACCTTTGGTGGAACGGAATGAAGCGAGACATTGGGAGGTTCGTCTCCAGATGTTTAACATGTCAGCAAGTAAAAATAGAACATCAGAGACCGGCAGGATTATTACAACCGCTAGAGATTCCACAGTGGAAATGGGATCATATTACCATGGATTTCGTGGTAGCACTACCAAAGACCCAGAAACAAAAGGATGCAATTTGGGTGATCGTGGACCGACTCACAAAGACAGCTCATTTTCTGCCGATTCGATGGAAACAGAACCCAGAAAGTTTAGCTGAGCTGTATATCAGAGAAATAGTAAGACTGCACGGTACACCGATATCAATCGTATCTGATCGAGATCCAAGGTTCACATCCAGAACATGGAAAGGTATCCAGGAGGCATTGGGTACGAAGCTTAGTTTCAGTACAGCATTTCACCCGCAGAGCGATGGGCAGTCAGAAAGAACGATTCAAACTCTGGAAGATATGCTCAGAGCGTGTGCCATTGACTGGAAAGGAAATTGGGACGATCACTTACCACTGATCGAATTTGCCTATTATAACAGTTACCACTCTAGTATTGGAATGGCACCATTTGAGGCACTATATGGAAGACCGTGTAGATCACCTACGTGTTGGACTGAAGTTGGAGAGTGTCAGGTAATGAAGTCAGAATTGATACAACATTGTGCAGAGAAGGTGAAGCGGATTCGACAAAGAATACAGACAGCGCAGAGCAGGCAGAAGAGCTATGCGGACAATCGTCGACGAGAGCTGGAGTTTCAGGAAGGAGACAAGGTATTCTTAAAAGTTTCTCCGTCAAAAGGAGTTATGAGGTTTGGTAGGAGAGGGAAGCTGAGCCCGAGGTTCGTTGGACCCTTTGAGATCTTGGAAAGGGTTGGGCCGGTTGCTTACAGACTGGCCTCACCCCCACAGCTGGCAGAGGTACACAATACATTTCACATATCAATGTTGAGGAAGTATGTGCCGGATGAGTCTCATGTATTGGATTATACCACGATGGAACTTGAAGCAGACTTATCATTTCCGATGAGACCGATCAAGATACTAGATAGGAAGGATCAGGTGTTACGAAAGAAGACTATACCGTTGGTGAAGGTTCTGTGGCAAAACCAGCACTCCGAGGAAATGACATGGGAAACCGAGAATGAGATGAAGAAGTCCTACCCTCAACTCTTCGAAGAATAATTGCGGCATTTCAGGGACCAAATGTTCTTTAAGGAGGGGAGGATGTAGAGACCGTATTTTTTTTCTATATTATTAAGGTAATTTTTCCTTGCTAAATGGGAGTAAATTTGAATTCTGGAAATTTCATTAAAAATCAAAAATTTGAAGTTTTCCATCAGACCGATCGATCGCCTTCAAACGGCTTCGATCGGCAGACGATCGACCGGCTTCGTAAGGCATCGATCGCGAGACGATCGATCGCGTTATACGTACCGATCGATCGCCAGTGGAATTGCGATTTCCGAGGCAATTCCGTTGGGAAACGTTTTGGGCTGATTTTGGGGGACCTCAAGCGAAGGGGTGGCCACCGACCCTTCCAAGGTCACGGCTATGTTATCGTGGCCACCACCTACCAGCGTCAAGGCCTTACGTGGTTTTTTGGGTTTGACTGGATATTACCGCCGCTTCATCAGCTACTACGGTATCATTGCCAGCCCTCTCACCGCCCTGTTAAAAAAGGGGGCTTTTATATGGACCGAGGCAGCGCAGGCTTCATTTGATCAACTGAAGCAGGCCATGGCTAGTGCCCCCGTGTTGAGACTACCTGACTTTAGCCTCCCATTTATAGTTGAGACCGACGCCTCAGACACAGGCCTTGGGGCCGTTCTTCTGCAGCAGAACAAACCGATTGCCTTTTACAGCAAATCCTTGTCTGAACGTACACTTGCTCTATCGGCCTATGAACGGGAGATGTTAGCCATTATCCATGCCATCACCAAATGGCGACCCTGCCTATTGGGCCGCAAATTCATTATCCATACTGATCATCAGCATTGAAGTACTTCTGTAGCGACCGTATTTTTTTTTTCTATATTATTAAGGTAATTTTTCCTTGCTAAATGGGAGTAAATTTGAATTCTGGAAATTTCATTAAAAATCAAAAATTTGAAGTTTTCCGTCAGACCGATCGATCGCCTCCAAACGGCTTCGATCGGCAGACGATCGACCGGCTTCGTAAGGCATCGATCGCGAGACGATCGATCGCGTTATACGTACCGATCGATCGCCAGTGGAATTGCGATTTCCGAGGCAATTCCGTTGGGAAACGTTTTGGGCTGATTTTGGGGGATTTCTTTGGGTCATATCTTGCCTGATTTACCTGTTGAAGGGGTTCTAAACGTGGTAATTGGAATTAGTTTCAAAACCCTAATTGATATCTTTTTGGAAATCATTTTAATGGGAGATTTAAATTGCCTAAAATTATAGTAAATTTGGGCTGAACGTGGGACACTCTTTTGGGAGGTTGAATGGGCCTCTCTTGTGCTCATAGTTGGCCCAAGAAGAGTCCTTAAAAGTTTTGCTTTTACTTAGTAAGTTACCTAGGTAAATTGGTAAATACTTAAGAGGAGATAAGATCCTATCTTAATTGCAATCAAATCAGAATATTTTGTGGTTAGTAGAGATCTCAATCTGGAGATTTGGATGGGCTGGGTTTGATCTTGGCCCTTAGATGAAGTGGAGACGGACGGTGGAGATTTGGGAGAAAAATCTATTTAAACCCTTGGAAAAAGGGGCGCCCAACCCTTTGGGAACCGGCAGCCCTCTTTTCCTTTTTCTTTGGTGATTTCTTCTCCCCCATTTCGTTCTCCCCCTTCTCTCCTAACCCTCAGTAAGCCTCTTCAAGTAGAGTGTGCTTTGGTGGTGGTTCGGTTCGTGTGGAGATCGCAAAGAAGCGGGTTTCGTTTCAAACCGGTTCACGTGCAAATTAGTACCGGTTCTTTTGTAAGATGCTCTTTTTCTCACAGCATATTTGCATGAAAGTTTTGATCTTTATGTTGAGTACCACGTGCTGATGTTGTGTGACAAGTTTGACTTATTTTCGTTTGGAATTAATTGTTCTAATTGTTGATATCTATTCAATTGTTGCATACCGATCTAATTGTTGTTGTGATTCTCTTATACACTATTCGATCAAGACATCCCTGAGGTATACCATTCTTTTGCTACACTTTTGATCACATGTTTGCTGTCTATATCTACTGTTAGTACCATGTTTCAAGTGGTTTAAGGTTCTGGTCATGAAAAGTTGTCATCTTTCTTGAAATACATCAACCGATGTCATGTTCTTGCATGCTTTGACCTAATCAATCTAACTTGTGTCTAATCCATGTGTTTCTCATCCAAAAGCAGCAATATTTCAGATTTGAATCCTCTGGTATGTGGCGTCCTTTTGTGTCAAAAGTTGTACTTTGTGTTGTGGTTCTATGTCCGAATAAAGTTGTCCACTTTAGGTAGTATATGCCTTAATTGATATGATATATGAGTAATATGATTATCTAGAAGAGACTAAAGGATATATTGATAAGAGAAAGTGTAAATCCTTGATGGAGCATTGCTCGTGGACCTTAAGACCTCTCTAATGGATCTGACCAGGAGCCGAGGTGTCCTGGAATAGTTGTCCAATTCGCGGGTTAATGTGCCATTAAGACTAATTGGTAAAACAGCTTTAAAAGAGACTTGTAGGCTGATTATTATACATTTAATGGTCTGACCAGAAGCTAATAAAGGCCTATTATGATGTGGTTTTGAGTCTAAAAGACTTGGGTTAAGGTTAGAATTAGTGAAATCAAGTGAAAATTAAGTTATTACTTAATGTAGTGCTCGCGGCCAGGATGTAACCTGCACCGACAGACTGCATTCTAAAATCCATAACTAATTGTAAAAAATTCGGAAAATTATTCCGTAAATTGTAATGACCTGCGGACATAGGGCTGTTTGCCATAAAAATTTCAGAGACTTTTAAGTTCTGTGTAAGTCGGGATAAATCCGGGAATGGGGCTGTTGTGTCTATAACAGTGACCTTTCTCGGTTATAAATAAAACGCTACGCTAAGACCATGTATATCTATGATATAACATAAGGAGGGTACTGTAGCATAAGACTTCCAGAGGGTACTTATGATAGTATCATGAGTGGAGTATTGTCTTTTTATACCAATCATTGAGTTCGTCAATGTTCTCCTCGCGGTGCCTAACATCGCGTGTCTTCTATTATTGAAACCCTATTGACAGGTTAGAGTTATCCTTTTCTATTCTACCAGTAGTAAGCTTTTGAGTCACCTTAAGAGTCGTGAGGACCAGGGTTGGCCTTGATTGAATCAGTGTATGGTGATGACATTGGAAGAGTCTATACCGAAGAGTCAGTTTCAAGTCAACCCATGCTTAGGCACCTACCCGCTGATGGTTAATCTCTTGAGAGTCAGTTACCATTAAAGACTGAGAATTCCATTGAACTCCTCTGAGAGTCCTATTGTTGAAGATTATTAATTCATGAGAATATCATGTTGAGTTAGACAGATCCAGTTCCATGTAAACTGCTTCTCCGCCAAGAGTTTTGTTGATACTCTTAGGTTGGATCATAGTATGCTCACGAGCCATAGCTAGACCCAGAGTGGTCTCCGATGATTATGAACCTCCGTAGTTCAGCCGATGACGGCAACGCGTACGCTTTAGATTGTTAGACATTACGGAAGGTCTGCAATCTCCGCCCATTGTGCCCGTAAGCACCGATGGGGCCAGCATCCCTAGACGCTTGGCCGGGTTCCTACGTAGAAAGTGGACTGATCAGATAGCAGAAATTGACATTTTCGACACATTGGTTGTCCCGATCAGATATTTTGCCTATCTCCTTACTCTTTGAAAGTCTGGAGTCGTATTGTTTACGTTGATTCATTTTACCCTGATCAGTGAGAGTTGTCAGGTGTTGTAATTTTCCAGGTAAGTAAATCCTGTGTTCATTTTGTCCTGAGGCATTGGACCTGATTATCATTGAATTACCTTATTGCCTTTATTTTCTGTGAGTTTTTCTGGCATCCTACTGAGTATTTCCTCTGGAATACTCACGCATCTTCTGATGCAGGGCGTAGAGCTGAAGAGGCGTGATCAGCATTCTTTTGGACTTGGAGGTTGGTGCTCGTAGGAGTCGTGAAGGCTTATTGCATGAAATTTATTTTGCTATTTGTTGGATGTTTATCTTTTTCTGGATAGTTGTGGCCTGCGTGTCACTCAGTTATTATTTGCTTTCGTAAAAATAATTGACGCTTAGTAAGTCAGTAACAGTGTTTAGTTATTTCAATTCTTTTGAACGATTGTTTACGTCATCATGATCCTGCTATTCCCTTTTATGTTATGGGATTTGTGGTGATGAATCGAGTATTCGGTCCGTCCCAGGTTTCCTACCCTTGTAACCATCATTGGATTATCGCTTCCGCGCATATCAGGGTTTTGGAAATTTGGGGCGTGACAACTTCTTGGAACAACGGGTAGCTACTCCGGCACAGCAAAGGTGGGTCAGTAAATTGCTGGGTTATGACTATGAAATTATGTACAAGAAAGGTTCCGACAACACGGTCGCGGATGCTCTGTCTCGGAGGCCCATGGAGAACACTTGCATGACGCTATCTGGACCCGCCTGCCCCTTCCTTCCGGAGCTGCGTCAAGCCTATTTAACAGAACCGACAGCTAAGGACTTAGTCCATCGGGTACAGGCCGACCCCCTTTCTCTGCCATTGTATAGTTGGAGAAATGATCTGCTGTTTTATAAGGATCGTTTATGGGTGCCAGACGCCATAGACTTGCGTTCCAGGATTATCTCCCACTTCCACAACACCCCCCTCGCCGGTCATGAAGGTCAATTTCGTACTTATAAGAGGGTGAGCCAGAGTTTTTTATGGCCTGGCATTCAGCGCACAGTGCATTCTTATGTGGCATCCTGTGATATTTGCCAGCGTGCTAAGGCTGC
This sequence comes from Houttuynia cordata, assembly GCA_039654745.1. Lineage (NCBI taxonomy): Eukaryota > Viridiplantae > Streptophyta > Magnoliopsida > Piperales > Saururaceae > Houttuynia > Houttuynia cordata. The sequence continues at coordinate 4,415,796 of CM077509.1, forward strand.
TGCTACATCCCCTACGGGCTTGTTACAGCCCCTTCCCATTCCGGCGCAAGTTTGGGATGATGTTTCTATGGATTTCATCGAAGCCTTGCCTGTCGTTCAAGGCAAATCAATTATCTTAGTGGTGGTTGACAGACTATCCAAATATGCTCACTTTTGTGCTCTCAGCCATCCCTTTACTGCGCGAAAAGTGGCCGACACATATGTCAAAGAGATTGCCAAACTGCATGGTATGCCCCGTACTATTGTGTCTGATCGGGATCGTGTTTTCATTTCGCAATTCTGGAAGGAATTCTTCGCCCTCCAAGGCACGGAGTTATACATGAGCACAGCTTATCATCCTCAGACGGATGGCCAAACGGAGGTTGTTAACAGATGCTTGGAACAGTACCTCCGCTGCTTCGTAGGGGACCAGCCACGGTGTTGGCTTCAGCTTCTACCATGGGCCGAGTGGTCATACAACACTGCTTTTCATACTCGTGCTGGCTTTACCCCATTTGAGGTGGTTTATGGCCGGCCCCCTCCGACGGTTCTTTCCTATGTGCCGCAGCGCTCTGCTATCGCCTAGATTGATTACATGCTCCAGACTCGGGACGAAGTACTGCGACAGCTTAAGCTCAACATCCACGCCGCCCAGAATCGTATGAAGCAAATATATGATCGTACTCACAGTGATCGCACCTATCAGGTGGGTGATATAGTCTATGTGTCACTCATGCCCCACCGTCAGAAGTCCTTATTTCGTACCGGTTCCAACAAGCTGGCTCCGCGCTACCACGGGCCTTATAAGGTACTTGATCGCATTGGCCCAGTTGCATATCGGTTGGCGTTACCACCTGATTCCTTGGTGCATCCTGTTTTCCATGTATCCCGATTACGGCGTTTTGTTGGGGACCCTACTCAGATCGGTCCTATAGCTCCTCTTCCGGCTGTGGAACCAACGGATTCCCACGAGCGATGTCCAGCTTCTATTATTGACAAACGGCGTGTCCGTCGATCTGGACGTCTCATTACCGAGGTCTTGGTGGCTTGGAAAGGGCAGCCGTTGAATGAGGCCACCTGGGTTGTGGAGGATGAGTTTCTGGATCGTCATCCAGCATGGACGCCTTGAGGACAAGGCGGCAGCGGAGCGTGGTGGAATGTTGTGACGCCAGCCCAGGACGTCACAACCCATACGTCAGCAGCAGTGGCAACTGGGTTATCTATTAGGAGTAGATTTGCTTCGATAAATAAGAGTCTTGATTGTAATTAGGCCCAATTGGGCAACTGACGTTGTAATGGGCTGTAAGCACGTAGTTAGTGGCCAATTAGTGGCCCATCAGATTGACAGATGGCGCTGGCCCTAGCCTGAGCGCCATCTTCTCTTTTAAATGGAGGTCGTCCTCCCCTAATGGAACTCATGCATTGAAAGTTATTCTCCTTTCTTCCTTCTTATTCCCAATTCCCTTCTCTCTCGAGCCATTGTGACCCAGCGGTCACAACAGGTGTACGATGAATATGATGATGTTGAATCTTTCTTATCATTGTCCCCTCTTCGAAGGGTTGCATTAGGAAGGGCATCCGGAGTAAAAACTTGCCACTATGTTTCATTGTATTGATTTTGTATCATTTTGATTCTGATAAGAGTTAAATGCGGTATATAATCCATGCCACCGACACCAGATAGCTGGGATAAGGCATATGATGATGATGATGAAAATGTACAGATTATGTAAAGAAGAAAATTATATTTCTCTTAATCAGAATTGAAGCCTAAAATAGTTCACATTTTTCCAAGTTTGGCTACGCAATTCGTTTCATTCTGGTACTAGTTCTTTTAGCTTTTGGTCACATTCAGTATCAATTGTCAAAATCTCCAAAAATGATGTCATGCTTATGCTTCTTTTTTGTAACAAAATTTATGTGGATAGAGCGGGGAATCCATGATGCTCAATAGGCATAGTAATAATTGAGCAATTGGACTGAGAGTAAGAATGTGCAGAAGTAAACTAAAAATAAGGACTTCTATTAAGGTGTTTAATTTTCCTAGTTGGAAAAAAGAACAATGCAACAAAAATTACAAATTAAATGGAAGGAAATATATCCTAATCTCTACCATGGATGTGGCGAGAGCATAACTGATGGAAATCGACGCATACATTGATATAGAATTATTTGGCTACCAATTTCTATATCTACTTCACTTGGACTCCCGATCTGATTTTTTAACTTGGACATAAGGTCAAAGCCCTCACTGGCGAAGTGCCGCTCAGCCTGCCATATCCCTTCTACCTCCCATCTGAAAAGCTCTAAATTTGCTCTGTATACATCAAAGGTGAAAACTGAAAGTGTTCGCTGGTAGCTGCCCAAACAACACAGCAGCAATTCTCCGCGATGCTCAATCAAAGTTAAGTCCGGCGAACACCTGTTTCCCTCTAGCTGAGAAAGAACAGTTTCAATTGCAGGTCGACCATCGCGCTCATGAGAAGACAAGTCCACAATGCAAAGCTCCCCCTTAAATGTTAAGGCATATAGTGATCCATTGTAGAAAATGGCAGATGCATACCCATCAGGATAAGGCCTCTCATAAGTTACCCACATCGATTGTGCACTCGAAATGGCCATCATACCACTCAAAAATTGAATATACACGACTACGCAATGTGGATCGTCCGGTGGCAGCGAACAACAAAATTTATCACAATTAACTCGCAAACCTTCAGGCGACAACAAAATGTGCCCGGCGGGAGCAGGAGTTGAACTAATTTCAGGAAGATGGACTTGCTCACCAGAGAAGGGGTTTACAAGGAGGGCTAGGCATCCCCTAGAGGAGTCTCGTACAAAGGCCAGCCACCCATGCTGGGATCCGCAGCAACTCCACTTGTTAAAGAAAATGGGGAGACGTAAACAGCAGTACAACCGCCGTTCAGATAGGCAGTAAACGTCATCAGAGTCTTCATGGACCCAAATCCAAGGCTGATCCAGCGCTAGGGAATCGCGCTTCTCCGCGAATACGCGTCTCCACCTGCGGCAGACGGCGCCAAAGCGAACATAGTCGGAGACTTCGCGTAGGCGCTGCAAGATGAGCTCCAGCAGCTCGTCCGGGAGCGACGACCAGTCTAAGCTTGAGCACTCCTCCGGGGAAGATCTTCTCGGCTTCTTCTTGGCCGAGCACGGTTTCGCAGTTGCCTCCGGCAAGAAGGGGATGGTCATCTCTGATTGCGTCCGCATGTCGCCTGCCGGATTCCGGCGACGGAGCTAGAAGGGGTTTCTTGGAAGGTGGCAGGTATTGACTGAAGACGACGATTGCCCAAGCTTCCATTTCCACCCAATTTCAGTCTTGGCCCACAGTCCATGATCCCACGTATCTAGCGATCTAGCCACAGACCATGGGCCACAGGCCCACAACCCATTTATACACGTTTGGTCCTGGTCTGTGTCTGGCTCTTGAGCATCATTACTGTATGCCCATGAATTTCTATACCAAATCTCCTCAAATTGGCTGGGGCTGCACCAAAAACCCGGACCCGACCCAACCCGGATGGAACTAACCCGACATTGACCTGGGTCGGGTCCTATCGCGGGTAGGGTCGGTTCCAAGATTTAAAAACTCGATTCTATCTCGGGTCGGGTCGGGTTTGGCTTTAAAATACCCAAGAATCGAGATACCCGAGATATACCCTTTATTTTTTAATATATACAAAATTTTTATTATTATTATAATTATATAAATTATTTTATTAAAGATTTTTATAATTATATTAATTATTTTATTAAAATCTCAGTTCCTATCTCGGGTTCTCGGGTATTGGGGATTTTATTTCAGGTAGGGTCGGGTTTAGGATTCTCGGGTCCTATCTCGGGTAGGGTCGGGTTTTGCTCCGACCCTACTAGACCCAAGATGCAGCCCTAAAATTGGCTAATCCACGTTTGAACAAGCAGGTAGAAGAGTGTGCCTGAATTCGGCCGACCTCCTGCTAGCATCATCTGTCTAAAGACTCTAAACATTACAAAAGCTTCCTGAAAACGTAGGCTTCTAACAAAACCAGGTAGGCCGCCTATCATGACAATCCGTATTTTTGCAGGGGCTCCCTTTCTTTGCTTGTTTATGGAACGTTTCAAAAAAAAAATTAATGATTAGAATAAGAAGGTATTTTACAGGGGCCCCAATGCAGAAAAACTTTTTTTTGGAATCGTATGGGGAACCCATGAATAAAAAGAAAAGGATAAGAGAAAGGTAAGTTAATTAATGATTAGAATAAGGCCTCCCTATATACAAAACCTTAGAAATAATTACAAGGAATAAAAAGTAAAAAAATCAATTCATCTTTCTTTTAGATAATTTATCTTATACTTTCGTTTCACTTCTCTTGTTGGAGATCATGAAAACCATGAGTTTTGTTTGGAAGCAACTAGGGCTGCACCAAAAAATCCGACCTGATCCAACCCAGAGGGAACCGACCCAACATTGACCCGGCTAAACAAATCTAGACCAATTGGGTTCATGCAGGCTGCATGTATCATGTCTCATGTAAACTTGACCCGTCTCGGTGTGTTTTTAGTTCTGAAGAAGCAAAGTCAGCCATGCAACGATGGATTTATATTTTTCAAATGCAGACATGCTTGCCTCATTGGACAGAGGGAGTATTAATTTTGCATTTTATCTTCCTGGCAAGCTGCTACAATGCTCCTACGCACTGACTTATTGGCTATTCATTAATGGCTATTTGAATATGTTTAGATCATTTCAGTTCATTGCCAAACTACATGACTATCCACTTTTTCAATCAGTGGTGAAGTTGTGTCACGTAGAATTAATTTGACTATAAAGTTAGTTTCTAATAGCCATTTTGTCTTAAGATGTTACCATTTACCGCCCTTGACATCTTTTTCTTTACGGTGAAAACTTTCTTTTATATATTGGTGATCAACTTCTAATCATAATGTGTTATTACGATCCTCAAATGTCACATTTCCGTCGTTTGTTTGCTAATGATGTATCAACTTATCAATGACCAATGGGGTGTTGGTGTGATGGTCACGACAGTGCCCTTGAAACATCGGTCCTGAGTTCAAACCCTCACTCCGTTGCCCACCCACATGAATTATATTCCCAATCTAACCAGTGCCTATATTGTGTGGGCCATGTGCGCAACCGAGGGGATTGGTGGCGGGATATGGTGTTATAAGAAGTTGGTTACCCTACCCCTTCTAGTCGGGTCCTAAAGACTCGGACACCCCTCGTTACAAAAAAAAAATATTCCTAGTAAAGCGCTCATTGACCAAAATCCACCTTGATGATTACTAAGAAGCCTAGTAAATCCCCTCATAAGTAAAGAATTTTGTATCAGATATCGGTAAAATATCGGTTACCAAAGAGACAAAATATTGGAGATATTGTGTAAAAAAATATAGGTGGTCAAAAATTAGTTTTTACCCTATATTTTCACAATCTAACTTCTAAAATGAGATACTAATTTAGACAAGGCATAGATTTCAAAATATGCATATTAGGATGGGAAACAAACGGAAAAGTTTTTTTTCTTTTTTTTTTAAAAAAAAATTTGGCAATGTTTTTTAATATTTTTTTTAAAAAATAGTCCGATATCGGTGATATTTTGAAAAATTTGAAAAACCGATATTAGTCCGTATCATTTGTATCGAGTGAGCCCCCATACTGATATATATCACGATATTGCATTCCATACTCATGCTAATAAGTGGGCATCTTTCGCGCTCAAAACTCATAAGTGCGCTTATAAAGCTTCCCGATGCCCCTTTTTCCATAAAAGTTACCCCGTGTTTTTAAACGCATGCCCAACCTTCAGGGGTGTCAGCCGTCAGATGAGTTTGACCTGACGGCAACATCCCTTGAACAAGGATTGGGCACGATTTATGAGAGCACGCGTTTTATCATTACTCATGAACATAATAGTATCTCAAACGTAGGAATTAAAACTTCGGAAAACAAACAAGTAGAGTTGACATTGCTCAATCTCTCGACTCAAGTTGGCGATTAGAGGTGATCATAATCTTATTGCTGCTGGCCTTTGTTAGAGGGCCTCCCTTTGTGCTCTCAGAAACATCCGGCGCATCCACCGCTTCGGAAACCATCATTATTTGATAGTTGTGCTCGATTACTTCTTTATTCACCTCCAACTTCCTTCTTTAATTTGCTTTGCTCAAAAACACCGGATGGGAGGGATGTCTTTGCTTGCGTTATTCTTTATTTGGAGTCTTTGGGATGTGCAGTGGACTTGGGTTGGCATCACTGAGGTTGAACTTCTACCAAAGAACCTGCCCAAAAGCTGAATCAATTGCGTTGGGGCTGACTCGGACCTAACTCCTTCCTTGCTTAGGCTCCACTATCACGATTGCTTCGTTAAAGTATGATCCATATCCACCAATTACACTACAACAAATCAGGGCTTTTGTCAAAAACGTTTTGGCAACAAAACCATTTTTGTCGCAATAGATACCCATTGGGACGAATTTCACAATTGTCGCAAATAGATGAATCTTTTGCGACGACATGATTAGTCGTCGCAAAAATAAGTACTATTAGCGACCGATGACCAATTTAGTTGCAAAAAACAATGCATATTTGCGACGAACAAGCCATTAGTGGCAAAAGTGATTTCTATTTGCGACAACCTATATATTTGTCGCAAATAATAAAAGTTTTTGCGACAACATGTCCTATTTGTCGCAAAAACAATGGTATTTTAGGAATTCTTTTGCGGCCAAGTAATTAGTTATCTATTGCGACAAAATGCTTCTTTGTCGCAAAAGTAAGTTCCATTTGCGGCGTAAAATGTGTTCCTCGCAAAAAATCATTCATTTTAGACAATTCGATTTTCCTCGCAAAAAAAAAACAACTGTAACAACGATCCGTCTCACATCGACCTTTTCACACCCTCTCTGCCCCTCCTTCCTTAACCCATGACTCCTTCACAACCCCGGTCGCCATAAGCAAATCACTTGGAAATACACATCCAATATAACAACATTCCATGCTTTTTTATAATGAACTGCACCATTATTTGTCAATAATAATAAGAAACCAACTTAGCTTTTTTTGTTTGACCATTGTAAAAGATAATATTGATAGTCGATTCAGCTTTTATAAGAAAAATGTCAACATTAATCACATCCAGATTTTTCACCAGGATTTGCTTTTATGAAGTCCGTTTAATCATTTGATAATAGCAGCCTTGATAAAGAGCCAACATATAATAAAAAGTGTTTGTACTTGCTTAGAGACTACTGCAAATCCACCAACTCTCTGCAGATTTACTAGGCTGGGTCGCAGGGACGGAGCTAGAAATTTTGATGAGGTGGGGCATAAAATTAATTTCCTTAAAATTTGTAAAACAAATGATTGAAAATAAAGTATAACAAAATATACCATTTTAACTAAGACAAAATATATATTAAAATATGACTACATACATGTAGTTTTTTAATCAAGGCATACTATGAAAATAAAATCTCTACAATATCTTACACATCTACAATGATTTGCCATTTTTTGGAAGTGTTAGATAACAACTTCATTTTCAAGCTCACTAAACACAACTTTTTCAAATAGGTATAACTAGACAGTCATTTCAAGCTCATTAAACTAAACTTTTTCAATAGGTAGTTTAAATATCTATTATTTTTTAAATATCATACAAATAAATAGTGGTAGCAAGGAGGGAGCAGGTGCGTTTGGTCGGCAAATTATAGTAGCAAAGACGAACAAAAATTTTAGTAGTAGGGATGAAGGAGGTGTGTGGCAATAACAAGAATGAAGGTAAGAACTAAGAAGTTGTGTTTATAACCTAGAGGCCCTAAATTTTTACTATTAGTTAGAGTAGATTTTTTTTATTTTTTTAATATTTTTCTTAAGATATTATGGCAAGCTAAGCCGATCTCTACTTTCTTTTTTTATCTTCTTGCTTATTTAAATTTCAAATTTACTTTACCAAAGCATCAGAAGAGTTAGACAACTTTTATGGGTCAACATACTTATAGAAAAAATTAAGAACTGACAGGGACAAATTAATTACATAAATAAAAGTAGTAATATATTAAATTGATGGGAATGGGAAGGTCAGCTGAGGCAATTGCTCCAGCTTGCCCCCCTCGCTCCGCCAGTGCTGGGTCGTGGACCAAAGTCACTCTCTTTAATCAACGTAAAAACTAATTAGACTGTAATAAGGATTGAATCTCCTACGGATTGGTTTTCTGTCTGAACTCTGACAAGGCAGAAAGTCTTTTAGAATCTGGAGGTCTCAAAGTAGAGGAAGTGAGGAAGAGATATAAAAAGAATTACAGAGGAATACCCAATGATTTGGCTGGAGGATTCTGGAGCACCACTTACATAGACCCTAAGGTCTGTTGAGTCCCCTCTCACCAAGTTCCAAGGTAATTAAGATCCTATTAACTTCTTCTTCTTTTTTTTTGATATTACAGCCTGTTAACAAACAGGCACTAGCAAAGAGCATTCAACTGGAGGGGAATCACCAGGAAGTCTGAGGGAGCTCCCAACCATTGAGAAGACTCGAAGAACAATGCATTTCGGGCGAGGCAATGAACCACCCCATTTGCTAATCTAGGAACATGAACAAAGCTGATAGATTCAAATTTCTGAGCCTTAAGAAGAGCTTGCTCAACCTGGAAACTAATCTCTGGGAGAGAAGGAGTCATATTGTTGAAGTTTGCAATAGCCTCTGAGCAGTCTCCTTCCAGGATTAAGCGTTTGAAATTTAAATCAGTTGCCCATGACATTGCCTTGCAAAGAGCAAGAATTTCAATTGCCTCAAGAGATAAGACCCTATCAGTCAATGCTATGTAGCTAGCAATGTGGTCACCTTTCTCATTTTTGAAGCAGACCCCAATCCCTAATTTGCCACTAATATCAAAAAAAGCCCCATCGACATTGCCTTTAATGAAGCCAACAGGGGGGACCAATGAGTTTGAGGAGGAAGGTTAGGCAGAACAAGAGCGGCATTGGTGAACATAGCACACAAATTAGCTGCCCAAAGTTTAATCCCTGATCCTATTAACTTCTTCAACGGGTAGAATATTGTCTTCTAAATAATTATAAAATTTACACAAGAGAAGTCTGTCTATGCATCATTATTGTCATTGACACCTTACCTGCTTCCAATCATTGTTTTCAAACCCGGTTTGATGACCGGCTAGGGCCAACCGCTTCGATCCCGTGGGTCGACCCACTGGCAACCCATCTCCCTCCCCCCCTCCCCTCTGGGCGACGACCCCCCTCTCTCCCCTCACTGGTTTCCCCCCCCAGCGATTGCTCTCCCTCCCCCCGGCGACAGCCCCTCTCCCCCTCTCTGTTAAAACTTAAAACCCGATTGGCTTGTGCCGGCCAGTTCGTGGGTCAACCCGGCCCGTTCGCGAATGACCTAGCCGGGTTTTCGACCCGCTTCAGCCTGGCCATTCCGTCCCAGAAAAGGAACCGGGTCCAGTTCAACCGGCCGGGCCGAACCGAGTTTTAAAACAGAGCTTCCAATGTATGGATTGAAAAAAGCCCCTATGGATTTTAACATTTATCTGATTGTCATCTTTTATTTGTTCTCATTCCATTAATTTATGGGCAATGCAGGAACTTTTTCTGGATAAGTTAATGCAATATTCCATTGGGTTAATCGCTGGCTAGGAAACACCGATACGGATATAGCGATACGATACAATACAGATATGGATACGAAAATACAATAATTTTTAAAAAGTCTCGATACAATACGTCGGGGACACATTTGTTAAAAAAGTATTTTTTATATTTTTAAAACACATTTTAGGTTGGTCCTAGTGTCAAAATAAACAATAAGCACCTATTTTGTATTAGCAATGAAGTCGTCTTCTTTGCCGCCGGGGATCAAACCGCCCGAGCAATGCTCTCGGTCGCACTGCCCACTTATGCTCAAGGACTAGCTCTAGTATGAAACAAGCTCCTCGGACGGCTTCCTCACATATCCTCGGTGACCCCGAGTGATGGCGACTGTTCAAGCTTACTTGAGCTTGACCTTAGCTTTGCAGCTGGCCTGAAGCTTGCTAAAAGCCGCTTCCACGACAATCTTCAAGCCCCAAAGAGCTTTTGTACTTTTTCTCAATGCCTTTGAGTTCATTCAACATAAGTTCGAGTACCGTGCGGATGACGGTGGTAATCACAGGCCGGGCTTCCTACTGAGAAGTCTCTCTTGGCGGCTGAGCAGGACCATACGGTGCAAGAGCAAGAAATCAAGAAAGCAAGACAATAAACTCAGTTAAGGACATTATGAGGTGGAAATCCTTTAGTGAGGCTAATTATAGTCTAATTAAGACTCCAAATTACACCGTTATGCATTATTTTAAAATAAAATCGGACATGCCATCGATACGCAAGCAGGCATATCGATGGCGTATCCATATCGGATACAGATACAGAGGCAATTTTAGAAATGCCCAACAACAGGCTCATCTGAAACATAATTCATGCTTCCACAGATGTTCATAACATCCAGACATAGGTTTCATATACAAATTAGAAGAACAAACTATAAAAAGTCAGATAAAGAGATGTCTATTTCCAAACATTCTAATAATGGATAAAGGCACAAATTATACATGTAAATAAGCACTGGGATGGGTTTTTTTTGCTCCCCTCCCCCACTTACCCTCCCACACCCCCACCACATACATAGACTGTAGATATCCACCATCTGGAAATACACGGAAGGTAGAGGGGTGGGCTTCTTAAATGTTGAAGGTAGAGGTGTGTGTGTTGATACTCGTCCAATTGCATGTTGGACCATAAACACCATAAAATAATGTTTTCCAGATACTGAGCAAAATCTTCCCTAAGAGAAACCTGCCAATTGCTAATCTCCGTACCATAATTAAATATATTGACCTGTGTCAGTTTCAACAATAAACTTCTTATTAAGGTGAACAATTATAAAGACAAGGAGGTATTCTTTAATTATAAATTCGTGTTTGATACAATTACATGTCACACTAGCAGAATTTTCTCTCCAACATATTATCAAGAGACAAAAAAGCATCAATCGGACAACATTAACCTTCTGACTCAAGCATATTTCCACTTATTTTTTGTCCACTGTAAGTTATGTTACAACATGTCGGCTTCATCAGTGTTTTTTTATGGCATTCATGAAATAGGAACTACATGATGAAAGCAAGTTTGAGTTGCACAATGGAAGCATATTTTCGTGCAATAGAAATGGACTATATTGGCACAATAATAGTCATATGTAGCTAAGTTATAACAAATCAAGTGCAAATGCAAAATACTAAGAAAGAAATCACTTCTACTAAGGTGTTTTCCCAATCGAAAGGGCAAAAAAACAATAGATAAATAGAAAGAAATCGATCTTAGCCTCTGCCATAGACGCGGTGAAAACAAGACTTTTTGAAATGGATATATGCAGTGATGTAGAGATATTATCTGTCGTTTTCCATGATTATCACACATGATCTCTCGAAGATAAATTCTGTCAAGGCAGTCAAGTAATCGTTGCTGATTTGTGGCTTGGCACACAAAATCCCCACCATATCCCATCTCGAAAGCTCTATATCTGCTTTGAATACCGCCACTCATTGGTGTTCAAACTACTTGTGGCCGTTGGAGGAGAGGAGAAAATAGTAGCAGAGCCGCGAACTACTCTTTGCAAATTTACTACCCCCACTAGTAGGTGTCTTAAAAATATTGGTATATCCTTATTTGGATAAAGAAAAAAAAGAACGTAAAAAGAATAATCGAAAATAGAGAAAAATAAGCGAGTTATAAAATTTTGAATTTTGCCTTAAAAGCGTGTACTTATATATACGACTTCACTTCACGATATGCTCCCTCTTGTAAATTCATCATCCTCACTAGTAGATGTGTGATATCCTCATTTAGATATAGAGGAGAAACTAAAGAAGAATGCAAAAAGAATAGGAAAAAATGAATTAAAAATAAGTAATTTTTGACATTTTGAATTTGCTTAAAAGCGTTTTATATACACAATTTCACTGCAAATCATGTCATCGTTCATACGATAGTACTGCTAACACTACCTATGGTGTATTAGGCAGTGCTATCGTGTGCATGATGACACGATTTGCAGTGAAGTCATTTACATAAATACATGCTTTTATGGCAAAATTCAAAATGACAGAAATTGTTCATTTTTAATCTATTTTTACCATTTTTTAATTTTTTTTTATTTTTTTCTCCTTTTTATATCTATGAAGAAATACCAATTTTTTTGGGATGATGAATTTGCAAAGAGTACTTTGCGACTTGGCCACAAGTACTTTGCTGCTCTGCTACTCTTTTCTCCTCTCCTTCGACAGCCACAAGCAGTTTGAACACTAATGAGTGGTTGTTATAAGAATTTCTTCCCTGGGAGGTCACAATATTTTGGCGTGGGGCACACTCCGGGCATGTAAAACTGTTAAGGGTGGTCGGGAGGGCATTGTGAGAAGAAGGGCGATATGGAATTTCAGTGAAAACTCTTGGTAATATGGAATTCCTGGCTCGACCATGTAATATGAAAAAGACCTCCAAACAACACATGAGCTGTTCCCCGTGGTTGATCAATCAAATTTGAACCCATCGACTACCTATTTTCCCTTGGCAGTGAAAGGATACTTTGGGCCATAGGACGACCAGAAGCCAAGTCGACCAAACAAAAGCTTCCCCTTGCTTGTTGCAACATAAAGCAATCCTTTGTAAAAGATGGAAGATGCATACCGACTCCAGGGAGGCTTGTCGCAAATTACCCATGTCGATTGAGGGCAACAAATGCCCATCACACCCTTATGAGATTGGATATAAGCAAATATGCATTGGGTCATCAGGTAGGGCTGCTCACGAGCCGAGTCGAGTCGAGTTTTGGCTCAGCTCGACTTTAGCTCGATGTTTAGAATTTCGGCTCGAGCTCAACTCGGCTCGAGTCGAGCCCAAGATTCGGCAGCTCGACTCGAGCTCGTTCTCGAGTTTGACAGCTCGAGCTCGGGCTCGGCTCGAGCTCGCGAGCCGGAGCTCAAGCCAGAACTTGAGCTTGAGCTCGAGTGGCAAAAACATTTTTGCCATTGGTGTGATTAGAACCCAAACACAAAGCACTACACCCTACCCCTTAACCATTTGGGCTATAATTTTTTTATACTTCCTTAGTACAAAACAAATATTTATTACATATTCGAAGTGGGCTTCCTTAATATTTTTTCTTTTATAATGACGGGTATCCAATAGGACCCGACTAGAAGGGGCAAAGAAATTGATCTCTTAGACCACTATAACCCGCCGCCAATCTCCTTGGGTGCATATAAGGCTCACCCATCATATGCATTGGGTAAATCAGGAAGCATGTTCTATTCATCACACAAACACCCCATTGATCAACTTCACTAATGTCGCCTCTTAATATCAAACCCCGGGTCCAATCTGTTATCGGGGACCTCCACATTTACAACATGAGCTCGTCTAACGTGACCAATTTCCAATACCATATTAAATGGCCTCAACCCACGTGGGCATGGGGCCCAGCAATTGGGCAACCTCCCGCTCAAATGAAACATGTTCTATTCATCACACAAACACTCTCATTGATCAACTTTACTAATGTTGCCTCTTAATATCAAACCCCGGGTCAAACTAGTTCTCGGGGATCTCCACATTTACAACATGAGTTTGTCTAATGTGACTGATTTCCAATACCAAATTAAATGACTTCGGCCCACGTGGGCATGGGGCCCAGCAATTGGGCAACCTCCGCTCAAGGGAAACGTGTTCTATTAATCACACAAACACCCCGTTGATTAACTCCACTAATGTTGCCTCCTAATATCAAACCCCGAGTCAATCGAGTTCCCTGGGACTTTTGCATTTACAACATGAGCTCGTCTAACGTGACCAATTTTCAATACCAGATTAAATAACTGGGCTAAATTGGTAGGTCCCAAACCCACGTGGGCTGAGGTCATTTAATTTGGTATTGAAAATCGGTCACCTAAACATTTTCCTTATAACATAATATAATAATAAAAAATATAGAAAAATACACAAGGGAAAATCTAATAACTCATCTGAATACGCGGACAGGTTTTAAAGAGCCTAATTTATTTAAAATATTGAGATCACGTGCTAAAAAGATTTAAGTCGCTGATTTACATCCCAGAAGACTACGGGTTTTTATTTTAAATAAAGAGTCATTCAGATTAGACCTGGCGGATGAAGTTGATACAACGGGTCTTAACTCTTAACCCAATAAATAAATAAATAAAACCCGAGATTTTCGGCTCGGGTGTTTTACCCAGAGCCCAGAAGCTTCTGGAGAGGCGACGGCGAGGCGACAGGCGGTGACAGCGACGGCGGGGCTCAAGCTCACGACGAGGTGAGGCGAAGGCGACGGCGGCCATGGGCTCGAGCTGACGGAGGCTGACAGGCGATTGCCGGGGCTCGAGCTCACGATTGGAGGTGGCGACGGCGATGCCGGGGCTCGATCTCACGGCGAGGAGAGGCGACGGCGACAGCGGCCATGGGCTCGAGCTGACGGAGGCGGTGACGGGCAAGGCTGACAGGCGATCGCCGGGGCTCGAGCTCACGATCGGAGGCGGCGACGGGTGCGGCGAGGCTGACAGGCGACCATGGGCTCGAGCTCACGGCAAGGCGAGGCGACGGCGGCCATGGGCTCGAGGTCATGGTGAGGCGAGGCGACGGCGGCCATGGGCTCGAGGTCATGGCGAGGCGAGGCGACGGCGGCCATGGGATCGAGCTCACGGCGAGGCGAGGCGAGATCGACGGCGATAATTTCTGGTATGGATTTCTGATTTTGTTTTATTTTTCAAGCTGAGTTTCGAGTCGAGCTCGAGCTCGAGCTGTTTTTCGAGCTGATTCTCGAGTAGATCGAGTCGAGTTTTCTCGAGTCGAGCCGAATCGAGTTACGGGGTGGCTCGAGCAAAGTCGAGCTCGAGTCAAGCTGGCCTCGAGTCGAGCTACAATTCGAGTCGAGCCGAGTCAAGCCGGAAAAACTCGTGAGCTGACTCGGCTCGTGAGCACCCTTATCATCAGGGGGAAGTGAACAACAAAACTGGTCGCTACAAGAGAACCAAGAGATGGAACCGGGGTGGGCTTGGGTCAGGGATTGGCAAACCCAGTCTGAGAGCCATTCAAATTCTTCAAACCCATAACCATCCTAAACCCACCACGGGTCCAATTTCAAGAACCCAGTTCACCTCGGTATCAGAACTTAAAACCTGAACCCGCCCCGCCCCGCCCTGGTACTAGAACTTTTACATCTCCAATGTCATATACATTAAACTAGTAATTCTATTTGTTTTTATGACTAATAACTTCTTTTAAAAAGTGACTCTAATGCACCCCCTTACAACATGAAAATCTCTTTAGTCCCCAAAAAGTGTTGAAGTTAGTAAATTAGGCCATAATTCCACAAGTCGCTGAAGTCCAGACAAGGAATAACCAAGAAATAAGCAACAAATACAGTAATATGTGGGTGAAGAGCTTCCAACCAATGCATTTCTTAACATAAAATTAACAAAGTACAAGGCAAACCAGCAACATTCAAATAGTACTACAACATGTTTTCTGTTATAACAATTAATCCCCACATGTTTTGTAAATGAGATTCCACAAAAGTTCAAATATTTTTCAAAGGAAAAAGTAAACTAGCAACATTCCAATAGTACCACAACAAGTTTTCTGTTATAACAATAAATCCCCACATGTTCTGTAAATGAGATTCCACAAAAGTTCAAACATTCTAATATTGTTCCTATCAGTTTTGTAAATGTGAGCAATTTCTGGCACAAGTCGGTCATCAAGGTTTGGGTCAGTCAATAGAGAGCATATGGATAGAAGAACCTGAAATACAAAGATGTAAGAGATTGTTATTTGGAATTTCAAAATAGATTCAGTCAAACTATAAAACAAAAAATTGTTACATTAGATTTCCAACAATATAGATTTGAGTAACATTACAAACACTTGTCACTCAACTATTTGTTGCAATGGAAGTGTGTCATCAGCATTGCTTGTCAAATAACTTGAGAAATCCAACAATATAGATCACGTACTATTAGAAACGCTTGTCACAAATATTTTTTTCAATGGAAATGTAATCATCAGCATTGCTTGTCAAAGCCTCTTGCTTAACGCCATTAACTACCTAATTGGAGTGTACTAAAAGATAATCTATGCAAGCTCATAATTTTCAAGAAAAAAAACACAATTAATATGTATTACCTTCAGTCATAGTCAATATTAAATGATTTCGGTAAGGCATACGATGAGGTAGAACATCCTACAATACAAACTTATCATCAACAAAATAATGTACAAATGTTATCTACAAACATGCACATGACATAATTATATACCTTGTTTTTCCACGGCTATCCAATCTTTTGTACACATCAAAGCCTCCACACTTTCTGGCTTCAATCTAGTCCTGTGATCATCAAGCACCCTCCGACATGAGCTAAACGTTGATTAGGATGCCACTATTGGTAAATGGATGGCTAAGACATCTCGGGCAACTGTTGCAATGGTAGGATATGTAGCTGCATTACTCTTCCACCAACCTAGATGTGAAAATCTGAATATTGAGGATGAGGTGGTTCCCTAAGTTCCCCCAAATAAAGATGTAATTCAGATTTTACTTGATGGCTGCTCATAGTGCTTGTAATGAATGTGTCAAAACCTGCAAGAGGGTCTAATTTGAAGATTTATTTGGATCATCTTCAAGTGGAGAAGTTTTGTCACTTGTTGGAGAAAGAGTTGTCACTCTGTACTCATTAACGAGCACATACACTTTTCTGCGGACATTTTTAATTCGATTAATAGTTTTATCCTGTTCCTTATACATATTAGGATATATAAACTCCACAACTTTCAACTTATATCTAGAATCCAAGACAACAACTACGGCCAACCCAAGTGTACATATATCCCAATACTTCTCAAATTTTTCATTCATGTTGTTTGTCATAAGCCAAATCTCATCATTTAAAGACTCCCTCCACATTCTCATGTTGTTCTTATCTCACAAACCTTAAGGAAAAACAAATTGGAAGTGAGATATTTTGTTCTTGAAAACATCTCAACCACACTATGAAATAGTTTAAACTTATCATAAATATCCCTTGACAATTTCCATTCATGCTCCTCCGTTAATGGTCCCCTCCATTTTTCATGTTGCTTCAAACGTGGAAACACATCCTTGTATTCCGAAGCGGTTTGAAGCATGAAGAATGTTGAATTCCACCTAGTTCTGCAATCCAAACACAACTTCTTGGCACTTGGAATCCTCAACTGTCGAGCCGCTTCCTCAAACTTCTCAACTCTTGATGGTGATGCAGACTAAGAGACCACACTTTTGTGAATTTTTTCAATCCATCTTTGATAACTTCAAGCCCATCTTAGACAATCAAATTCAAGATAAGTACACAACACCTCATGTGCAATATCTTCCCATCAAATAAAAGAGAATGAGACTCTAACAAAATTTCTCTTACAAGACAAATTATAGCATCATTAATTGAACAATTATCTACTGCAATTGCAGACAACTTATGATCAATATTCCATTCAAGCACTATGCTCATTAAAGCATCCCTCAAGGTTATTTCATCATGAGGGGTGGGCATATAAGCAAACTGTTGTGTCTTGCCATGGGACACAAACAGGGCCAGGTATCATGGCCGGAGAAAGGGAAGAAGACAAGGAAGAAATAGTAGAGAGAAATCAATTCATATTGCATAAGTCCTAATTGAGGAGGACGGCCTCCTTATAAAGACGAAGGATGGCACATGCCCTAGGGAGCCGCGCCATCTATTACGGCATAATGGGCCATGATTGACCCCTAATTACTCTATTATATATCAGTTATCCCAGACGGGCCTGATTACAATATTATTCAAAAGGAAAGCTACTAAATAACTAGTCCTAATGCGATATGCTCCACTGTTGTGCTGGCGTACACAACACTCCACCACGCTTCCGCTAATGCCTTGTCCTCAAGGCGATCAATAGAGCACTGATCTGATGTTTAGCATTGCCTTCTGGTCAACACGCTGAGAAGCCAAACTGCATCGCCGTTTGCTGCTTGACATCGACAGAGACATGAGTGGCATAAATCTGGCACTGGGTATACTCGGAGACTAGCGACCGACGACGGAAACGGGCCTAAAGAAGAATTCATAGTAGGCGTGTAGGGCGCATCCAGTTAAGGTTGCCAAAATGCAATCAGTAGGGCAGAACTTCTTGATTTCACTAAAAATTGACAGCTTGAGTGTAATGTTCTCAATAACATCCGCCATGACCATATCCACAGTTTTGAACTCGGAGTAGTCCAGAACACCTGTAAGAAGAGATATACGATAGACAGTCTGATGGTGTGTTATCTTCCACCTAGACACCAAGAACTTAAAATTCGCTGCAATCATTTGAGGACTTTTCTGTAGATAGTCGGAATTAACATCCTTGAGAACAACTGATATGTTGCTTAGAAGCAGGGCTGTGGCGATGCCTGAACCCATCAAACCTCCATCAATAACAGCAACCTTCTTTAGTTCGCTAGGCCTCAAACCAATATCTGTAACACCAGGTACTGTTGAGAGTGCACGTTGTGCTACAAATATATGAACAAGAGACCTTGATGTGTTCGATAGAACCAACTCATGAAACAATTTATCTTCCTTCAAAACCCCAGCATAGCCATCATGGAAAACGCCTTCCTCGATTGCTACAAAACAGGCCTGGTGTTGTGGCAATTTTGGAGCTATCTTTTTTACACTTGTCTTAGCAACTTGTAATATTTCACGAGCTTCAGAAAGTGTACCGATTTTATCAGTTCTAATAGGCTTGGAAAGCAGCTATTGTTGTATAGAGAGCAGCAAAAACTCAAACAGGGTAGACGCCCATGGAAACAGATGCTCTAGAATATTGACAACATAAACACCTTGTCGGGCTGTGAATTTCCTGAAGAATAGAGCCGAGAGTCAAGTCTTCCAGTTGGCTTCTCTCAGCCCGAGATTTTAATTTGTAACCCAACTCACTCGACACCCAATTCGCATGTATAAAGAGGATTGACTGTGCAGAGCACTTCTGACCACTACACGCAGAGCTTGGAGTTATGCTTCTGATCTCTTCCCCTAGTGGAGTTCCCAAAACCTTGCAAATTTCTGCAATGTGATCAATCCCACCTTCTCCCGGGAACATAGAATGTCCCAGGAGAAGCTCTGTCAACACACACCCCTGTACCCGCTGTTTGGCACTTCCACGATCACAAAGCTGCAGTTGAATGCTGATCCCGTACAATGCAATGCATGCAGAGAGGGTTGTTGTTATCACACTGCTGTAGCCCCATATGAGAATAATTTGAAGCTGTCAGCACCTTGTCGGCAAGAATTTCCAACAAGGGGCTTAATGGTGTAGCTTCAAAATCTTGGTATACAGAACCTGCAGGATTAATCACCAGGAATAGGTTCTGAGCAGGAGTCATTGGAAGTGATGATAGTAAGCAGAGAAATTCTGCTAGGGAATGAACCACTACTCTAAGAGGCTCAGTATTCAGAATGAGAAGATCGTGCAAATCCTCCTCCACCTCAGGGTCTGAAACCTTGAAGTCCACTGAGTATGTACTACTGTTGAAAGCAGTCCTTAAGACCTTACTAATATTTTACCAAATTCAATTGAAAGAAAGTTGCAGTTTAATTTAATCTAGAGAAAGCAATAAAATTTAACTACTTTAAAATAGATTTTAACTAATATGGAGAAGTGCCAAAGCAGAGAATCCACCACTAGACATGCAATTACTACTCTCGATTATTATTACGCTCAAATTGACATGATACGGTAATTTGTGTTCATGGTCAGACACACAAATCAGAGTGAATTCACTCACGTTCTTGGTCGGACACGAGAGTTCATCCACTAAAAATTAATGTAGATAATTCTATCCTTGGTCGGGCATAGAATTATCATTTGGGCTAATGATCCTATCCTTGGTCGGGCATAGAATTAACACCAGCCTACTTTTAGGTAAGCATAGGAATTAAAAAGATCTAATTTCATGCATATCAATCAAGTCTATGGTCAAGCACTCAAAAGAAACTCATGAAATAGCATTAAGCAAAATCATATCAACTGTATTAAATAAAACAATCAAGAGTAATAACACAAATCTAGGGCTTCATCTACGCCTTCGACGCGAATTTAGCCGGCCATCGGACAAGGAGAACGCTGTTGATTCGTTGGTGTCATTGCGCACTATTCACCAAAAAATCACTATTCACTGTTCACGGATACTGTTCATGCACTGTTCATCGTCTTCCTCGCGCAGCCGTTACTGTAGCAGTTCAAGAACAGCACCTTTCCGGCGCTTTCTTCCTCCCCTCCGGCGGCTTCTTCTCCCTCTTCACTTCTTATTCACTTCTTCCAGCCAAAGTCACCGGATTCCGGCGTCAATCGCACCGGAAATCGTCTATTTTCTGGCCGGTTCTCCTCCGTTAAAGCTCTTTTTCGTTCTCCCAAAAACCAGTCGAGCCGTCGTCTCCGCCGTGATCTTCGCCGTGACCCCAGCCCCACCGGTCCTCTCTGTCGCCGTCGTCAGCCTCGCCGGCAATACTCAGCCCACCGGCAAAACAGAGCATCGTCTGCTCTGGAACGAAGGCCGGAGCTTTGGTTCGGGCCGGGTTTTCCTTTTTTTTTTTCCTTTTTCTTTTAACTGAACCGGACCGGACTCTGAACCGGTCATATTTCTTTTCTTTTTTTTTCTTTTTCTTCTTTATAACCCGTTATACTGCTCTCGTTCATCGGATCTCATCTTGACGGTTCTTCTCTTTAATCCAGTCTCTTTCGCGTGCGATATTTCAAATGATCATAACTTTTTGCTCAGAACTCCAAATTGCGAACAGTCAGTGGCGTTGGAAAGCTGACTTCGTGTACTTTAACATGAAGCTTAAATCAGTCCCATCAGAGATATGCAATCGAAGTTATTAATATTCAATCATTAGAGTCGCGTTTCATCCCATTTCTGCGTTTTACTCTTGTTTCCTACAAAAACCAAAAACTATATTAAAGTAGCAATAATTCTAATCTAATACTAGTAGAAACATAAGTTTAGGAGATAATAAAATGCATATTTAATGTATAGATCACACCCCCAAACCTAGATTTTGCTAGTCCCTAGCAAAACAAAACAAAATAAAATCAAATCAAACAAAACTAAGGAACTAATGCATAAAAGTAAACACCACTTTCGTAGGGAACACGATTGCATTGAGCGTATGCAACAAGCCGTTAAACCTCTAGGTGTCCCTAGTAGGACGAGTGTTGTCTCGTGAGGGTTTGCAGCCATGCTACCCACAAACATGTATTTATTAATCTAATTAACCTAGTGCAAAAACAAAAATTAAAACATTGCAAAACACACAAACCTATTATCCCGACAAATACATATTACAATGCTTAAGAAAATCAACCACATGTACTTGGTTCATAATCAACAGGAATATAGAAGCCCTCAAGTAAGTGGTTTTATTCCACACTTTCATCTTGGAAATTTCTGCTCAAATATTATATAGCATGATAACATAAATATTAGAAAGTGTAGAACATTGTAGCAATACATTCTAAATTTCGGTTTATACAGATCCAGTGTTACCCATTAACCAAAGAACATCAGAATCTACATAGTCATCGTAATCTTTAGGTTCATGATAGCACAAATCTGCGCGCCTCCTTCGGGTCCAACATTCTAGATTTGAGAGGATAATACACCATAGACTTTTTTTTTCTTTTAGACTTTTTTTTCTCTTTTTTTTTTCGCTAGGACTGTGTAAGGCCTGACTTCAAGATGCTTAGGTTTAGCAATGACTCAGGCCAATGACTCCCAGCCAGTTGGCTTAGGGCATTAGGTTTTAAGAGACCGCTTCGGGCCCGAGCATCAGCCTAAGTTAATCCTATAAAGTCAAGCAGCCCCTTTTTCTTTCATTTTGTTTTCATTTTTTCGCATTTTTTCATTTTCAGCACATCTTTATTTTGTCCAGGCTGTATTATACTCTCAACCTATTTCCGGTTCCAATCCCTTGCCATAGCCAAGTAAATGGTCTATCATGATCTTTTAAGCTCAACAGACAACTACACATCATCCAATGACTATGACTAAAGACATCCCACTGTAGATTAGTATTCAACAAATTTCTAGATGGTATTACTTTATGTACTAGTGTGTGTAAGTGAATTGTCTTAGTTCAAGCACTTATTCCAAGAGGACTGTAATAGAAAGATATGCTCAGTTAAGTGTATCTATCCTCCAGTATACTTACTCACACTTCCAATGTAAATTAATCTCCTAAGAATTGTAACATGCATCATTACGGGATAAACTATCAAAACCTAAGAAAAAGTACTAACAAACAACCTAAAAAACTAACCAAATTTTTATCCAAATTTTTATGATTTTTCAACTTTTAATTTTTTTTTTATAAGTAATATTCCCTCCCCCAAACCTATTATGAACATTGTCCTCAATGTGAATAAAACATAGCATGACAATGAGCATATAACATAGAAAATCAGATAAATGAGAGAATACACCTGAATACGTGGGTTGCCTCCCACCAAGTGCTAAGTTTAATGTCTTCAGCCAGACAGAGCCATGATCTTGTGTAGGGGCCAGATTATCAAGTCATCACCCTGGATCAATTAAATGATTGCACCACACACTTCTATCCTTGTTGCCTAAGTATGGAGCACATCGTGGAATAAAAGGATGAAGTGGTGGGTGGGGAAGCTTTGGAAAGAGGGGTCCCTGCATTAACCATGAAGAAGGGTCAGTAGAAAATTTTAAAATTAAGGGATCCTCCTTCAAATTAACCATTTTGGGCCTTAGGGGCCTCTTCTAGTAACCCAATTGGAAAGCTTCCTCAATTAATGACTCAACTAAACAATCTATGAAACAGTTTAAGTTACTTTCAATAAACAAAGAGTTAGATTGATCTAGACAAGGTATGAATGGTGTTTCAGGAATAGAAGGTTCTGTTAATAGTGTTGTAGACTGCAACTCCTTAGATATAGAAGAAGGTTAAAAATTTGGTTCGATCAACACACTCACTTCTTCTTTAATTTCTACACCCTCTTGATCATTGTGCAAAACCCACTCAAGCTCATTGTCAAACCTTGGGGCATTCTGAAGGGATGTAACATCATAGTCCCTGAGGCTCGACAGTTAAAATGCATTCTTTGTTCATATTCATGGCTTGTGTTAGCTGTTCTAATTGTATTTCAATGTTGGCAAGAGCCTGTGTATGAGAATGGACAAGTTGGGCCTGGGATTTTTGCTCTGTTTTCATCTCTGTTAGGGTGGCTAGTATCTGGCTCATCTGATCTTCTAAGGATGATTGGCCAAACTGAGGAGTAGAGGCTGGTTGGTAAGGCAGTTGGTGGCTTAGAAAATCTTGTCTAGGGGCCTCATGAAGAGTGGGCCTAGGGTTGGTTGCTCCCAAGGGTTGTTAGGATGATCCTCCCACCTATGAAGACTTTGGGCCTCATTTACATATTTGCGTATAAAATCAGGGTATTCATGGGCCAAAGGGCACTCCACTGGGGTATGAATAGGACTTAAACAGAGGGCACATGGTTCCGACATATAAGGAGTTGTGTATTGTAGGGAAGATGTGTCACTCCCAAAATTAGAGTGATTATCCCACCAACAGTTGTAAGTATCAGCATATAAGGGTCGTGGGTGGGTAGGTACTTCATAGGGAGGGGGATTAGGTGTGTGCGAAGAACAATAATCATTAAAGCTCCTATATGGGTTCTCATGGCTAACTCCATAAAAAGGTGAAGACATTTCTTCACCATATATTTATCAATATCCGAACCACAATATCACACATCCACAAATAAGATAAACAACCTTAGATATCCACAACTAGCACAACATACTATCACTGAAAGAAAAGAAAACACCAAACACACAAATTAATCTAAAAAGATAAGGAAAAGAGAATGCAAACTAGAGGAAGGGGGTGGCCCTTCCACGTTGGCGAGAATTCCACGTCTTATCTTAACCTTGCAAAAAGAAAGGAAAACACAAATTAAGCTACTGACAAATAATCTAAGTTAAGACTCACTAATTACTCTAAAACTAATTATGCTAAGAATCTAGTAAACTATTGTGCCGTCCCCGGCAGCGGCGCCAAAAACATGATCGTTTAAAATTAAACCCTTGCAAGTGCACAAGACAATTGTACTACAGTGAGTACTAAAGGGTTGTCGAACCTCAGGGACGGATTAATCTTTTACCAAATTCAAGAGAAAGAAAGTTGCAGTTTAATTTAATCTAGAGAAAGCAATAAAATTTAACTACTTTAAAATAGATTTTAACTAATATGGAGAAGTGCCAAAGCAGAGAATCCACCACTAGACATGCAATTACTACTCTCGATTATTATTACGCTCAAATTGACATGATACGGTAATTTGTGTTCATGGTCAGACACACAAATCAGAGTGAATTCACTCACGTTCTTGGTCGGACACGAGAGTTCATCCACTAAAAATTAATGTAGATAATTCTATCCTTGGTCAGGCATAGAATTATCATTTGGGCTAATGATCCTATCCTTGGTCGGGCATAGAATTAACACCAGCCTACTTTTAGGTAAGCATAGGAATTAAAAAGATCTAATTTCATGCATATCAATCAAGTCTATGGTCAAGCACTAAAAAGAAACTCATGAAATAGCATTAAGCAAAATCATATCAACTGTATTAAATAAAACAATCAAGAGTAATAACACAAATTTAGGGCTTCATCTACGCCTTGGACGCGAATTTAGCCGGCCATCGGACAAGGAGAACGTTGTTGATTCGTTGGTGTCATTGCGCACTATTCACCAAAAAATCACTATTCACTGTTCACGGATACTGTTCATGCACTGTTCATCGTCTTCCTCGCGCAGCCGTTACTGTAGCAGTTCAAGAACAGCACTTTTCGGCGCTTTCTTCCTCCCCTCCGCGGCTTCTTCTCCCTCTTCACTTCTTATTCACTTCTTCCGGCCAAAGTCACCGGATTCCGGCGTCAATCGCACCGGAAATCGTCTATTTTTCGGCCGGTTCTCCTCCGTTAAAGCTCTTTTTCGTTCTCCCAAAAACCAGTCCAGTTCCTCCTCTATTTATAGGCTTCGAAAGAGTGTCCTATTCTCGTCAATTTCGGATTTGGATAAACTCAAATCCGTCACGAAATCGAAGCACGGCTCTGTTTTTAACAGAGTCCCAAATCAGTTTCAAAATCCAATTTGAGCACGATTCTGATTTTAGTTTCCGAATTGAATATGCCCTCCAAATCCTATTCCGGCACGACTGTCGTCGCCGCCATTTCCACAGTCACCGTCGCCGCAACTCGCCTACAATCTCATCTTCTCCGGCATCGTCATGCTCGCCCCGCCGTGACCCATCTTGCTTCATCGCCGCAATCCTCGCCATCGTCGCCATGGCCGCACCGGTGCTCCGTCAAAATCCTCGCCGTCGTCTCCGCCGTGATCTTCGCCGTGACCCCAGCCCCGCCGGTCTTCTCCGTCGCCGTCGTCAGCCTCGCCGGCAATACTCAGCCCACCGGCAAAACAGAGCATCGTCTGCTCTGGAACGAAGGCCCAAGCTTTGGCTCGGGCCGGGTTTTCCTTTTTTTTTTTCCTTTTTCTTTTAACTGAACCGGACCGGACTCTGAACCGGTCATATTTCTTTTCTTTTTTTTTCTTTTTCTTCTTTATAACCCGTTGTACTGCTCTCGTTCATCGGATCTCATCTTGACGGTTCTTCTCTTTAATCCAGTCTCTTTCGCGTGCGATATTTCAAATGATCATAACTTTTTGCTCAGAACTCCAAATTGCAAACAGTCAGTGGCGTTGGAAAGCTGACTTCGTGTACTTTAACATGAAGCTTAAATCAGTCCCATCAGAGATATGCAATCGAAGTTATTAATATTCAATCATTAGAGTCGCGTTTCATCCCATTTCTGCGTTTTACTCTTGTTTCTTACAAAAATCAAAAACTATATTAAAGTAGCAATAATTCTAATCTAATATTAGTAGAAACATAAGTTTAGGAGATAATAAAATGCATATTTCATGTATAGATCAGCAGCCCTGGAAGCAGCCATAACAGCAGCCTTTTCACCATTTGTGGGTTTGAACGACTGGATCGTTGTAATGGTTACCTTCCTAGCAGTGTCAAGTTGGTTAACAGACGTATTCTCAATCAACAAGCCAAAATCACTCACTTGAAATTCAGCATCTGTCATGATGGCAATATCCGAAAGGAGTGCCTTTCTTCTCTCACCAAAAGGTGTATCTACATCTTGGCATGGAGACCGGATCAGCTGCATAAGGTAATGAGCTAGTATATCAGTAGCCTGAAGAACTGATCTGGCATCCTCAGATAGTTCTGGTATTCCAGCCAGAAAAGGTCTAAGTTTTTCTCCATAAAGGCAATGCAATAGAAAGGAAGAGTGAAATATAGCTTGAGCGGACCCGTGACGTAACACAGGGCTAAAGATAGTAGCTTCTACCTCTGCAACTGATTTTACTTCTTCAGCAAGTACAGCTAAAACATGCTTCCCATTTGCATTACCCCTGGAATACAAATCGTCCATGACCCGCTTATATGCAACTTGAATGGAATTCTAAACATACTCCTCAAGGCTTGTAGAAGTTCCCTTCTTTACTCCCGAACAATTTGCAGACTTACGAATGGCCTCTCCCACAGTCAAGACCTTTTCAAAGCATTTGAGTTGCTTCCCAAAATGCCAATGATAGTCTTTTAGTTGACTGTCACACCAGACAAGAAAGGATGAAAGAACAACATCCACCCAACTTAAATGCAATGACCGTCCATTTTCTTCAACTGGACATATTAAACAGTCCAGATAGGCTTTTTCATTGGCGTCACTCACTTTCATCGTGACTACCTTATGGATCTCAAAAATTGCAAGCTCTAATAGTGGGAGCTCGCCTATGCACTCAGGAAGGAAAGATTCAATATTTGTGGTTGAGCCATCAACTGGAACTTCGATCAAATGGTCAAGACTGTCCATCCTCAAAGTATCTGCATCATCTAGTGAAACAGAATTCTGCTCCTCTGTGTCAGTTTCCATGGAAATAGGACCAACAGATGACCCAAATGCAGCAAGAACACCAGCTCCGATCATGTCAAGAGCTTCATAAATCTGAGTAGTCTCCCCTAATATTGCTGCCATCGCTGAGACAAAAATGGCTGAGCAAAACTTGGCCTGTCGTCGCCTCGAACACACAGCTGCAGACAAGAGGGGATTAAGAAACTTCACTGTGCGAGGCTCAACATACTCAGGCATTTCATCGAACAGATGGTAGGCAGGAGATTGTTGTAAGGGTAGAGTTTGCCAAGACACGCTGTGCCTCCCTGACCGGTCGTGCCCGCATGTGCGGCGGAGCTGGCCCAAGAGGCACATGCGGTGGCACAGCATTGGGCGGCGTCGTGGCAACTGTAGCTTTAGGAAAAATTCAATCTTTGGGCAGAGTCGGCGAGGTCGTTGTGGCCGACGATGGTGCTTGGCAGTGGTGTCGCACGGTATGGCGGTGGAGTTGGGATTGGTGGTGAGGTTGAGTCTGTATGAGGAGTGGTGGGTGGACGGCGGTGGTGGCGCCATCGATTTCTGCAACACTGTGGTTGGCAATGAGGAATCGACAGAGGCAGGGGCGGCTGCGGCTGGGACAGAATTGTCATGGCCGGAGGAGACAATCGTGTTGATGTTGTTGCTCGGGACAGCGATGGTCATCAAGGCCGCGGCTGGGGCTGAAGACACGGGCATAGCGATGGCGGAGGAGACCGCTGGGATGTCGTCGGCCCATTGTGGTTGGACAGAGGCAGGGGAGTATGGCGACGACTGGGGAAAGAGCCTACTTGATGCCGGTGAAGGTGACCTTCCTATCTAAGGTGACGAATCCGGTGGCAGCATCGTCCAGGAGAGGGTCGCTGGTGGCGGTGGCTGTGGGTAGCCAAAACGAACGTGGGATGCAGAAGAAGGAAGCGACTCTGGTTGAGGACATGTGTTCCAATGCGGCTGGGCGACGTACCAGGCGGCGGGGCCAGGTAACGGTGTCGTCGGTGGCGGAGCCAACGGCGACCTTGCCGGTGGCTGAACGGCGGCGGCAGTAGCCGTGGTGTCAGTGCGCATGGCCTCCATTTCATCCCGCCTAGCCTTCTCTTCAGCTTGCGCCAATCGCAGTTGCTTCACTTGCTCTCAGATTTCCGTTAGCACGGAAAGAAGGGTCTCTGTGGAGTCAGAATCAGGCTATAGATTGAACTGCTCTGATACCAATGTTATGTCCCAGCATGGAACATGAACAGGGCTAGGTATCATGGCTAGAGAAAGGAGGAAGACAAGGAAGAAATATTATTGCATAAGTCCTAATTGAGGAGGATGGCCTCGTTATAGAGGGAGCCACGCCATCTATTACGGCATAATGGGCCATAATTGACCCCTAATTACTCTATTACATATCAGTTATCCCATACGGGCCTGATTACAATATTATTCAAAAGAAAAGCTACTAAATAACTAGTCCTAATGCGATATGCTGCACTATTGTGCTAACGTACACAACACAAACCTAAATAAATACCATATAACATATGATTGTTAAAATAAATAATTATAGAACATATAAGTAAATCTATAATATATTATTGTTAAAAAAAGTTAAAACAACATTAGAGTGAGAAATTAATATAATCATACCATATAAGTCTCTTATGCAAAGTCCATGCATCATCACTGTAATGAGCTGTTACAGCCATATAACCTTTATTTTGGTTTGAGGTCCATAAATTCGTCGTGATAGCTATTTGTCTTTTTGTGTCATCTCCAATGCATCTGCTACCTTCACCTTTAACTTTTGATAATGCTTCATAAGATCGTTCTTCATTGTGGGACAACTAATATTTTTAAACATGGGTTGAACACTTGCTATGAATTCTCTAAACCCTTATTGTTCCACTATCTTGAGAGGATAATCATGTAATGCAATCATTCTAGCTAATTTCTCCCTAGAAACTTCATTACTGAAAGTGAAGTTCCCAAACTTCATTGTTCTATCCACATTAACCTCTTTGGTCCCCAAAAGGTATTGTCGTATGTCTCTGTTACCTTTCTTCATACAATTTATTCTAAGATGTTTCCAAAGAGCTGAAGTACCATTATTATTAGGTACATGAAGCTCAGTGCCGCAGTGATTACATTTACCCACACTTTCCCATCCTTATGGATTTTCTTCAAATCATTCCAAATTAATGATATTGGTCCACGTTCTCTTTTTTCTCTAACCTTCATGAAAACATCCAAGAGTAGTGGAGGTAGAAGCAGGTGTTGGGGCTGCTAAAGTTTGAGTTGAAGCTGAAGTTTCACTTGGAGGTGGAGCTGGAGAAGCTGAAGTTTCAGCCCTTGTTGCATCATAAGTTGGGGTGGTTGGAACTTTTTGGTCCATGCTTAAAACCTTCACGAAAACATTAATATTTTAGACTTCTATCAACAAGAAATAAACAAACTAATATACTATATTAATATTAATGGTGGGACTTACAAAAACAAGAAAGAAACACTAAATTTATTTAATGCTAATGTAAGGTAAAACAGACTAATGTATTATATGCGGATTATACTACTAGAAGTTTGCCTTAGAACCTCCTCTCAGCAGGAGACGAAGTGTGGTTTTACTGGCACATGGCAAATATGAAAACTAATAAAGAGAAATTAAGAATAAGCATGAGATTGAAAACTAAATCAAACCAACAAATTCAATATTTGTAACACATCCTTTAGCACTCAACACATTGCACATTTGTTAACACTCAACACTTTTTTGGAACATGAATTAAGTCCTTGGTCACAAGATTTTGAAAGAGGATACAACCTTAGAACCATATATAAACACCAAAATTTTACAATGAATGACTAGCAGTTAGCAGATACCCATTTTTCACCGTAACATCTCTATCTAATAGTGCGGCGAGAGGAGAAAGAGGGCAAGAGCTTTAAAGAGACGGTGGCGGGCAGGCGGCATTGGAGGGAGACCGAATGGAGGGTGGCGGGCTGGCGGCAATGAAGGGAAGCCAAATGGAGGGTGACGGGCCGACGGCGGGGCGGTGGCAGTTGAAGGAGGCCAACTGGAGGGTGGTGGCACTGGAGTGAGAAATTGGGAGATGAGGAGATTGAGAGGGAGAATGGGATAGGGTATAAGGGTTTTGAAATAGACCGGATATATATATATATATATATATATATATATATATATATATCGTGTCGGGTCGGTATTTTTATGTAATACTGAACCCTCTCTAACCCGGTGGGTCGGTTTCTCTTTCAAACCCAGAACTGGAACTGGGTACTGCATAAGTAATCCCATAACCGGCCCAATAAGGTCGGGCCGTGTAAAAACCCGACCGAAGTTCTATACTTACCAAGATTGATTGACCTCATTTCAGGAAGGGCCTACTACTTAGGTGTGAATATGGTGTCACTGCCCATGCCGCCGTTGTTGGCAAAAAAACAAAAAAGGATAAACTTACTCACGTGCATTCTCTAGAAATAAAGATGAAAAGGCTGTCAAGTTTTCTTATTTATCATGGAAAACAAAAAAACTGCAATGTGTAGAGTAGCTGATCATTGTGAATCTCTAATCTTAGAATAACCCATTTCTTCCTTCTTCCTCATGTGAACTCGTTCTTTCTTAATGGAAGAACACAAAAGCTCACAGAGAACAAGACATGGTGCGGCCCCACAGCTCGCAGAGGCTCTAACAGCATAATGCTGCAAAGCAATATTCAGAAAGGTAATATCAAAAAAAAAAAAAAATCAGAAAGGCAGGAGGCTTAACCAAGCCTTGTTTTCGTAAAAACTTTTATGTGGCTTGCAAACCTCTGGGCAACTCCATTGCCTTATCTCCTTAAGTGGGAGAAAGTCGTCGACTTGAAATCATTCAGGTCCCCCATAGGCTACGTGATCAATGATGTCCAACCAGAGAACTGTCCTCCAGTCTGTCCCTAAATTTCTCGACTACTGCAAGTCAAGGCGCCTATAATATGGCCCTCCAAACACCTAACTCTTTATTGCACAGGCAAGGGCTAAAGATTCAACTCCTGAGCCTCCTCTAAAAATCTTCTACCAAATACACGATCCTGTACCCTCCAGTTAAATCAGTGTATACGTTACCGAAAAGAAAATCATGTCTGTACTCTGTATAATTTGATCCTTGGTGGATGAATGCTAAATTGTGCATGCCGAACTACAGCTGGAACTCTTAGAGTGCTAAGCCAACCCCCAAGTCTATTTCAAATTTGGTGGAAAAAGAGTAAGAAAAGTTTTACAAACATAAGTATAGAGAGAACTATGGCAATGCAAAAATAGGAGTTTAACAAGCTTCTTTTATTTTTGCCTCATTGGCTCCGTCGACAAAATAAACAGCATATCTATTTAATTGATCTCATCGCTCCTCTTTGATAACCTAATTAGGATAGGTGATTAGCACCTCACTAAACTCTTCAAACTATACAATAAGAATTATTTCCAGTGATGATGGAGACGGACTAGAAATGAGAAGGCAGATGTAGAATTGACCTTGCAAACACAGGGATGGAGATTTACATGATGACATTGACTTCGAGGACAAGTTGTTCAGTGATAATTTCACATTAAAGAGCATTACAAAGGTAAAGGAGGACAGGATACTAAAACTAGTTTAATATTAAAACACACAAATCAGTAACAAATCTTAGAAAAAGCAAAAAAGATTCGTCACAATTTCTTTTAGAAGCGCATTTGAGAAAGAGCTTATAAAGTTAAAAATCGCATTAACCACTACCACTGATACACAAGTTCCACTGCACAAAAAAATTTAATAACTCGCACACACTACATAATCGAAGTATTGTCCATATAATCAAATCATCTAATTTCAATAGGATTCTGCATAACCACAGAAGAAAGAACTGCCATGCATGTGCTTCGCTGAAAAAAGTTGCTCAGGTTGCCCACGCACGGACTAAAGGCCCAGAGCTATGTGGACCTTCCCCAGCCCACCAGACGCCCCTTTACGTGGGAGACATTAGTCACTGTGGAGGGAGACTTTTTCTTCTGTTTATTCATTGAGAATGAGGGTACATCTTCAGAAGAAATATGAGTGCGTCAAAGTATAAAAACTCCACAACAATAAAACGAAAAAGAAGTACAATAATTCACACATCTCTTCCAACAAACTTCTCTCTCTTCAACTTCTAGTTCGACACTCTCGAATAACACAACTCTTTTACTTCCATTCGTTGAATCGGCTAGCTGAGTCTTCAACAACCCAAGTGGCTCTCAAACTTATGAGAATGGACAAGAAGTACTGAACGTTTTTGCTTCTCAATGAATATGAGAAAGACAATGGGTAACAAAGTTGAAACACGAAGACTAAACTATATATGAGTTACAAAATTCAAAAAAGGATATCATAATCGTTGAAGAAGACAAACCGAAGGTCCTCATGATAAAAGATGAAACTTTATTTTGAAGAAAATTTTAATCTAAATTCTAACAGGGCGACCATCCTGCAACCTTTTACTAGGAATCGCCTCAAATAATTTTGTCTCGTGCTAAGAAAAATTGAGGAAGGGTAAAAAGAGAGGAGGAGAAGGTCAATTAGCCAAGCCCTAAGGCTAAAGGATGGCCAATGGTCGCCGAAAAACGAAGCCTTGAGTTTCCAAACAGAATTGCCCCAGGCTGGAGAAGTCAATTTAGCTTTTGACACATACACTAGTGGTAGAATGATTGGAAATTAAATTTTTTTTAATAACGAAGGGTAC
This sequence comes from Houttuynia cordata, assembly GCA_039654745.1. Lineage (NCBI taxonomy): Eukaryota > Viridiplantae > Streptophyta > Magnoliopsida > Piperales > Saururaceae > Houttuynia > Houttuynia cordata. The sequence goes on from CM077509.1 coordinate 4,448,671, forward strand.
CCGAGTCCTTAGGGCCCGACTAAAAGGGGTTGGGCAACTAACCTCTTAGTGCACTATATCCTGCCGCCAATTCCCTCGGGCACATGCAAGGCCCATCCATCATATGCACCAGGTAAATCAAGATATAATCCCTTGGTGGGTGGCCAACCGGCAGGGATTCGAACTTAGTTGTATTGACACTGAGAAGTGGAAATGCATAAACATTTGCTAGAGTAATTTCTCTTATCTGCAGATCTGTTACAATGTGAATAAGGTTTGTTCCTAAAAAAAGCAAATGATATTATGAGAGAAATGCAAATCACATATGAAAAAAACACCAACAGTTCTATTAAGACTTTCTATTCCAATTGAAAAGGCAAACAAAAGCAATTAATATTCAACGCAAAAATTGAAGTGGCCGAATCTTAAACTTTACCATAGACGTGGTGAGAGTATGACCCCTTTATTATTATTTTTTTAAGTTGCCTCTTCCATTCTGGAACAAAGTCCTCCCATTCTTCCATAATAAGCATAAAGTCTTCCAATATTGAACAATTGCCTGGGCCACACAATCACTCCCATCTCCCACCTCCAAGTTCTAAATTTGCTCTTAATACCTCAAATGTATTGGGCCATAACGTCACGTTGCGAAACAACATCAATTCTGCACATGCTCAATTAGAGATCGATGTTGAGCATGATATATAGTACTTCCATTTGTTTCCTTGGCGGAGCAAGGACAGCTCGAATTTTAGGTCGACAAACAGGTCCACGAGAAGTCAAATCAACGGGGCGAAGTGCCCCCTTACATGTTGCAAGATAAAGCAAACCTTTGTAGAAAATGGCCGATGTATATCGATCATGCTACAAAGATGATGTATTATAAGTCTCCCAAGCAAAATTAGAATGGAGAATGCCCATCACCCGGTAACTTTGTACATAAACTACTATGCATTGAGGGTTGTCCGGAGGCAGCAAACACTAAAACTTGTCATGGCAAATGGTGGCAATGTTGACATCCGGGAGACGGATTTTGGTACCATTCACTCAATGTGTGATAGGAAGATGAGCCACCCATGCTAAGACCCATGACAAGTCCATCCTACGAGGCCATTGGGCAGATTAAGAAGGTACCATCGCCTTTTGGAGCAGAAAAAGCCATAATCCCAATTTTCCATAACCAAAAACCGTATTCCCATTCGCTTTGCAGCGAATATGAAGTTCCATGTGCAGCAGACGGTGCCAAAGCGAATATAGTCGGCGATTTCTAGCCATTGCAAGATGAGCTCCAGCAGCTCGTCTAGGAGGGATGACCAGCCTGTGTTTGATGCGTCGTCTTCATGATCGATGGCGGAGTTAATCTCCTCTCTTCGCTTGGTGTATGTAGGGTTTATAGAGAGATGTTCTTTCTTCCCGGTAAATAGGATTCCTAATTCCTATCTCACTATGACTCTGCCTATAACCTGGAAATGCACTCCATTAAACCGTCCCATATAAATTGTGCACGTATGAATAAGTCATTTAAGGATGCTATTTATGAAAAAGTTTATATAAAAAATCCGTGAGCCGAGGCATCATGAACCCACAAATATTGATCGACGGCACATGTCAAATCAAGGTGCTGGGCACGTCCTCTGATTTGACATGCACCGTTGGATAGAAATCTGACTGCTCATAGAACCTTGGCCACGCAGGCATGTTGCTCATATTAACTGGACCCTATTTATCAAACTTTGTACTCCATCCACTAAATCGTTGTACTAAGCTTAATATGGGACAGAGGGAGTAAGACACAAAATATACAAAAAACAGTTCTGACTCATTCAGGAACATTTTTTTGCCAAAACCAATATTTTTGTAAGACTGGAAAAATTCACAATGTATCAAGGCTATATATTGATGCAAGAGACTTGTGGATTGGAGGATACAACAATGATCCAGATCTGCTTAATTGCTTCCACCTATTAAGCTCATTTTTACACATTGATCATATGCCTTGACCCTTAAGACAACAAGCAAACCAGATTTTCAAGCCCATCAACCTTAATTAGTATTCAAGTATCAAACAAAAGCCACTGGACTCATCATATGAGAATTGGGAAGTATAGAGAAGGGAAAACATAGACCTTACTTAGCATGTTTCTCAATATACATTTATGTCTTCAAGCATCCCACCTTTCTTCTTGCCCTTACCAGCTTTCCTCCTCACGTGGGTCCCAACATCCTCCTCTTGTTGCAAATCAGAGGCTCCTCATTGGAATCATCACCATCTCCTTCGGTAGATATGTTGATGCAAGAACATCTCTCTAGCGAGGCAAAGAAGGCAGCAGCCAGGCCACTGCCCACCCATGAAGCCACCCTATCAAGCCTCCTGCAGCTGACGGAGCCGTGAGTGTTGGGGTGACCGGCGGCGGCCCTCGGGGCTGGTTGTGCAGCCGAGGCTGAAGAAGGTGTTGCAACTTGGGGATGTGGCTGTGGCCATGGAAGGAAGGTCCTGCCAAGAGAAGAAGAGAGTGGAAGAGAAATGGAGTCCTTTTTTAAGAGAATCTTGTTATACTAGGCTACTATAGGAAAGGGCTGATCAAGGTTTACACTTTTTATAATCTTGAGGCTAAAATAAGTAGGTAGGATAAAATGAGGGGTATTTTGAAATATAAGTATACTCCACTATTACTTGTTAAGAAATATAATCTCCACTGATTAACGTACGCCTCCTAATTCTTGGTTAGAGTAACAACTACAAAAAAAAGAATGTCACTTATATATGAACTGTGGTCAAAGAACATTCTAATATATTCTTTATGAATGGGTAATTAGGGCTAACATGATCTCTCATATGGCATAATTAGTTCCCAACTAAATATGTTAGGCAGGTAAATGGTATAGGCAGGTAAATGGTATTGCCTAATTGTAGTTACAAGATATATAACGAAATTATGGAAATCTAACTAAACATATTAGGTAGGTATCTCTTGTTGAAAATACAAGAGACCATTATAGTCGTTGCAACTCACATCGCATCTGCCAAATAGATACAGTTTCTTAAATTATACTCCCTTCGTTCCATCTTAGTAGACATCAAGTCAGGCCACTGTAATCATACTTGCACATGTAATAAGCACGGTTCTCTACCAATTGTTTTATGCATTATAGTAGCAAATTAGCATTGTCTAATGTGTGATTAGTCAATACAGCTAAGCCTCTAGACTTGTCATTTAGATGTGCATGACTCGTTTGTGAACTCCATATTCCTTTACTATAGTCAACATGTATATTATTATGTTTTTTCTTCGAAACTAGTAGACACATACAGTAGTTTAATAAAATTCATGACCAAATGAAATTACTCCAGATTGAAGCCTTGGTAGCCTACTCCTCAATTGAAGGAGACTTGCTAAATTAAAGGATTGAAGGACAAATGATCGGATTCTCTTATGCATGTTGCACGCCTTTGATCTTGTAGTCAAACAAAACGTATTGTAGTAATGAGCAATATAAGATGGGTATGTGCTATTTCCCCATCTAATAAAGCTTGTCTAGATTTTGAAAAAGATGGGTCCAACATTACATGGCTGATTTTGTTCCAAATCATGGGGAGAGGAAGATAAACACTACTCCCTCCATCCAGTTTTGACTTTCTGGATTAGAAAACCAAAATGAACTCATTTAGTTTATTTTGGTTTTCTAATCAAGATGGGTAATATTGAATGGAGATAGAATATTTTACATGGCCTTAGAGCCCAATAATAAATTTCACTCATTTTCAAAAGTAGATGAGCTTCATTGGATGGAGTATTAGTAGGCATAATTGTGTGACACTTTAAGAATAATTGCATAGAATGATGAAACCCAAAGCTCAAGTGCTCATAATCATACGACACCCACTAAGCCAACCCATCTCATCATTTCATCGAAAGATCCTTTTAGCTATATAATATTTCAACCATTTAATATGAGAGAGAGAGAGAGAGAAAGAGACGGTTAATTTGGGATCTCCCACAATTGGCTCAGGATTCCTTAAGCTGGATTTATGCTTGTGCTTTCTATAAGATAATGGTTGAAACATGGAACTTCATGGCTTGTCATGTTGATGTGTAAGACAAGAGAACAATTCTGTGTTCCATTATCTGCGTCTTTTCAGTCCTTTTACTTGTGATCATACACGGATGAAATCTCCACCTGATTTTATTCTCCAATTTGTCACTTTAAGCTAGACATTTTTCTTTTCACATAAATTTGACCACCTTAAACGACAAAAGTGAGCCGAAAGTTAATCAGTACGCGTTTTGTGATGCATGAGCACGCCCATGGTAACATTTTTTTTTTGCTGACAACCCTTACTAATTCAGGAGGAACAATTCAGTGTGATCAATGGCTCATAGTAATGTATGTTGTATATGAACTTCTCCATTTTCCTCACTTCAGCAGTCTATTTTGTTTTGTTAAAATGATCTAAAATTAGTTCATTTTCAAAAACCAATCGGACTAATATGTTCGACCAATAAAGTATTAATTTGGATTGGCCAGGTCTGATTAATAAACATATATTTCTCTCACTTGAGAGAGGCGACCCTGAGAGACTCTAGGGTAGTCTTCTGCCGGCTTTTGGCAGGAGCTAGGCGTGGCTTCCTCATCTTCCGGCCGGTCTGTTCCTCCTCCATCCACTATGAGCTGAAGTATTCTCTTTTGATCCTCAACATCTACAGCACTTCCTCATTTTCCTTAGGCCAAAGAGTAAAACTACCCAACGCAATACTTGATGAAGCAGTCAAAAGTGGAAGAGTTTCTTGGTGAGCTACGTGATTGGCAGAAGACCTTACTTCGTTTGGTTGAAATCTGTTCTTTCAAAGGTCTTGGAATTGTCCTTTCGATATGAAATTCATGCCAATAGTTTCTTCATCTTCCAATTATAGAATGACAAAATTGTGAGCCCATTATGAGTACCTTGTGATCTGTTGGGGGGGGCGGCCACTCATTCTCGAAAATGGACGTCAAAGTTTAAGCCAATCCGGGAGTTGATTAAAACTATTCCTATATGGGTGTGTTTCCCACATCTTCTATTACAGTATTGGTCACTAAGGGTTTGGGAATGGTTGCAAGCAACATCGGTGTTCCTTTGCATGGGGATTCACTTATAGCTAACGGAGAATGATCGACATATGCACATGTATGTGTTGAAATCAAGCATGGGTTCGAGTTTCCCGAATTTGTTCCTATTGATCTATAAGACGGGGGGGTTCTTTCCCTCAGACGATGCAGGCCATGCATTTGATTTCAGCTGCTTTCGGTGTGAGCTAACTAACCCTCATGATCTCTCATTGATCAGATTCCTATCTAAACACTCGGTCAGCTTCTGCTACTTTCTAATGATAGTTGGTATGACATTGGATTGAGTAGTGAGCCCTGGTGGTTGTTTTGATGAATTATAGATTGGCAGTATTAGTTGCTGCATTGGTGGGTGTTGTTGATGAAATATTTCAATTTCCGCACAATATTTTTTGCAATTGAATGAGTTACGAATTTAGTCTAATGGATAGAAATGGAAGTTGAAAAATTAATCTAATGATAGAATGGAATTGAATCCGTCATAAATACTCAGGTGAGATTTTAGCTTCAGAAAGCTTTTGATTTGCCAAGCTGAGGCCCTGTAGGCTACGGGTGGGCTTACTAGTACTGTTGATCTCTATTTAAATGCTCCAACCTGTGGCCTATAGTTTGCAATATAAATGGCTCATGTGATAAAAGGTTGTTTTCCTATCATTGTCTGGGGCAAGAAAGGCAGATTTCCAATGAACCTGTCTTCAATAGTGACTAAAATACGTTTTCGTGATAATGCTCTGGCAATGCTTGGATGGATGAGCTACACTCTCTAACAAGCCCAAAGTTGGTGCCCCACTATCCTAGGCAATTATTTTAGTGGCCTAACTAATTATTAAAAAAAAATTATTGGCCTACCTAACCATTTTTAAATGACAGATAAACCGTCTTCATACTGTATATGAATGAGGCACATCAACTAAAATTGCTAACTTCATGAGTTTCTCATCCGTATCGATTGCTAAATTTTCTATGTGAGTGACAAGGGATATCCAATTCATCGGACTAGATGGAGCAGGGAGACCGGCCTCTTAGAGCACACTTGTTCTGACACCAATCCCTCGGGCACGTACTCAGGACTTCACTTCAGCAAGTGTGTCCTGGCCATCTCATGACTTTATATAGAGAATTAAAGTGGGCCTTTGGCTTAATAAGTATATCTTTCCTCGTTTTATGTTCAGAAATGCTGAATGAATGTAGGAGTTTATTCGGGCCCATAATAAACATATAAATATGGAGATTGTTATAAAGAGAATACTCCTCCATCCAAAAATCTATGCTGCATTTGAAAATGAGTTAGATTTATTGACCTGTCCACAATATTTCAAGCCTATGCTTACCTGGCACATGCATGCATGTTCCTCAGGATCTATTGGCCTGTAGGTCAAATCTAGACACTTATTTGTGGATTTGTAATTTCTAAATTAATACAGTCAGGTATTTTCGGATGGAGGGAATATATATGAATGGGAGATGGTGCCCATTTGGATAAGAATGCATGCACAAAAAATTCCCTACTCTCTGTCTAATAAAAACGTTAGATTTTACCAAATCCACAATGATCTCACTTTCAACTTATCACTTTCGACCTTCTTTTGAGAGGATTTAGAATGATTAATAGTTGTCACTTTCCACCAGTTGGTATTGTAAATTAGTCATTAGTTTAAGATGACAAATCCCATTGCACAAGTAATTAGCACAAGGAAATCTTGCTTATACACTTTACATAATCGGGCATCTAGTCTTCCTGCTCAAAACTTTTTCCTATTCTATTTTTTTCTCGTCAAGGCCACTGCTCATAAATTGTTTCCCCTCTAAGCAAAGAATGATATTGCATCAACATTGATAGCCTTAATTAAGATTGAACCCTGCCACCAACTGAACCCTGCAATTGAAGAAAGGTACCCACTAGCTAGGTTCAGGATTGAAGGAAAGAATCAACAGGGCATTGAAGACAGGATAGCTGTATTTTATACCATTTTAAAGGGATTTGTAACCGGAGAACTTTCTTATTAAGTGTAGAATGGCTCTTTTGGGGAAGAGAAGGGTAGATGAAGTTTGCTATTCTTATCTACCAACGAGGCAACATCCCAGCGTCATTTGATTCTACGAGTGATTATATAAACACAAACTTCAATTTTCTAAACACGCGCAACACCTTTATATAATGTTGGAAAAGATGGATAGTGTAACACCCCAAATTTTCAAAATTCATTTTGTATGAAAAATTAGAGTAAAGTTCTGTGGAAGACTTTAATACAATGATAAATCTTGGAGTCATAGCTCGAGCCTATCTCATTCAAAAACTTTGGCTAAACTAATTTAGGGCATTACTTTTGACAATTTTTAAGCACAATTTAGTTTAAAGCTAATTTCATAGTTAATCATTCAAAATAATAATTAAACCGGATCCAAGTCGAAGCACCGTATGTCACAACCCACAAATAATCATAGCAACAATAATCAATTGGCACATAGACGTGCCTATAGGCATACTAAATTGAAATATAACTAAAAAGAATTATATCTTACTTTCTTCCTTCTTCTAGCCTCTATGTTATTGCCCGAATCTCCTTGCTTCTATGCCTATTCTTCAGAACCTATGAATGAAAGCAAGTTGAGTATGAGGAACTCAGTAGGAAAGGTTATAACCACTTGAGTTTGCATTCATCAATCAATAATACAAGAGTAATGCTATTATAGCATTAACTCATTAATTCAATTCATTTCTTACTTAATATTCTTCTACTCCTACTGTTGCTCAATAGCATACTACCATAAACCTCCATTCTAAGGTCACGAGTATTTCCTTCTAAGTTTCTTCTCTTGTGGAGTGAACCCTTATTTCTTATGCTTTCTTTTCAATCACTGTCAGCCACATCTAATATTTTATTTCAAGGGGAATTCATAGTTCCCACTGGTTTAGATACATGCACCATGAATTTCGTTGTAACTTTGTATGCATTCTCGATCTCTTGTGGCATGTGGATTCTTCCTTCATTTTTCTGTTGTTGTTGGTCCTCTTGTAGAACATAAGAGTCTAGCTCTCATTCCTCCTAATCCCACAATTCAATCTTAATGTGGATTATGATATTGTTATTAATGTCTAATTCTTTAGCTTGTTTTCCTCATCCCATTGGTCTTAAGACAACTCACTATTACTACCTTATTTGTTGCTATCTGTACAACCTAAGGTCAATATACTTCTTCATTTATGCTTACTGTCGGATTTTATCGACAAATCATTCAATGTCACTTGACTTGTCATTGGCTGTCTGTCATTGAACTCACATATTATTTTCTAGATTCAACTAAATATACTACTTCTATTAAACTATAAGATATTTTACCTAATGATATAATTACTTCTTTCAATTTAATTAGCAAATTGTACTATGTAGTTCACTGACAAGTCAGCCAATGACACTTGACTTTTCATTGCCTCTTGTCGCAAACTCTGACAAAGAACAAATTCTGCCAAAATAGAATCTCACTTCTTTATCAGGCCATTCATTAATTCTACTTATGCTAAATGATAATTAGAAGCATATCTAGCAATCTAATAAACAATAATACTTCATGAATCATAAATCTTAATCCATAGATAAAGATGATTTAAATTATATACGTATGCATTCTATAATGGTATCCATCATCATAATCATCACTTCAAGTCAAAAGAGGCATACTTTACTTTCTCAAATGGACATAATACATGCTGACAATCCATTCATATAGCATAAATCTCTTTACTTAAAAAATATAATTGATTACTTCTAAGCGTGCAATTAACCAAGATACATGCAAATCTATCATAAACATGCAATAACTTCTAACATACAATTGCTATAGACCATCAACTTGATACTTCAGGAAAATCACAAGGGGATATTGACTCTTATTTACGATAATTAGCTTTCCTAGCTCGGATCTACGAAGCTTCAAGTCAAATCCTTCTTTTTTCTCTCTCCAAACCCTAACCTCATTTGATATATCCAAATTTAGGGCATGCTAAAATGTGCTTTGGAGATGGTTAAATACATATTTCTATCCTTTCATAATGATAACATCAAAGAGGCCTAAATGGATTTGAATTGCCTAACACAAGTCATCCAATGATACTTGACTTGTTATAGGGAGTTGTCCGTGAAAATGACAACGATTTGAAAATTATATAACTTTTGATCCCGAACTCAGAATTATGCAAACTTAGTACCATTATGATCAGATTTTCGAGAGCTTTCTAATGACATGTTATTTTATATATAAATTCTAAATATATTAGGAGTATCGCAAAAATAATATTCCTAGTCACTTGGTGCACTAAGAGCATGCTCAGTTCATCCTTGCGACTTCATTAGCAATGAACTCAGATTGCTACCTCTTATAAGTGACCAACTAGCACCACTTAAATATCCATTAAGTGGGGCACATATTCACTAATCATCTCAATTCTTAGTTAGTAATTTGAAATATTACAAATAGAGAGCCACAACAAGGAAACAAACTAACATTTTTTTCTCAATTTCAGTCAACATAAAATGCCACCAAAAAGTGTACAGCACCATATTTTAGTCGGCCCAAAGTGACAAAGTATGGGGACACCAATAGCAAGTGTAGGGAAAGTATGAAAGAAGGTAAAAACAAGAACTATGGGTACAAAAATGGCAAGAATTGGAATTTAAATTCGTATGAATTATTTGAGGAGATTAAGGTAGGAAGAATGAGAATTTCGTTTGGATACAGAATTTAAATTTTCAATTTTTCAAAAAGTTCCTCTCGAGGTACTTCTTTGATTTCATGAATTAGGGGAAGAATTGAGGATTCTCTGTCACTTCATGTGAAGTTTTCATTCTTCTCAATTTCTCCATCCACATGATTTTCTAGAAATTTCGAAGAAGTGACAGAGAATTAGGGGCCAAATTCTCTATCCAAACAAGTCATACAACACAAGAAAAGTACAAAGTGATAAGAAAACTAGAAGATTAATTGTAAAAATAAGTAAAATATGAGAACTATAATCAGTAAAAAATGTGAATAAGTACGAGAAAAATGCAAAAAATTGTGCATAGTATGCGTTTAATACATACAATGCATTAACTACATGGAACAGATGTGTACTATTAAAAATGTATTTGATAAGGCACAAAACAGCCAAGGAAAAAATTGAATTGTACGCATACGAAACACATAAAAACCCATTTTTAGTCACTGGGGGCGGGCATCTACTCCACTCTACATTCTTTCAAACATGTGCCGTGGTGCACCTTAACTATTTCAATAATAAACAAAAGGTACAAAAATATGTGAACATATGAAGTTCCATCCTCCACTCTACATTCTCTTAATGCACAACTCCTGTTTTTGTTTGTGGGTGTGCGTTTTTGGTCTAAACAGATATGGAAAAAATCAGGGTCCGGGTCCACTGACAGCAAACTGCTTAATCTGATCTAATATTGTTTCAGATTTGAATCAGGAATATACTTCTAAGACATCAAGATTATATTGTTGCCTTGGATTAGTAAAAAGATAAAAATTACCTTGTAGATAACATTTCTCATCTTATTAATTCATAAGAAGAAATACTCTCCATCCATTGAAGCCTGTCTGCATTTGAAAATGTCTAACGCCCTCATGAAAAAGCAGAGTTTCTCTCCCCCCTGTTTTTTTGGTCATAACGGAGCGAAGTGAAACATATAATGATGGATCAGTATTTTTTCAAATGCAGACAAGCTCCATTGGACAGAAGGAGTATCCTTTAAGATACAAAATGTCCTTGTGCCATGTACAATTTTTTTATTTGGTAATCCCTAATTAATTTTAACTTGCTTGTAAATTATTCTTTCATCCAGTAAATAAATTTTGCTTTTTCAATACAGAAAAAGTTCACATCGCTGTCCTTGTTCACCTGCATTGGCATGCCCGCATCGCAGCATAAAGATCCACGGGAGGCGCTTTAACAAAGGGGACGGGCAGATGATTCCTCCTGCACAAACACGCCACCACAACTGAATTCGATGGCCTGAGTTCCCTGATGCCGCCGATGAGTGTGAGCCAAGGCGCATATAAGGAGCGCATTTTTGTTTTGTACAATGCCTTGCTATGCTATATTTGCTGATGTTTTTTTTTTTGGGGGGGGGGGGGGGGGGGGGGGGGATTTAGAAATATTCACTGTCTTAAAATTTTTGTCAAATCAGGTGACTTTCTCTTTCCAAAATTGGAGGAGACTTAAACTGATTGACTTGAACTTGTTCGTTAACCAGCAATACAAGTTGGACGGGATCAAGGAGAAGAGTCTTGTGACATTCTTTTGGGCTTTATGGTCCAATAAAAATGAAAGTTTTCTCAAATCTAAACAGTATTTTGGAACAGAGAGAATAGTTGCTTATGTTATTGGACATTTGAATCGATCGACGCCATCACCATCATGTCATTATTCACTAGCGATACAAATATTACGTACATTCATTCCTCCATGATGACTGCAAGGCGCCACCACCTTCTTCCCCTGCTCCTTCCTTCTTCTTTATCGGCGTTTCATTGGCTTGGCCCCCATGAGGTTCTCATGAAAAGGCTACAAAAAGACAATAAACAAAGAAAGTAGAGCAAACACTCTCTGAGCTCCAGGCTTCTTGTCGTGTCATGGCCAATTGTTTATTGTTGCCTCCTCAGCAAACACTCCAATGAGAATGAGTTTGAAAGCAGGATAAAGGTACTAGAGCTGCTTCCCCTGCTTCCCATGTGAATTGTTCAGGCCTTTCTTCAACACTTCTCTCTTTTTGTTTTGTTATCTAGCTTTAGAGACTTTCCTCGGATTCTCATCACCTTTACTCCTCTTTCGTGCTGGTGTATGTTGGCTATTATTCTGCCACAGCAGCTCTTTGCTACTGTAAATATATGTTGTAAGCCGCTATTCCCACGCAATGGAGTGAAAAAGATGTTCTCTTGGTCTCCCCTGGTCAATGTTGGTCTCTTCATCTTTCTGCTTTGATGGGTATTTTATATCTCCTGCCTTGATGTTCTTCAAACCATGATATGTGTCTCAGGTGTTGAATATGTATAGTTCTTTTCCTGCCATCTTTTATTTGAATAAAAACAGATAGAATTTGTTTTTCCAATTGAGCTGGTAGTGGTTTCATGGTTAGCTTTTATTGGAAACTAAGATATTTCTGATTTCCTACTAGTTAGCTTTTTTCTGTGTAAAGCTTTAATTTTTTTGCTTTCACATGATTTTTTTATATGAGTTCTTCTCCAACTTATTTATGGCAGGATATGTATTTTCTCTCAATTTAGTTGACCAGCAGTATGATAAAACTTATAATTGCCACAATGAAACTTGCTTGGGCTATTGGGTTATTGTTACTGTGCATCGGAGATTTCGTTAATGGGGTAACTACAAGAGCCCCTTCTAGACCGACTATTGTAAACATTGGAGCTATCTTCACTTTCGAGTCAATGATCGGGAGAGCTGCAAAAGTTTCCATTGATGCAGCAGTTGCCGATGTGAATGCCAATCCCAATATTCTCAGAGGCATTCATCTAAATGTTACTAAACAGGATACCAATTGTAGCGGGTTCCTTGGCATTGTTAAAGGTCAGTGCTCACTTTGTGCAATTTACTTTCTTAGTAATCCTATATTTCATAGTCATTACTTTTATTAGTAAATTGGAAAAGTTAAATGCTTCATATTGAGAAATAGTTATTGTTATTTGAAATAACTGATCATTGTGGGTATCCTGAACTGATAACAGCTTTCCAATTCATGGAGATCGATATGGTGGCGATAATTGGCCCACAATCTTCTGTAGATGCCCATATTATCTCTCATGTAGCGAATGAACTTCAAGTTCCCCTCTTATCGTTTGCAGCTACCGATCCCACCTTGTCATCACTTCAATTCCCATTTTTTGTTAGGACAGCTCAAAGCGATTTATTTCAGATGACTGCAGTAGCTGAAATAGTCGATTACTACCTTTGGAAGCAAGTGATTGTGATCTTTGTCGATGATGATTATGGGAGAAATGGGGTGAGTTCATTAGGCGATAAACTAGCAGAGAGAAGGTGTAAGATCACTTATAAAGCTGGAATTCCTCCAGGCCCTGGTGTCAAGAAGAGTGTAATTCAGGATTTGTTAGTTAAGATATTGCAATTGGAGACTCGAATTATTGTTTTACATACAAATCCTGATTCAGGTCTCTTGGTTTTATCTGAAGCCAAGCGTTTTGGCATGATGGATGATGGTAATGTGTGGATAGCCACAGATTGGTTATCAACCTTTTTAGATTCAGCTGGCACTCTCCCTGCTGAGCAGATGGACTCAATGCAGGGAATTCTTCTTTTGCGCCAACATACGGCTGATTCTGCAAGGAAAAAAGATTTTATCTCAAGGTGGAGTAGGTTAACACAGAATGAGGGGGTTATGTCTTTTGGATTGAATGCTTATGGGCTGTATGCTTATGATACTGTGTGGACAATTGCTTATGCAATTGATAGATACTTCAATGAAGGTGGAAGGATAACATTTTCTAATGATACCAGGTTACACAATGTCGAAGGTGGAACCTTGCACCTTGAAGCTATGAGCATATTTGATGGAGGAAACCACTTATTGAGAAATATTAAGGAGACCAATTTCAGTGGTTTAACAGGCGTGGTTCGTTTTGATTTAGATGGGAACCTTGTTCGTCCTTCATATGATATCATCAATGTATATGGTACAGGACATAAGAAAATCGGTTACTGGTCCAATTATTCAGGTTTGTCAACCAGTTCTCCTGAATCTCTATACCTTAGACCCTCTAACCGTTCAAGCGCTAACCAACGTCTTCTTTCTGTCACTTGGCCTGGAGGAACTGCAATTAAACCTCAAGGTTGGCTTCCCAGTCGTGTTAAGAGAATGAAGATTGGCTATCCGAGAAGATTTAGCTTTAAACAATTTGTTTATCAAGAAGAAGGTAGCAATACAGTGAAAGGTTTCTGTATAGATGTTTTCAAAGCTGCTAAAAAGTTGTTGCCCTATGACATACCATATGAGTTTGTTCCCATTGGAGATGGAAAAAAGAACCCTACATATGCAGAGCTGACAAACTCGGTGGCAGCAAATGTGAGTTCCTTGCTTTTCTTTTTTACGGAAATCTTCTGCTGATTAACAAGAATCTAATAGGTAGACTTGAACACTAGTTTTGACAATCCTTGAACATGCGGATTTTGTAGGATTTAGACGGGGCTGTGGGTGACATTGCAATAGTGACTAGTAGAACCAGGATTGTGGACTTCACTCAGCCATTTATTGAGTCTGGACTTGTTATTGTGGCACCCATCAAGAAGTTAAACTCAAATCAGTGGTCCTTCCTACGGCCATTTACAGTTGAGATGTGGTGTGTCACAGCGGTATCTTTCCTGGTTGTTGGAATGGTGGTTTGGATTCTGGAGCACAGGTTTAACGATGAGTTTCGCGGACCACCAAGGAGGCAAATTGCCACTGTGCTGTGGTAAGAGCTTAAAAGAGAGCAATCACAAATTAATTCAAAGTTCTCATATCTCATTAGAGTTTGATGCATACAAGATTTTTAGTTTTAAACATTAGTAGTATGGATGTTAAGGTACAGACATTGAAGTCTTTTGAAAATATAGTGTGTATAACATCTAAGGTTCTTTTGTACAATGTTTTTTTCAAGGCAAGTTTAGTAACAGCTGAGTGACTTTCAGAGATATTTTAGTGTCATAAATCAGAATATCATGGCCCTGTTCATCAGGAAAGACCTTATAACCTTGAGTTCGTTAGTGTAGAAAAAATGGAAGAGAGATTTAGAAAATCGTTGGTCAAGGCGCGATGTCAATAGACTCAATATACTATTGGCTATTGCACACATCAAGATAATAAAGACAACAGAACTGACAAGTGTTAACGATGACTCGTCTAACTTATAATTTGTGGCACTATTACTTCCCCATACATCCCTACCTGCAATCTACGAGTGTAAGTGCCAAACTAGCAAATTCATTGTAATGTTTGTAGGCTTTTATGGTGATTATACTGTCAAGGAGTCAGTTAAGACTTTATGGCCCTTTCTTCCAATTTGGACTCAACTGTTTCATTTGCGTTGTTGCCTTGCAGGTTCAGTTTCTCTACTGCCTTCTTTGCTCACAGTAAGTTAAGCGTGCTACTTATTTTTCAATTTTTCCAAAATGGAATAAGATTGTCTGATGAATGGTTCCTTATGTATAAGAAACAAAAGGCCAACTGTCTGCACTTTAACAATAACTGTTTGAAATAAGTGTGTAATAAAAACAAATTGTAGCTCACATAATCCATGAAACACTGTGGTCTCCTGGGAGTTTTTATTCAGTATTCTACTATAGGGGCGGTTCAATGGATCGTATCATGGGATAGTCGAGGCTGAATTAAGATTTTATCTCGGCATGTCATGATTTTCAGGGGAAAGCACAGTAAGCAACCTTGGTCGGATGGTGCTGTTCATATGGTTATTTGTGGTTTTGATAATTCAATCTAGCTACACAGCAAGCCTGACCTCAATCCTTGCAGTTGAGCAATTATCTTCTCCTATAAAAGGGATTGATAGCTTGAAAACAAGTGATGATAAAATTGGGTTTCAAGTAGGTTCCTTTGCTGAGAACTATCTGATACAGGAAATTGGCATCGCCAAGTCTAGATTAGTTGCTCTTGGATCACCAGAAAAGTATGCTGAGGCTCTCACCAGTGGACCTGAACATGGAGGTGTTGCTGCAATAGTAGATGAGCTTCCGTACATACAACTGTTTCTTTCAACCCAATGCAAATTTAAAATCGTCGGCCAAGAGTTCACCAAAAGTGGATGGGGATTTGTAAGTATTGATTATATGTAGCTGATACAGTTAAACTTATCTTGTCCTCAAGCCTTCTAACTGGATAATGTGGAAGATCTTTGAACACTAGGAATTGGCCACCTTTAGGTCCAAGTTTCCGGTTAATCTAGTTGGATGCTTGGCATTTTAGTTTAGGTTTTCTTTTTCCTCTGACTTATTTTTTTGTCTTCAGGCATTCCCTCGGGACTCACCCTTAGCTGTGGACTTGTCAACTGCCATTTTGCAACTATCAGAAAATGGAGACCTCCAGAGAATCCATGAAACATGGTTAAGAACAGACGCTTGCCCTTCACAGGATGAGGAGGTTGATTCTAACCGGCTCGGTCTCACAACCTTTTGGGGCCTCTTTCTGATATGTGGGATTGCCTGCTTTCTTGCTATCTTCATCTACTTCATGCTCATAGTCCACCAATATAGACGCAAGCACAGAGAAGAAGCTGAACCATCGAGCCATGGTGGTAGTACGTGCAGTTGTATTCAGTCTTTTCTAAGTTTTGCTGATAAAAAACAGCAAGAAAAGACCAGGTCCAGGAAAAGAACCAGGGTTGAATCAGTTAATGGAAACACTACAGCTGGCACCTCGCTGGCTTAGTTTTCAGTAGGCTTTAAGGGCCATTGCTCTTTGCAGGTCAGCAGATCCGGTGGATCCATCCAAGTATATTCTCTAGCCAACATTACAGATAGGAGAAGACAGGAAACAATTGTAGTCTCCAACTAACTAGGAAAGGCTCATAAAGAGTTATATCTACAGAGAACTGTAGCAAAAAAATAGAAGTTATATTTACAGAGAAGAGGAATTCACAAAGACAGACAATACAAATTTCAAATGTAGAGCTAAAGGTTTGTTTTGATTGGTGATATTTTCTAAGGCATCAGAACCCCTTTCGGCCCATGAGTCACTTCTGCCAATACAAGGAAACGACTACTGATTTTTTCCAAGAAGCCACTTTTACATCCAATTTTCACTCAAAGTGGACAACAGCACCTGAAAGAACCTTATAATCACTACAACTCTATATTCACATACTGATCAACAACAGAAACATAATCTGAAATGAATGCGTGGAATGGTGTCCAATCGGATACTAAAGAAGTCCTAAACCTTTCAGCCACCTCAAAACAGAGACCAGAGGTCCTCGACAGTGTGCTTTCACTTTCACTACCTGTAGAGGCCTTCAGCGCCAGGAAACCAAAATGAGTGACATGAATTTCTTCCAGAATGATTACAAAGTTTTCTCTATATCATCTATTAGTTATGTGCTCTAAAGTTATTCATAATCAGAGCAGAAAGAATGTCAACCCATATGTCCGGAAGTCCTGGAAGGCACCAATGCATGCAATCCTGACCCCAGATGGCCACAGCGTCTTGCTTACCTAACCAAACCGCTGGATGTGCATCAGCTCTAAACTCGCTCAAATGGGTCACATCAACCAACTTGATATCTGTAGCCTGTAAGGCCTGCTTAATCATAAGATTCACCACTCTTGCTTCTTTGTTCACTCTTCTGTTCTTCGGATCAAACCAAACATCCAGCTGTGCATATTTGTTCACAATTTGTAAGCTCAATTTTAATTTTGTGAAAACAAAAGTTTATAGATTTGCCAACAGATTTACTGTCAGGAAAGACAATTTTTATTATGGCTATTGATGCAGTTAATCAGACAGTCATGCCTTTAAATTCATGTGTGGCAAAAGTGAAAGATGAAATTACCAAAAAAAAGTGAGCAGATGAAGACATACCAAACTAGTATGATCCAGTACCCGGTATTGAAGACATGAACATCATAAAATTTAGTGGCATTAATCCAACCATTTGCTAGTACATCCACATATATATGTCCCTTTTTCATTGTTTGAAACTGAACCTTTTGCGGGATGCCACTTTTACGTTGCCAGTATCGAGAATGTTTAGGGTGTTAGGATGTTCCACTTAAAATAACGTCACTGAATTTCCTAGTAAGAGTTAAAATTCAATGTCAATCACTATCAGAAATTCACTCATGGTTGAAGAAATTACTATGACCCAAGCAGAAGTAAGATCTGCATGTTTCATTTTAGAAAAATTTTAACACGCAATGCACCATTTGCAATAGATAGAGCCTCAACCAACTAGAGCATTCTGACAAGTGTAAGGGAAGACTTTATCAGTATATCATTCCTCAAGCGAAGAAGTAATCAGTATGCAATTCCTCTAGCTCATCCAGAATCAAAGAATCAAAAGAAGTAACGTCTTTCTTATAAGCATGGAAAAAGCAGTAGACATGTGCGCAGTCCAAAACTTCAGAATTACCAAACTGAAAAAAGCTAGACAGATAAGAAACTTGCATTTATATACAAAGATTCTAGAGCAAACAAAAAGCAATAACTAATACACTTCTTCTGTCCAACGAAGTCTGTCTGCATTTCTACAGGCCCTAGAGTTCAATAAATTTCACCCATTTTCAAATGAGACAGGCTTTATTGGACGGAGCATTTAATACTTCATAATTGTAAGGAAAGACCAAAACAATCCATGCACTTCAAATATTGTAACCTAATCACAATAGGCAGAACCTCAACCAACAAAAACATCCTGACAAGCAAAGAAGCAATCAATATATCATCCCCCTAAATGGGGCCTTCACAAACTACAAGTTTCAAATACTATACTTCTCTAGAACCATCCAGAATCAAACATTCGAGAGAATCAACTTTATTCTTATATACACACCAAAAGCAGTAGATATTTGTGCAATCCAAGACTTGAGACTTACCAAGCCGTAAAAAGTTTAAGCACATAAAGCAAACTTGCATTTACATACAAAGACTTTATAGCACACAAAAGTGATAACTAAACTACCTAACACTCATAATTGCAAGGAAATACCATAAGAATTCATGCATTTCGAAAATTGTAACGTAATGATACATTCTCTCTACCCTCCTTGAAGAAAAGGAAGAAAGAGGAATTTGTAAATAGCTAAGATTTACTGAAAAGGAAGCATCTCAGCAGCCACACTGTCAAACCATTAGAATATCCACGAACAATCCAAACTTACTCATATTTAGAAAGCAAAACTGCCCGACGTTACACCACAGTCACATTGAACTTGGGAAAGAATGCTCCTCTCCACGCCCCCTTCCTCTTCCACTTTCTCGCCCCTTTGTCTGCCACCAGGAGAACACTAAGGAGAGAAACCAAAAAGTTCTCATTAAGCGAATCTCCAACGAATCCAATCTTCTTATTCCTCATAACACTCCGCGGCAGTTCACAATTTTCCGGTACCCATCTCCAAGAATTGATCAAGTCCATGTTCTCTCTCCTGTTCCTCAAGCAGTTCCATGTGTTTCGATGAAACGGGCACTCGGCGCCGTACATGGGGCTATAACCAAGATCCTGCACCCACCTCCCCTTGAACGAATTGCAGCATGGTGGCAACTTGTCCTCTCCACCAGAGAAAGAAGACAGTATGGAAGTGTAGAGGCAGAGTAGTGCACAGGTTATCAGGATAAGCCATGGAAACAAAGTGTAAGAAATTTTCAAACTCATTTCATTCTGTGTATATACACTATATAGCAAGGAATAGATGCTAAGCCAATATCAAAAAAGACGTTTACCAAAATGAAACCTGCAAAAAAGATGAAGTTTACCACAGGGACATTTCAACAAGCAAGTGGCGTGCATACCAATACAAAAAACAAATGAGAGGCTATAAGAGGAAGACACCTGAGTCAGGGAGAAGACGGTGTAGCTACAATGGCATTGGGGCCTCCATGAACCAGTTCTCCAGCGACTGCAGCCTAAATGATGAAGATGGATGCTGGGATCTGTGAGAAGGAATGAAGGAAGAGCAGGGCTGCAGGAGACGATTTGGTTCGGTTCGGAAAAATTCGGATTAGCTCGCCAAAAAAATCGTAAAAAATCGGCACGGTATAAATAATTCTCTCCGTACTGTTTTAATTGCTCCGCAGCTAAGACACTCTTATCTGGGGAAGAATTATTGATTTTTATTGAGCGGTGGAAATCAATGGTAAGAGAGATGTAAAAGGGGAAGAAAATGATCAGAATCTACCTAATTTGATTCAAATGGAGCATCTAAGTGTTCCCAAATGGAACAACTAAAATAGGACCAAATATTATGGCATTTGTCACAAGAGGGCAATGATATTAGAGGATGGTTTTCGCTCTCATATAAGAGCATGGGGTCAATCTTTTGGGCTATTTAATTTCGATCCGAAGGTGGATATTAAATCAGTAACTAGGTGAGTATGTCGCATTAGGGAGTAGGTGAGTTCTATGTAGCTGTTTGTAACCTTCACATCAAAATCCAATGGCTACACATGAAATTGGCCTCATATAAGTCAAATGAGAGCGATCTCATTTAAACTTTTCTCATGATATTACTACTCTAATTTCCTACTCCATTTTCCTATTCTTTCATGTTTGGCACAAGTTGATTAGCACATCAATCTATAAAATCACTCCATGTGTCCACATTGTAGTTTGATGGCACATACACGGAGTAGAAAAGTGGATTAGTCATATCATCCTTATAAGATGTGTGTCTCATGCTCTGTTAAATGTCCGCACAGGAATCCTATATGTATGCCAGTTGAACAAGTATTGTAAGATTTAGTTGTAGATTTTGTGATGTGTTGATTATTAACGTAGATTCTGATTTATGCATCTTGGCATTTGTAATAAGATGTGTGCCCTACGCTGTCATGTGCGTCCTCAGATGAATCTTAGGTGTGTGCAGTTGAACAAGTATGTTCTAATTAGTTGTAGATTTTGTGATGTGCGGTTGATAAACTTAGACTCGCAAAAGAAGAACAATCCAATAAACCCATGTAGTTATGTTCGTTTAGTGCGTGGGCTATTTTGGAAGGTTGTTGTCCGTAAATGTAGAAGACAACTCATTGTAAATGGAAGAAGTTTTCAAATCCAATTTCGAAATGATCTTTTGAGCATGGAAAATCGTCTCGCCGATATATCGGCGATATCGGTATCGGCCCAAACCGATACATCGATACCAATTAGTATCGTTTTTTTAAAAATTTCTAAATATTGCCGATATATTGGTATTTTTTGAATAAAAAAATATTTTTAAAAAAAATTAAAAAAAAAATTTGAAAAAAAAACTTTTATGTTTGTTTTCTATCCTAATATACATTTTATGCATATTTTGAAATTTACTCTTTGTTTAAATTAATATAACTTATTTTAGAAGTTAGATTGTGAAAATATACGGTAAAAACTAGTTTTTTTACTACCCATATTTTTTTTATACAATATCTTTGATATTTCGTCTCTTTGGCCGACCGATATTTTACCGATATCCGATACGACATTTCAGGCTTATGAGAGTCATCCTACCACTCGAGCCCTATCATAGCGAGAAAACAACCTTCCAAAATACTGTACTCGGAAGCAGGTGCACTTCATAATACTGTTTACATAATATTTTCCACGGAAACATTTGGAGATGCAATATCTTTGAGATGTGTAGCAAGAACTCCAGATCATTAGTGGGATTGGATTTCATGGTAGTGTTGGATGAAGGTCTAGATGGAAGAATATGTGTGTCAGTGTGCCAGTTGAACAATTATTGCAATAATTAGTTATAGATTGTGTGGTGTGTGGATGATCAACCTGATTCCTTGATTTAGGCACCTTATGAAATTTGTTATAAGATGTGTGCCCTATCTCTGATGTGTGTCCTTAGAGAAATATTATGTGTGCTCTAATTAAGCAAGTAATATCGTGATAATTCATCTAAAAAAAAGTAATATCGTGATAATTAGTTGTAGATGTGGTGGTGTGGAAGATCAATCTAGATTCTGGATTTATGCATCATATAGCATCTGTCATTACTGCTTGTGTGTTTCTAAAAAGGCCTAATGCAAATCACCATTTCGCTCCAGGAAACTAATCTTTTAGTCCACTCTTCTTTCTTCCCATTTGGAGAGTCACCTCCGAAAATTTAAGCAAGGCGGCCAAGAAAAAGGTAAGGCAACAACATGAAAAACCATTCATTTATCAAGTGCTAATTAGATGCAATTTTCTTTGATCATCGACGAATTTACAATCATTACAAAAAACAACATAAACTAACAAATGCAAATTTTCATAACTAAGAAATGTGAAGCGAGATCCTATCAGCTCATGTGGAGCAAAGTTAAATAACAAATTAAGCTTCCTACTTCCTTCTCGAATCTTCAGTCTCCAAGTTCATGAAGAACTCTCTCTCACGGAAACAGGTGTTTGGGGTTCCTACTTCCTTCGTGTATTCAGCCGACAACTTTTTTCCTTAGACCCCATTCAACACAAAGTAACTCTGCCCTCAAGATTCACTTTTCAAGTGAAGAGACAGGACTCGCAAACTCCATCAGAAGAGAAAGAGAGACGTGAAGATCTAGGAGATCCTTTGCAAAGCAAGCTCCAATCTTGACAAAAGAGATCGTACGTCGTCTTCATGAAGCAGCCACGTTGAGTGAAGTTAGAGAGAGAGAGCACACAGAGAGAGAAAAGAGAGGATGGGGAATGAAGAACTTTAGACCATTTAAATGGGTGGGCAATGTAACTAACTCGAGGAAGAAAAGATTATAATGGGTTCAAAGTTGTTCCACAAAAAGTGAACAAGAAGAGAAATAGGTCCAAAGGCCATCTAAGCTAAAACACATAATAAACCCCCCCTCCTCTCCCAAGTCCAATTTTTCTCTTCCTGATTGGCTTTCACTCCCTACTTGTATTAGTTTGATCTTTTCAGTCGCCCTTCATGACCAGCCTATAGTACATATCTTGTTTGTTTATGAGTTTAGATCTTTTGTCAAAAAAAAAAAGAAGATTGGGTCTTCAATTCAACCGGGGACCTCTATGCACTCGACTTTATACATAGGGACCAGCTGCTTTATTGGAGACTTTTCCGAAAATCTCTAAACCAAATTAGCCGCCTGCATGGAAAGAGCTACATGAAAAAAACACGTATTCCTTATGGCTATATACCTTTCTTAACTAAGTTCGACCGGGCTTACAAGTCACATACCGATAAGGTAGAAGAATTTTCAAGGTAGAATGCATGGGCCTAGCTCCTTCATAAATATAACATCCATGTAGGTACCATAACCTAAAAAGGGCTGCCATGAGCAAGAAAAAAAAAATATATGTGGAGAGTTTTAGCTTTGGAATAGCCAATGATGTTCTAGCTGCCTGAGATGCATCTAAGTGTATTACGGATGTAATTGATCAAAAACATATCCAATAGAGATAGGAGTATCGTGACTAAAAGCAGTATGAATGTGGAGCAGCACCACTCTGTGTACGTATATTGTACATATAATAAATTGATTATCCACTCCATTTTTTTTGAGGTTCCATGTTAGTTCACAGGTGCAGTTGTTCCATTCAAGTGTAAACTGTGCTTGAAAGCTTTAACTGTTGATCAGTCTTGAAACTGCCTAATTAGTTGTAGCTTTATGACTCCTAAGCTTCCCCTCCATGTGGAATTGTTCATTAAAGGGACTTTGTATATATGCTCTGAGCATTTTTCTTCTCTTAATTAGGAACCAAACGACCAACCGAAATGTGGCATACCTTTTTCCATATCTAGATCTTCCTAATATCAAAATATTAAAAATCCTAAGTTTGATTAATTGCTGATGCAATCATTATTAATTTAATCCCACTAGCATCTTATATCCATTACCAGCACAACATGGCTTTGAGAAAACACAATTAATAAATTATCCATGTTGCAGGGCACAGCATCAAGCACTTTTCAAACATCACAAGATCTCTGCCACAGGCACCATGTTGCATGAATTATTAGGAAGAACAATAATAAAAATTAAAATGTCATTCTCCTTAATCACATTGGATTGGAACCTCCACTTTTGAGACTCTGCATCAGCTGTTGTCATTTATGAAGCACGGACACGGCAAAATGGCAGCCGTGTCCGTGTCTGACACGTATCCGATACGGATACGCTGGCGACACGGCTGCCTGCGTGTCCGTGCCGGTTTTTCTTTAAACAAAAAAAAAAAAAAAGATACATATGGATACGGCGGGACACGGGAATCTGGCAGCAGATTTCATAATGGGCAGTAGGTGTGACAGGAGCAGGTAGGGAAAAACAGGTACGGACATGCAACCCCATCATTTTTGAGTTTAGCTATAAATGATCTGATGTAAAATGATGGAATCTGTCTTATCTGTTGGTAATTATACATTCATCAGATCATTTATAGCCGGTAATTACAGCCGGTAACTATCATCAGATCATTTATAGCCGGTAACTATCATCTGTTGGTAATTATGATACGAAAGAATAGCCGATCATTTATAGCCGGTAATTATACCTTCATCAGATCATTCATCCAGCAATCTGTCTTATCTGTTGGTATTTTTCAAAAAGTAGTTAAAACCGTGGGTGGTCATTCAGTGCTTCAAAGTCATACGGGTAGGCCAAGGATGTACTTGATTTGCCATGATTGCTTCAAAGTCATACAGTATTTTTTGCCGTAATATAAGAGTCCGTAATATAATAAATTATGAATGAAACTAATTTATAAATTATAAATTTATAATAATATTTTATAAATTATAATA
The DNA here is from genome assembly GCA_039654745.1 of Houttuynia cordata. Lineage (NCBI taxonomy): Eukaryota > Viridiplantae > Streptophyta > Magnoliopsida > Piperales > Saururaceae > Houttuynia > Houttuynia cordata. The sequence goes on from CM077509.1 coordinate 4,473,203, forward strand.
AATATTTTTTTATTAGCCGTGTCGTATCCTACTTTTTGAAAAAATGGCGTGTCGCCGTGTCCGTATCGTGTCGTATCGTATCGCCGTTTTCGTATCCGTGCTTCTTAGGTTGTCAAACTAAACACTATTTATATTTGCCTAGTAGCACTTACAAGTGGATAAAGTGACGCAAGCGGAAGCCAATAATCTGTACACCAATCCGTACACTGCTGTTTTTATTGGACAGTCAAAATGGGACTCATATAGCCCACTCTTTTAGGCAACAAAATCCTTCCACCTCATTGGTGTATGAGTTTGTTGTACAAATTCTGTATAGCATTATGCAAAATTAATATTTAATTTCCATTTAGAGGCTTCTGGTCTTGCTTGAGCTTGGCTTAACAAGGAGATAGCTCCATCAGCTCCATGTTTGCTGTTGAAGCTAAAAGACTGACCTAGAGAATCCAAAGCAAGTAAGTCTTAGGATAAGAAGCAGATGAGTTCCACTTGCTTATGTGTCTTCCCCACCTACACGTGCAATATCTTTTTGATAAGTGAAGCAACTTTAGGCTTTGGCCTTTATGTTTTCCCAAGTCTTGTAGTGAGATTCGAGCAAGTGTCTACACCACAGCCAAGTATCCAAACATACTTGGAGAGGGGCCTTCTTTATTGTTTATGATTTTCTGTCTGTGTGTCTGTCTCCCCTTTTTTCGTATATGCTTTTCATTCTTTATTAAGATCTTTCCTTCAAAGTCTAAGCCACAAAGCTGCAAAATACTAGCTGATGATGTGGTCAGGGTAGTTCATACTGATAACCATCGGCATACATGGATAACATATTCTTTTGTTTCTGAAAGATAGCAATATTTATACCTAAATTTCTTTTTTTTTATAATTTATACCTAAACTTAAGAACTAAGCTGGACAAGTTCTATTATGATAATCAAACCTTAAGGTAAGAATCTTCACTCTTAGTGAGGAAAATGATACTCCCTCCGTCCTAAAATAACTGCCACAACATATATATCGGTGATAATTCTGAAGACGAGGAGAATTTCTCATAGCGTCTTCACTCGTAATGAGGAAAATGATTTAAGGAAATAAATCAAGATTAAGAAAACCATCCACCTTTTTGTGAACTGTCATTTTATGTGAGACATATTGTCTCACTCCAAAAGCAGGTCTAGTTCAACACCTCTATTCATTACCATGATCTTCATCATGGCTCCTCCTTCCACCAACAATAGGCCTAGAAAGAGAGGTAGAATTAAAGATATCAGTAGGGAAAAAAAAAAGAGAATAGAAAGAATACTCAGACCTCATCAGTGATTACTACTCATTTTAATTTAATGTATGAACTCGCCATAAATACTTGCACGTTAAACTTAATTGAGCTTTCACTTCTAGGCTTTTAAACTTGAAAAAAAAAACTTAAGTTGTTTTATATATAGTGCATTTGTTTGTCTAAAGTGCTGACGAAATAATAGATTAGTGCATATATATTTAAGAGGAACATGATCATAGTTTTGATTAGAGTCTGCTATGTCTAGCGGCGTCCTCCATTCAAATGCGAATCATGATGAGTGGATCGCATGAGCACGCACTGTGCTAAGACAGCATGAACAAGTCGAGCCTAACCAGGGCCCAACATAGAAGCCTAACATGGTACATAGCTACATAGTGGTCACCAATAACACACTTATACCACCTTCAACCTCTATGCACCATGCTAGGACCATTATGTACCATGGTCATGGAGCCGGTGCGTCCCCCATATATGCTTTCATTGGGGCGAACATCCATGGCACAAGTATACATAGCATTTTCATTTTCATCCCTTCATGCTTACAAAACATAACAGCAAAAATTTTCAATGTGTCTCAATAGATTATATCCATAACTTTTCCTCGTCTTTGGTCATCAAAAAGAAGAAATTGGCATACTAAAGTTATCATTCATCAGCAATAATCATATCCTGCATACTACCTTAACTATTTAAACATTCAATAATTAAGATTACCAAAAAGTGATTGTTAAGTTTGTCCACATCCAAAGTCTCCACTAAATATTTCATGCATCATGTGATGCTAACAACCACCGTGTTACAAGCACTATCTCTTTATATAATCTTGTTTACCTTCCAAAATCTCCTTATAGCTAATGGCACATGCCACCCGAGCATCCGAGATGGCAAGCCCTAGAATGGGCACATCCGATCGCGGGGCCAGCCACACCATGCTATAATCATCATCATCATCAACACCTAAGCTAGTTTACCTTCCAAAACCTTACAAATCTAGTTGTGATAGAAGCATCCTCACATCAGACATGGGAAACCCTGGGATCAACAGATCAGATTGTCTGCCCACGCCACTCTCGTGGGCCTTGCCAATTGGCAGCCTCCACAGCATAGACAATTTGACACATATATCATAGTGAGAGCCAATTAAATGCTTTGATCACTTAGCATGAGTGTCTAACTATTCATTTAGCACTTGATTAGCATATTAAAATTTTGTTTAAATTTTTATATTTTTGGTAGGCTGATTACTTCAGCTTTCCACCCACTAGAAGCTGCGCGCGAGGAGCCGGAGCGGACTGCAAAATGTGGGTCCCACGTTAGGGCCCTCGAAGATTTTGCTCTTCGCAAGGTAACCTGTGGAGCCTGCTTAGCTCCTTTTGCTTTCTTTCTTCGTGATTAAGCCAATTTTCTTGTATCCCCACATGCTCACATCACCAAAAAAGTAGGAGCTTTAGTGCCTCCTGACTCAAAAGTTTGCTAAACATATAAATACGGTGCAAAAATACGTATATTCTCCATAAATATACGGCCATATCATCCAGTCTTTATGTGCCGTGGGACCCTTCTATGTGCTTTGCAACGTCCATAAATACCAACTCACGAGGCCTCCTCTCCTCCCTTTCCCTCCCCCTCCTTCCTCTCCTCCTTAATTTTCTCTAGTTAGTTGTTTTCCGGCCATGATGTTGCCGGATTCTGTCACCGGAATACTGCTTCCGCCGTTTGATGATGGTTTGTGGGACACCTCTGACATTCTGTCCCTAATCTTAGAAGATCAACCACTTGAACTGGCTACGTCTCCAGACCGGCTCAACCGAACCGATGCAATTGACGAACGGAAGCGACGAAGGATGGTGTCGAACCGCGAATCAGCCCGTCGGTCTAGAGTGCGGAAGCAAAGGCACTTGGAAGATTTGCGCTGCGAAGTGAACCGGCTCCGTTTTGAGAACAGGGAGATGGAGAACCAGCTTGGTCTGGCCCAAAGGCAGCTGGAGGCCATGAGGCGGGAGAACGGTCGGCTCCGGTGGGAGGCCACCACTCTCCGGTGGATGTTGGGGCAAACTGGCCATATTGCACGTCTTCAGCTGATTGCATCTTTGAATACACAAAACCCTCCTCCACCAGCAATAATCACCTAATTATCAAAAGATAATAATAGGCTTATCACTACAATATGGTTTCAGGAAATTAGAAGGTTTTGGTGAGAAAATTGGTTTATGTACAGAAAAAGTATAAGAAATAGCTGTGTCTATCTTTTTCCTCTCAGATATGCCCCTTTTATTCCGAGTTTTTTTTCTTGGCAAATCTCCATCTCTTTAGAGATAATCCTATAAATTACCATAATTTTCCCATTAATCCTCCTCAATGAAAATAAACAATATCACAAGAGGCAAAAGCAACAAACATCACTAGCCAGCAAAGTAAGAAAGTGGAAGCACATATAACATTAACAAGGGGGGGGGGGGAGATTCCGAGTACTTGTAAGGGAAGATAAGTTAAGAGAAGATGGAACTTTGGCTTTTCTTGTTGTGGGGTGTTTTGTCAAATTTTAAGACCTACTTTTATCATTATCTGTAACACCCGAAAAATTAGTACGTTAACTAAAAGTTTCTATTTTAGGAAACTGTTCTAAAATAGGAAAGTTGTGTTGCCTGATGTGATTTCTGGTTGTGCGATGTGCTTTGATATGTTACTTGACTTTTATGATGTGGTATGATTCGTTAATCGCATGACTAATAGTAGTAGAAAACCAGGACGCAGGGGTTGGTCGTGGCGCTGGGCACAACCTGGCGCTGAGGCCAGTCTGGCGCCAGGGTCTGAGAACACCTGATGCCAGGAGTGGGGCCAAGTGGCAGGGCATGTGTTCAGTGGATCATTCTTAATTAGTAAATTGAATTTGGTTTTGATGTGTGGTTCGTGGCATACACGAGTTGGTATAACAAGTAGTGCAACCATGAGACATCAGAGTCATGTGCGCGTAGGACTCAAGCCAAGACGCAGGACTTGGGCGCTGAGCCACGTGGCACTGGCCCAGGGGTGACTTATGAATGTGGGTGACTTGTCATAAGGTGATCTTCAGATGGTTGGAGTGATCTCAAGTGGATTGGAGTGAATCTTGGAGTAAATCTACGATTTGACCTAATTGCGGTGGATAAGGGAAGTATTGCGGAGGATCGGAACATATCAATTCAGTTGGGATAATTAAGGAAGATAAATCTTAGTTAAAAGAAGATAATTATTTTACTTTGTCTTAACCAATAGGAGGGAGGCGTCTAGTGAGAGAGGGTGTCCTATTGGTAGACTTTTATTTTGTAGTTTTCTAGTTGGGCAGGGAACTTGAGTGGATAAGGAAGTATCCTAACTAAGAAGATTACAAACCTATCTAATTATGGGATTAAATTGTTGGGCGTCCTGTTCATGTTTAAGGGAAGGATTCTAATTGGTTAATTAGGATTTGGGATTAGGAAGGTGTTAGATTAGGAGTAATCTTAATTAGAGTAGGCATTGGCTATAAAAGCCAAGGAAGAGGCCGGCCCATGCCATGCACGCCAAGCCTTGTGGCACCAAGTGCAAACCCTAGTTTTGTTTTCCCTTCCTTGCCATCAATTCCAGCAACCTTGCATCTCTTCTCTCAATCTTTTTTCTTGTGCGATCGAATGTGTGGAGTGGAGGCGTCGTTGCGAAGGAGAAGGAAAGAGCTACGCGAGGAGGCGTATTTTGCTTACATCTAAGTGGTATGATGGTTTTTTTGAACCAATCTGATTTGAATTCTTTTGCTTCATTCTTAGCATGATTATTTGATGATCCTATTGATGTTATCTCAGTAGTAGAAGTTGTGTTAGTGTTTGATTCATGAGAGATTCCTTGTTGTTTACCAAGTAAGAGTATCCTTGTTGCGATATCTTATTTCATGCTTGTGTTAGTGCATATATGCTTACCTTTGATGAAAATATCTATATGGTCATGTCTCTTGAACGTGGGAGGTCATAAAGTTCTCTTCTTTATTCTATAATGTTCTGTTTTAATCGTACAATATGGTTAAGGGATGTATTAATGATATTAAAAGCTTCATTAGAGCAAGTGTTATGCCTTGATTCTAGCTTAAGGACTTAACAACAATTAAAGTCATAAAATCATTCAATTCTAGAACATACCAGAGCCTAAAATTACTCTAGGAGGAGAGTATTTAAGGGTATTAAGGTTATATTATCATGATTAACAAGTATTAATACGAGATTACTTAATATAAGGAAGTAATGCCTTCTCGGCCAGGACTGTTCCTGCGCCGATAGTGCTCAGTATAAAAATCATAACTAAATGTACAAAAATCAGAAAAATAACCGTCAGTGGGGTTATAAACTAGACTCATAGGACTATCTTCTGTAAAAATTTCAGAGTCATAGTCCTTCTGTGTTGACGGTGGGGTTAGTCGTAAGTGGGTTGTACAGTATAAGACAGTTTACTGGAATTTGGGTTTCAAAAGCACTAATAAGTATTATTATTCATAATATGATGTAATCTGATCTAAATAATACTAGTACAATATGGTAAGACCTTTTAAGTACTATTGCAGTAAGTTTGGGAGTCCAAAATGTTGAGACTTTGGGACGAGTCAGCGTACCTTGAGGTCAAGGTAGTCATTGTTTCCTTTGTATAGCGTGGAGTCGGTTTGAATATCCAATTGGAGATCAAACCTTCCTAAAAACCATCTTGATATTAAAGATAATACAACTCCAGACCTAGAGATGTTCTTATCAAAGGTAAAGCTATAATGCATGATGTGTGATCGATGAGTGAAATTCATATTCGTACAGCGAGTTATCCATCGGCTTAACTTTGAAATATCATTCGTGTTCTTATGATGATCTTTATGCTACTGAGAAGGATTATTTAATATACTCCAGAGAGTGAGTCATGTATTGTTGAGAGGCTTGAGATTCTATTCCATACTCCATGAGTGAGTCATTGTGGTAAGAGTTACCCTATTCTCATAAAAGTTGATACCTTTGTTTTTGTTGAATCATTGTCCAGTTTGACATTGACCTATTTCTCCACTAAGAGTTCTTTTTGAAGTTCTCTCCGGGTGGAATCATAGTATCCTCACGAGCCATTGCTAGATCTTGCGAGATCTCCAATATTTATGGAGTTGTGATTCCTTACTGCCCGAAAGGAGGCATATATGTACGTTTAGGCTGATTGACATTACGGAAGGTCTTCAGTCTCCGACCATAGTGATCGTAAACACTGATGGGGCTAGCATCCTAGAAGCATGGCCGGGTTCCGAAGGGAGAACCTCTAGGATGAGTCTAGTCAATAGCCACTCGGGTGGTATATTTAGCGAACAGAAATTGTAACTCCTTGCACTATGGATGCGTAGAGCCCTTGGTATTTTGACTATTATCTCCTTACACTGATATTTGTTTGAAGTCTTATTGAGATTATTCTTCCCTACATGTGTGCATTGGGACTGTTATTATTTGACATTTCTGTTCAGGTAATGTAAACCTTTGCTTGGTTTTTCAGAGAGTGCATATTCTTATTTATCTGAGTGACTTATCCTTCGTATCCTATTTTGTCATCCTGGTGGGTTTTTACATTCTACTGGGTATATCTATGAAATATACTCATGCATCCTCTTATGCAAGCTTTAAGGATCAGTAGGACCGGACTTTGCAACTCGAAAAGGTGGAGCGGATTTGCAGAGGACGTTTTTAAGAATTGCTTTTATCTGCTTTATTTCTTTTGCTAGAACTTTAATAGTGTTGGTCAGTGTGTGCCTGGATTTGATGCTTATTTTAATTAATCTGCTGTAATAATTTAAGTATTCGGTCGATTACATTGGCTACATTGACAATATTATTTGAAATTGGATAAAGAATTTCTTAGTTCTTAATTTCTGAGTTTTGTTATGAGTTCCTAGTGATGTTGATTACACATTCTTTCGTGACGATGTAATTGACTCGAGTGATCGAGTATTCGGTCGCGTCCAAGGTTCCTATCTCAGCTTTTGATTGGTTTATTGTAAGGCTTCCCCACTCCGATCGAGGTCAAGAATTTTGGGGCGTGACATTTTCTGTGTTGGAATAGAGGTTACTACATTATGTCAATTGATTGATTAGAATAAAGACAAGTGGCCGGCCTATGTAACATCAATTTGAGTAACTCTAAATAGTGGAATATTCATGGAATAATATCTAAGTCCCCTCATCTATCAACTATAGTGTGATTTGGTCCTTTGAATTGAGTACTATGTGGCATGTTAGATTTGATGTGGGCTCCGTTATGCATAACTATATCAGACCACAAAGAAAATAGTATAGTATGCTAAATTCAACATCCTCCATTACAGGGTTAAATTTGATATCCACTAGCCATAATCAATCTCCAAATTGGGCCATGAACCTAGTAAAGTGGTATAAACCTTGTGGTTATCCACTTCCCTAACTGCACCAATCATGTTTGCATAGAAAGAAACAAATTGAATGAGTAAAATTTTCTTAGTGCTAATGTCACTCTTAAATCTGATTGGATCGAAGAACTGGTGGTCAAGGAGCCAAACAGCGAGAAATTTTGTGCAGACAGAATTTTCATAAGATCTGAAATCTGTCTTTGGTTCTCAGTTGTGGATGGTGACATTGTTATGATGTTTGGCAATTCAATTTTAAATGAAGAAAAGATGTGTTAATCCATACGTTAGGGGTGCCCTTCTTTGTTTCAGAAGTATCAAGTCGTCAAAGGAATGCCACAAAAGACCCTTTGATGAATGAAATCATTCTTTTTGAAAATAGATGTGTCGTACAATAATCAACTTGTAGGAATTATGAAATAAATAGTTTAAATATCGTTCTTCCCTGGTACTCCATTCCAGATTAATAGTCCTATTTAGTTTTTCGAAATGAACCAGTTTAGGACTTTCATATGGAACGGAGGGAGTATTAGCAATTGGCCGCCTCCACCCACCATATGGGCCACCAGATTCTCAATTTCATTTGGCTAAGTTTAAAAAAAATCCAGGTATTTTTTTCTTGCTGGGCCTAGCTCCCAAGCTCTCTAATCCATTTTTGCAGGGCCCATTGCCCCACTCTTAAATATCCAAGTGCTTGGTTTTAGAAAGGAGCCCTTGCTCACTTATTGATGAAGTGCCCCATGACAACTTTAACACCAAAAGAATATTAAAACATACCAAATGTATATATTGATTTATTTCACAAGAAAAGTACAAAAATTCTTTTGTATATGGGTGCCCTCTTCCCTTCTCCATTGGCACCTTCTTCATGTGCAAGGTAGGATGCTTTCCACCAGCTTCTTCTCATCAAAGAGTGCTACTATTTCTTATCTTCTTATCAAGTATATTTTTTTGCCTCGTTGAAATATCATACATACGCTAATCGCCAACAAGAACTCTCATGTCGGCCAAGAGCACTATGTGGCAGGTGTGGAGGGTAGAGAAGCTCAGACATCTCAATGAAAAAATGAGGTAATGGATGAATAAAGAAAAAATAATGGCAAATGGAGGGCACCGACGGAACAAAAATGGTATGTCTTTGGGAGAGTTACAGGCTCCTAAATACACGGTGCAAAAAGGAGGTATGGATTAGATTGTATTTTTTATTAAAAAATGGGTGCCCATGCAAATGATGAATAGGACATACGGGGCCCTAACAGTGGGCCCCTGCAACTTTGGTGGGTGGCATTATAGGTGGCCATAGCAATTTAGCATCCCAATTCGTGGATACACACATTATGGGAAGGGCAGTGATAACCCTACAGCATATTCCGACACATTTCCATACCCACATCAGTTCACCCACTCATTTCCATACACATCAGCTGTGTATGGAAAATGTGTAGGAATCTGCTGTACAAATATCGTTTCCCTTATGGGAAGGAAGCTCATATAAATTCAGGTCCCTTATGGGCCCTACAAGTGTCATTTTTCCTTTGTAATAAAATAGCTTTCGCATATGTAACTCAATTGACAAATTCTAATTTTGAACTTATTGCATCACTAATGCCAACATGTCACATATGTTGTGGACATGCATAAAGATTTGAAATCAGTAAATTGACCCTATGGAGTCTATATAAAGATTCTTTTTCTTTATTAACAAAGCATGGAAAAACAGGCTCAAGAAAAGTTACAATGATCTAATATCACTGCTTCCCAGAGATAGACTGGGATGCAGTCGCACCATAATTTGAACTCTCCACTACTAACAGCCTGAGAATCTAACGAATGCGTTGTGTCATTGGCATCCCTCAAGACATGTATGGACTCTATAAAGCTGTTTGGCAACCAAAATAGGTTGAATTTTAGAAGAATCTAACTTCTTTTAGAAAATCTCCTCTTGAAAGCTGAATTCTTTTAGAAAATCTCATTAAAACAATCCAGCTTTTACTTCCTTAACTTTTCCAAACGATAGTTTTTCTAATTTTGAAAAAAACACATTTTTTTATTAATTGCCCCTACCTTTCATGTTTATTTACAATACATGCCATCGAGGCCTAAATTCTTCCCTAAAAGCTACTTCTTCCTATCCAAACACTCATATTCTTCTTCCAGCTTTTTCCCTAAAATCCAGATTTCTCACTCCTAAAATCTCTAACCAAATAGACCCTAAATTTCCCATAAGATTTGTGATTCTTACTGCAGCTATATCGAATTTGGGCTGGTGGGTGTGCGGGCTGGTGATTCATACATTGCCTACGCCTGTTTCATACCCGTTGTGAGCGCGTGCATATAAACGGGATTCTTAGTAATATTTTTGCACTACTTAGGGCAAAGGTTTTAAAAAGTGGACCAGTCATCGACCTAGAATTCTTGCAGAGTAGGTCCCCAACCGGGGTCAACCCGGATTGACCCAATTGCTGACGACATCAATATAAAAAAATCCCTTCTCAAAATTTCATATGATATAAAAACTTTGCATAGTCTAATGCTCTTTGTATAAAAATTTAATGAACAAAACAACTACATTACAAAAAGTAAAACGTTTAAATAAAAAAATAAATTTTTTTTGAGACATAAGAAAAAATATGCGGTATGAGATTCTACTAAGATTGATGTTGAAAGAAAATAAGAGGATGTTCTAAAGAAAAAATAAATAAAGAAATTATGTTAAAAAGACCTTAAACTCGACTCAAACCCACGGTTCATGGTTTTAAAACCCGGACTGGACCAACTGGTTCGGCCTAGTTCAACCAGGCGGGTTAAATCTAGTCAACTGGGTCAATTGACCCAGCCGACCCGGCTCGAAAAATCGACCAGCTTCGGTCGAACCGGGTCGAACCAGCCAGGCCAGTATAATTTTGAAAACACTGCTTTGGGCTACTCCAAACAATGAAAAAACACCATTAAAGACAGCCTTTCATTTTTGTTCATAATCTTGTGGTATCTGATCAAACATCAATGTTTCACATTTTGCTCAAAGGAGGAAGAAGAAAACAAAGTTGATGCATGAAACTTTTGGGAACTTTTGATTTCCTTGATGAGATAAATGAAAATTAAAACAAATATGAAACAGTTTGTAATGGCGAACCAGTTATTCAGCATCATAAATTCGCTAATGCAACTTTCTGCAAGAGAAGAAAGATAGAAGAACATGTGACAATGATTAGTCTGGTGCCAAGCTCCCTCTGAAGTAAGAATTGAGGCGATAAAATGTTGCCTAAATTTGAAAGTAAAAGGCATTTGTGCAACCAAAATTTCTTAAGGGTAAGTTTGGAAACATGGATTTAGATTTTCCCAAAAGATTAAAAATGCTCAAATTTCAAATTTTCAGAAGATACACTAGATTTGCAGGTGCCCCCATGTTGTTGGGGCACCCATCTGTCATTTGCATGGGCACCGCTCATATGAGAAAAAAATACGTCCCAGTCCCACCTTCCATTTAAAAACACATAGCAAATAGTTTTTGCTGTCTAGTGGGTACCCATTAGTTTCTATTTTTTCCATTACCCACCAGTCACCAACCACCCACTTCTTCATCTCGATACACTCCCTCTTTTCTATTACCCATCAGTTACCAGCTACCCTCTTCTTCATCTAGGCTCTCCTCGTCTACAACAGCAGTCGACGCACCCCTTCAACGGCATCCAACACTGCCTTGACGAGCTCAATGGTACAAATTTTTCTTCCTCTTATCTTTTCTTTGTTTTATGTATTTTTGGTGATAGGTCGATGGATTTAGGGGCTAGTGGAGGGAATGTGTTGATAAAAATAGGAACTTTGGTTGATAAATATGGTTTTGAGATTTGATTGTATGTCATACTTCTCCCATCAGCTCAAGGATATTAACCCTGAAGGAGGCAGAAAAGACAAAGAAGATGAAGCCTAGGGGTGAAGATGGAAGCAACAGGTTTGTATTTTTTACTCTGTAGTATGTTCTAGCACTAATTTTTTAGCAATTTCTTAGGAAGATCAGCTTTGTTAATAGTTGAATAGCAAAACACAAATCGATTTATAATCAATGATATTGACTGCTTACACATTGAACCAACTAAATCATTGTAAAAAAATGTATACACAAACTTCTTGACACTGAGAGTGTTAAATTTAATATACCAATCAAAGTTTGTTGGTATTTATTTTCATAGATGAGTAAGTTAAGAGAGCATTTGGCACAAAAAACAATTAAAGAAAAACTCCTTGCTCATTCATCAGCATAAAGTATTGGTGTAGGAGTGTCACTTAGTGCAACCCCCTTGTCAATGACTTTCACAAACTCCGTCCCCAACCTTCTGCACAAATAACACGATAGAAATTCTAGGACAAAGATATAGGAGGCAAAGCTAAACCTGCAACTAGTATAGGTACAACATAGTGGTTTCCTTCCACATGGGCAATGCATAGTATAGAATGGTCTTTAGCTGGTGGAGACCATAAAAAGGTTATACAATACATGCTCGAAATGAGGATCAAAGGGCATCCATAGCGAGAGGCAATAAGGTGCCCCATATCTAGCATTTCCATCCAATTCTTTGGATATGCCATTGTCTCAAAGTAGTACAACATCAACATCAACCTCAACTTATCAACTCTCTTCTCAGTTGCAAAAACGTCTATGTATTTTTCTCGGTGACATTTAAGTTCCAACAACTTCCTTTACATTCTTCTATTTGTGTTCTTTCTAAACAATGTGCAATTGAATGGAATCCGCAATGACCATCTATGGGCATATCAACAATGTGCAATTGAGTGCAATATTTTGTTGGTCCATGCTCCAACAAAATGCTCCTTATGTGGGTTCAGCCACTGCTTATGTATGTAGTTGATCACACTTTGAAATCCCTTGAACTCATGTTCTAGATCTTTTAAGACATTCTTTATAGTCATCAACATCTTTTGAGTACACAACCTTGTTCCAACTTGCCAAAAAATTGACCCATTCATCCTTGGTTTTAAACATTTTTTTGCAATTTTTTAACAAGCAATTTACTATATGCCATACACAGAGCAGATACTTTGATCCAGGAAACACCTTGTCAATGGCCTTTACCAATGCCATCTCCATATCTGTCACAAATACTTTTGGAGTTTCGTTATCAAGCATATTTTTAAACATCTCAAGAGCCCATATATAGTCCTCATCTTTCTCTTTTATCATGAATGCGAAGCATGTGAAGAAGTTCTTATATGTAGACGTGATGCCAACAATTGACAATACCGAAAACTTATATTTGTTTGTCTTGTACGTACAATCTAATATGAATATGTGTGGGAACAACTTTGCCAGGGTGACAGATGCTGGACTCGTAAAGAAGAGATGTGTCAGTTCATCATTCTTGTTGTTCGCATAATGACGGATATACTTGGCTTCTTCGAGATTCTTCATCAACTCTTGGAGCAAAGATCTACCTTCACATTGAGCTATGTGCATATCCCTTCTTTTGTTACATAAAGTGCAGATTGTACTCTGATTGTTGGGGTTATATTTCTTAATGGCTTTCAGAACATCTGATGGATTCATGCCCACTGCAGGCATGTCTTTGAGAATTCTTTTTTCTTCATTGTTTAGCTTACCAAGATATTCATGAACTTGGCCAAACTATAGAGGGCCGTGATTATGATATCCACAAATAATTTCAAGCTTCCATCTTTTTCCTATATCTGAGATGTGCACAAGTTTTCCTTTTAATTTGAATGGACACCCACATCTATTATTTTTTGTTTTCTTTTGAATTTTGCCAAGGCTAGAACCACCTTTCTTGCAGTTTCTGTATTCTCCCGATCTTTCACATGCAAGTATAACTCTCTCGTAGCCACTACACCATTTTTGAAACAAACATCTTGCACGCATTTAATCATATTGTTCCGCTCTTCACAAAGCTGCAATACAAATAAATTGATTTGGAAATGAAAAAAAAAAATTATGTTTTAGTAGACATTAAGAAAGAATGTCTTTACTTGATATGTGGAAACAACATGAGTGATATCTATATTCATTATGTGAGGGTGAGGGGAATGAGTCTGTTTTGGACAATAACTATAAAATGTTAATTGGACCATAAAAATACTCCCCCCCCAACATATAGAAAAAGCAACGAAGAACCAAACCTCAAGAATAGAAATAATTGCATACATATACCTCAACTGAGAAGGGTTTTGCCTTTAGAGAGCGTGGCACAATCTCATCAGAAGTACTAACTTCATTTTCTTGTATGGTGTATGTCAACATTTGTGTGAAAGAAACATTTCCGGAAGGCCAGTCATCACCATCCATTTTTCTGAGATGTTGATTGGCGGTGTTTGATTTGTTATACACATGAAAAGAGACAAACCTCTATTTTAAACTGAAAAATAATTATCTTATCTTGCGCTTATATGTTTATCTGCAGAGTTCAACAAATGCTAATGGACATTGAATTATCTTTTGTGTATTGTGTCTTTGCCTGAGAAGAATGTAGAAATGGAGAAGGTGGCAATGGAGAAGAGAAGAGGGCACCCATCTATTGAAGAAATTTTTAGTTTCCTGTTGAATTATCATCACGTAAATTTAATATATTTTAGTATACTTTTGGTATGTTAACATGGGCCGTCAAATATTAAAGTGTGTATGGTTTCCTTTCTAAGACTAAATACTTGTTATTTAAAGATGGGGGATATGAAGAGAGCATGGGTGCCTTCACAATAAGAAAATGCATGTATTTTTTTAAAACTTGCCAAAAAAATGCAGAACATGGGGGCTTCTGCAATTGTGGTGGGTGGCAAGATAGGCCTTCACTGTTTGGCAATGGGTAGGGATTTAACTGTTGATTCAGAGATATGTGTGGATTTTTAAATTTCTTATTTGGGATCAGATTTGAATTTAGTTAAAGCATAATGTGTCTGAGAAATAAGCCTAACTGTGCCTATGCCTACATTTTTGGGAGGAAAATAAGAACTGTCCCTACTATTTTCGGACGAATGGAGTGCAATGTTTTCTAGTTGCAGGAAGTTCCTATTTTGCATATTTTCAACTAAAAACTGCATATTTCAAAGAGACTAGACCAGTCTATTCTATTAGCGACTTTCCTTCACATGTAGTAATCCTTCAAAAATGGGAATTTGCTAAGAAGCACTGTGTTTTTCTATTTATTTTATTTTATAACACTGTTCTTCTATTAAAAGTGGCAAAAGATCTTCCAGGCTTAAACAAAAAAAAGGTAAGATAAGATGCAAGCCTGAGAACAAATGATCGGTCCCTGTATACCTATTACGATAATATTTAAGACTATGCTTGTTAAACGTTTTCTATAGCCAATAACCACAAATGCCTGCAAAAGGGTCCGAGGAATCCCCTTTTTCAATAATTATAATGTTATGTGAACGCAAGAATACCAATGACTGATCCATGCACACCTATTCAAATTAGAGACATTTAAATTACGAAATCAAAGCCATCTACAAGTTAGCATATCACTAAACTTCCTCCATATGCTCTTTGCTCCCCACCTATTTAGGAAAACTACTCTCACCTATATGTGAGCTATAATTGATCTGAAGCTGATACTGCTATTAGAATGTGGCTTTCTCCTATATCTGAGGAAACAAACCACACTTCAAGGGTAGAGATTATCTGCCAACATATGGGATTTTTGCAAAGACTTCAGCCCTTTCTTTGGGATGCCCATTGAATTCCTCAACACAATCAACCAACTTCTTTCTCTTCCTACGACAAACAAAGCTGGCCCTGATCGCTTGGCAATCATAGTTGTTTTTAAATTTCACTATCCAAAGTGAATAACAATTTTCAAGAGCCATTGAGACTTCTTCAGGAACATTGCCATTATTGTCAATCCTCCCAGCCATTCCCAATATAAGAACATGCACGGTGGGAAGGGGACAATTCACCGGATGTGCACTCTTCTATTACAAGTTTGCAATAACTTCAAATCCATTACTACAGGTCAACAATCCAAGTTAGCATACAACTCAGCCGTATGATGTTGCTGGAAGAAACCCACAAAAGGCCTCCATTATAATCTCCTGCTACTGGTAAGATAACAAGAACATGCTTTAGACCATTCATCGAATCATCTTGTACCAAAGATCATAGCTTTCGATGCCTCCTAATGGAGCAAAAACAGGAACATCTTCATCATAAGCAACAAGATTTGGTCCAGGACCCATCATAAGCAAAAAGAATGTATACTTCTACTTTCAAATAAACATTTTGATCCACAAATGCAAAGAATTCAAAACGAAAAACAAATTTCAACCAATGCAATGACCACTTTGCTAACTAATGTAACTCTGAAATAAAAAACATTAGTTTACTAAAATTAATCTCAAAGAGTACTAAATGGCAAGGTGACTCTATCTTCTTCGTTAGAAAAAAACAAACCTAATAGTTACAAACGACCCCTATTTACCTTTGTTTTCTTATAAACTAGAAATCAGTTGTAGAAATATCTTAAAACTAATTGCTTATAAAAGAAGTAAAAACCTAGCCCGTGCACTTCCACGCTGTAGTGACGAGTGTGCTATCATACCTTGAACATAGTTCTCCTAGTTGATTGTTGTGTCAAAGAGGATAGTGGTTTCCCTCAAAGAGGGCGAATACAGTTGCTGCCCACCTGCACCACCTTAGACAGCAGCGATTACGCAGCCGACTAACCTGCCGCCTACCACCTATCTTTCTCCCTCCTTCTTTCTCATTTTTTAGGCAAAATCATACCTTTACAAAGTTCCTACAACAACATATAGAGATGCAGAATAATAAGTTGGACTAGATTCAGCAAATGCAGGGTTGTAAAATTGTTGTTAATAATAACATGTATTACAACACCTATAATAACAAAATAAACAAAAAAGGTTACACGTCTCAAAGCCAAATTAGGCCATCAACGTAGAATGGAGGATAGTAACATCAACTCTAAATATGTTAATTTCAAAAACAACATGAGTACCCTTCAAACAGAAAAATATAATATATGGTTGCCAAAATTATCATTGAACATATAAAATACAAAGCAACATTCCAAATTTCATTATAGGTACTTTAATTAGATAAAAAACCAAATTTCAAGGATGGTATGTAACAAAATTAGAAATGCATAACCACCAAGTAGAGATATAGCAACAAATTCGAAAAAAAATATAGAAAAAAATAGATGAGTGGGAAGACTCACTGAAGAGAAGGACAAACTAGGTTTGGTCGAGAGGGAAGTGAGTCCAGCAGAGAATAGGGCGACGGGTGGAAGATAGGATGGAGTATCTAGCACCATAGAGGGAGAAACCAAGGGAAGGCAGTGGACAAGGGAGAGCAGGGCGGAGGGAGGTGCTCGACGGAGACAATAGACAAGGAGAGGTTGTCGACATGGGAGGAACATGGCAGGGGGAAAAACACGAAGGTCGAGAATGGAGGCAGTCGTCAAAGAGAGGAGCATGGCGAAGAGACAATCAGAGGAGGAGGGATGAAAGGATGGAAGTGAAATGGTTCAGGAACGATCTGGTTCAACTCCTCCGAGCCAAAGCTTGAGAATTTTCAAATGACATCTCGTAGATGTCATTTAGAAGTCTGCACCTCTTAGTTTTAAGGGTAAATTTATAAATTCATGGAGATTTTGATGAAATCCAAATTTGCAATCAGTGGATTTGGATTTCCAGCCCCCAAATGTAAATCTCAAAATCTAAGGGCTGTTTGGATCATGAAAAATAGAGCTTTTTACGTCTGACCTGGCGCCAAACATCGGTTTCTCATATTACCCGGAATCCTTTTCTTCTTTCCATATGACCCGGAAAGTACCAAAAATGCCCTTAGGTTTAGGTATAAGGCACCCACACTTTGGTTTTCCATATTACCCGGAAAGGGAGCGACTACCCGGAGAAGCTGCCGTTAGTCGGAGAAGAAGGCGTTCCGTCCGGCCGCTCCGCCCATATCATCGCCGGCGCCGGCACCGTCGAACTCCGAAAAGGTCATCTTCAAGGCAACAAGCGGGAAAACGAGCGGGAAAGATCGGGTATTGGAAAACAACTTCAACGGAGGCAAGGTACATCGAAAAACTCTTAGGTGAAGTTAAAATACGACGATTTCTATCATGAAAGTTGGTTCCAGAGAAGAAAGTTCAAAACTTAGCAAGTTTTCAACTATTGTTACAGTCGTGTCGTCGAGAACACGACTGTAACACTAGTCGTGTTTGATGAAACACGACTCATAGACGTTGCTTTTCACTCATATACGGTTTTCAATATATCGTGTCTCACGGATTTTTAACCTATTTCGGTTTTTTAATGGCAGGTACGGATGGAGAAGATAGTTCTTTGTTTACACTACGATGGAGTTTTGACAAATTCTGCTAAGTACGTGGGCGGGAAACGGAAGCTCCTGCCTATAGATACACGAGTAAAGTACCTGGAACTGTTGCAGCTAGTGGAAGAAAGATTACCGCTTAAGTCTAGACCTGGTACATTAACTTTGTCATATCGTGTTGACTCTGAAGAATACACATTTGTCCTTGAAGACGATAAAGACGTGGAGTCAATATTTTTACTTCACAAGAGCAAGCAAGGCACAAATGGACTACTCCGCATGTACGTGGAGTGGACTTCTACGGGCAATAACATGGAGACTTCGACTCTCAATAAGGAAATAAATGCCAATGCAAATAAGGAGGATGAGAGGCTACCAGAGGCAGAAGTGATGCCGGCCAGTAACACACCGCCGGAGAGGCCGTCCAGCCCGGGCAATAAGACACCCGCATCAGCAGTCGAAGGAGGAAGAGATGGAGACTATGCGAGGTGAGACTTCTAAGGCGCGGATACAGGCAAGTCGTGTGCTATTATAGTCGACTATAATAGTACACGACTAAAAATTTTATCGTGCGGTATTGAACACGACTATATACCTAGTCGTGTTTCATCGTAGACGACTATAAATCAATTCGTGTTGCATAAGACAATACCTCATAGTACGTGCTATCGTTTTGTCAAGTCCATTCATACATCTTTTTTCCCGCAGTTTCGGAGATGGAGAAGAAGGTGAAGATGAAGAAGAAGATGAAGATGAAGATTCCAGTCCAGATGAAGAAGAATTGTTGGATGAAGATGAATTGCCGTGGTCTGCAGATGAGTGGGATGAGCCTCTTACAGTACCACATTTCAGCTAGCCATATCACACGGGAACATCAACTTCTAGAGGTCCCACGGCAGGAGACACATGTAAAGGGAAATCTGTCGTGTCGGAGGACGATGACTATCTCAATATTGAGGGTGATGGTGGTTGGGATTGGGGTACCTATTCTGCACAGGCCGGTCCTTCAAAACATTGTGAAGAGGAGACGATGTTGACCGGAAGTTTGCAAGCAGAAGACTACGAGGCACAACTTACCTTAGGGGCTAGATTCGAAAGCGTCAAGCAGTTCAAGATGGTTCTAACTGATCTGGCAATCAAGAGGAAGTTCATGTTCAAAGTAGCGGATGAGAGCAAGGACACATTCGCTGCAAGTTGCAAGGTTTCGGGGTGCAAGTGGTACATACGAGCGTCGAACAGACTTGATGGAGTCAGCGTAACAAGGAGGGAAGAACGGCATACATGTGACACTTCTCTAAGTTCGAAAGATCATCCATTGGCTTCTCACCTCTGGATTGCGAGGAAGTGTCATGGCCTCCATAAGGATTCAAACTCCATAAAAATCTCAAATATCCAACAATACATTGAGAAGCATTGGGGCGTCACAGTCAACTATAAAAGGGCATGGAGGGTGAAAGAGGAATTGATCCGATTGATCGATGGCAACCCTGAAGACGCTTATCGTATTTTGCCACATTACGGAAGGGAATTAGAGCGGTCTAACGCAGGTACACATGTGGTCATAGAAAGATCAGCTGATATACCTGATATCCCAATTGAGTTAGCCGGCTACGACTTCAGACGTGTGTTTTGGATGTTCGGCCCGGTTGCAAGAGCATTCCGAAGAACACTGAGACCGTTGCTCACGCTTGATGGAACATTCCTAAAAGGAAAGTACCTTGGAGTATTATTGGTTGCTACAGCAATCGACGGCAATCAACAATTAATGTGTCTTGCATATGCAATTGTGGATAAAGAGAATATCAAAACGTGGTAAGTTTAGAAGCAGGAAAGACGACTATTCTAGTAGTCGTGTTTTGGATGACACGACTGGGCACACATTCGTGTCGTCGAAAACACGACTACTCATACTGTCGTCTTTTGCTTATAGACGACCTTGTAACAACCTGAAGCATTCTATGTTTAATATGCTTGTCTCTCACTTGTACAGGACGTGGTTCCTCACCTTACTTAAATGTTTTCTCTTTACGGACCCCCCGGCATCCCTGGACACTATTGTCTCTGATAGACAGAAGGGCCTTCTGAGAGCGGTTGGCGATGTCTTTCCCGACGCTCACCATGGGTTTTGCCTACGGCATATGGCCGCAAATATGCTTAATACTTGGAAGGATAAGTACCTGAAGGAACTTCTATTCCGAGCTGCAAAATGCTTCAGGAGACCAGAATTCGACGCAACGATGGAGAAGATGAAGGAACACAATGAGGCGGCCTGGAAATATGTTGACAATATTCCGAAAACACATTGGGCGAACATAGAATATCCGGGTAAAAGGTACGGCACTCTCATGTCGAACGCGTCAGAAAGTGTAAATAATATGCTTCTAAAGGCAAGGTTTTGGCCAATAACTCGGTTGATCGAGCAAACGCGGGCGACCACAAGCGTCTATTTTCAGAGACGCCGAATAGAAGCAGACAGCCTACCGACTCCGTTAACAAAATATGCACATAATCATATCAATCAGATGAGGAATCAGAGTGCTGGAACAGTTCGAGTTCAACCGCTATCATTACGCCAGTTTGAAGTGACATCTTTATACCATGTGGTAAGCATAAATTTGTTTTTCTGTAAGAGACGACTATAACAAAGTCGTGTCTTCGAAGACACGACTAGTCATACAGTCGTGTCTTCGACGACACGAGTATCCTTGGAAGACACTGATGTTGTTCATGTTTTCGCATCAGGATGTTGTTGACCTTACGAATAGAACATGCACATGCGGCTTCTTCCAGAGCATGGGACTTCCATGCAAGCACGCCATGGCATGTATTGATGAGAGGAGTCTGGAAGCGGTAGAATATTGTGAGAAGTGGTACTGCGCAAGTACGTACCGCAGCACGTACGAAGAAGTAGTGTTCCCTACTTTAGACAGAAGTCAATGGGGAAATTACGGCGTTTTATTCAAATGCGAACCGCCAAGGCTTGAAGCTCCAAAGAAGGGCAGGAGAAAGACAAAGAGAATTGAATCACAGCCCGATCCACCTGCAAGGCCACGTTCGAAATGTGGAAATTGTCGTGAAGTTGGTCACAACCGTACAAAGTGCACTAACAGCCCGGTTCCGAAAGAAACTCGGTCGCGCAGGAAACGAAAACTTCCGCAACAAGGCGAACTGACTCCGAACGAGACAGCGCATGTACGCCGCTCCGGCTTACCTCAGCCCCCACCATTCTTCACTTAGGATGTAGTCAAATTCTTGTATAGCGCAGACGGCCTACCCAAATTAACATCTATACTGTCGTGTTCCATCAGAGACGATTATATACGTAATCGTGTTGTACCAGAGACGATTATATGCGTAGTCGTTTTCCATCAGAGACGATTATATACGTAGACCTGTTGTATGAAGGCCGTATTCACATTCATGCTTGCGATATTTTGTCTACATCTGGTATGAGTCAAAAAAAGAATTGGAATTATGTGAACTTTGTACATTAAAATGAACTTTGTACAGTGAAAGAGTACGGTATTTACAGCAAATGAACTTTGTACATTAAAATAATGTGAATAAAATGAATTTCAATTTATTCTTTATCCGGAAGCCGCAAAAAACCCGCAACTGTGACGGCATCTTTTGTGCCTTGTCCGGAATCGTCGTCAAACTCGCTGTTAATAACCCCCCGAATCAAGGTTGAAGCGATGACTGGTCGCCACAGTCGTGTGATTGTGGACTGATCAAACTCCGGTGGGTTCACATTGGACGCCAAATGCGCGACGTACATCATGATGAAGATGCCACAGTCTTTCGAATTTTGTTGCCACGGCGCTTTGGTTATCTGAGTCATCTTCCAGTCTAGCAAACCAAACCACCCCAGCTTGCCTGCCATCACAACGTTCATGAACTGCGTGAATTTGTCAGCAGCTTTTCTGTGATGCGGATATAATTGGGATCTGCCAGACAGCGGGTTGTAGAAGCGCCATACACAATGCGGGAAATGGACATACACGAGGCAGAAGTGGGAGCCGGTGCGGATTGGGAAAAATGCGTAGAACATGTTCCTGTTCAAGCCGTCCAGCATCCTCCCGAGCTTTTTAACCAATTTGGCATTATTTCCCCCTTCCTGGTGCTCCTGCGAAACCGAAAGAGATTTAGACAACGATGCTCGTAATATCATACTTAATTACTTATCACTCCTTATTCAGGGAACACTTACGTTGTCGAATATCTCTTTGAATGCGTGGCAACCAAAAAATGCCCACGGATATTTCATCGGGTTTCTCTCATTGCGCTGGCTCAACAGACTTAAAAACGCATCTATAACCTATGGAAAAACATCCACAAGAGTCATTACACTTCGGTAAGGAAACATACAACTTCCAATTAAAAGTCGATTATTCTAAATATACGATTTTCATGCTAGTCGTGTCCTCGATAGACACGACTATGCGTATAGTCATGTATTTCATAGACACGACTACGCACAAAGTCGTGTCTTCGAATACCGACTTTACGTCAACAAAAACATATGAGGAGCATAGGTTTACTTACATTGGTGTTTATTTCTGTTGTTTGTAGGAGGGATAAATAGTCGTCATCACATAGCGTTGGGATTGGATAAGCCTTCCTCGGATTGGCGATCCATCCATCTATTGCCACTCTATCCCGCTCTAACAATACCCCCATGTCGAAGCATAACTCCGAATCGGCATAGTTGTCTGGGAGTGCAATTACAGACTTAGACTTTTGAGGGGTTAGGAGGACATCGACGTCAACCGGCTGTGATGCGGTTAAGCCAGTGCCCTCCGTGACCTCCTCCTCCTCCCTCGCCTTCTCCTCCTCAGCCTCCTCTTCCTTCACCTCCTCCGTCTTCTCCTTCTCCATCGCCTCTTCGTCGGCCTACACCTCCTCCTCCTTCCCCTCCTCCTCCTTCGGCTCCTCCTCCTTCCCCTCCTCCTCCTTCGTCTCCTTCTCCAGAACATCCGCCTTCACCTCCTCCTCGTCGACATCCCCGCCCTTTACATCCTCCTTCACCTCCTCCTTGACGGTTTCGATATCCGACTGCCGTATGGAAGAGATGACCTCATCGATGATAGAGGTCGCTTGTCGATCGGATATGGTTTGTTCGGAGTCGGCTTTCGGCTGAGGGGACCTATTCCTTCTTTCCTGCTCCTTCGCCATTCTCCGTATATGGTCCTCTTCTCTAATCCTCTGCAATTCCCTCGAGCCGACAGTCCTCATTCGCTTCCTTATCACTACACCAGGGGTGAATAGGTCCCGGCTGTACGTCGGACGGGACTCGACTTCTGCACGCTCCATATCTTCCTTGAATTCTGGTTGGAGCTTCTTCAAAAACATCTTGGCAGAGGATCTCTTTGCAGCCCGTTCCATCTTGTCTTCCTCATCCGCGCGTTTGATGGGAGCTAAAATGACATTTTACTTCTTCATGTCAGTAGTAGCAGCACGATAAAAAACATAGTCGTGTTCTATGTAACACGATAAACCACAAAGTCGTGTCTCATTAAACACGCCAAATATAATAGTCGTGTATCATGGGGCACGAAAAAATAAATCATCGTCTACAACTTACCTTTACCCCATTTCGTCGAATCCAGATGTGACTTCCTTGCCAGCTCCTTTGTCCGCATACCAATAGGAGTGTTCTTCTTATGCTCCTTTTCACGGGGCCGCTTCTTTGGGTCCATCTGATGCACTGATGACGATTGTGGTTCCATTTGGGGCCGCTTCTTCGGCTCCATCTGATGCACCGATGACTTCTTTCGCTCCATTTCGGGGCGCTTCTTTGGCTTCTTCGTCGGCTCCTCAGTCATCTCCTCCTTCGGATGCTCAAAGATCTGACCTTCTAACAGCATTGATGCTGAGGCGGCAGAGGACTTCATAGAGTGGAGAATCTCTCGCAGAGGTCCGACTCTCCTTCCCATCTCCTCATACGAAGACAGAGCTATCTCAATTAGTGACTGTATGCCCTAAAGGGCACCCTCCAATCGGCCCATTGCAGTTGCAGTGGACTGGGCAGCCATCCTCGAGGAAGTAGAGGCAGGTTGGTTGGGAGTCCTCTTCATTTCCGGCCTCTCCGGCCTCTGCCGTCGTGGAGGAGGGGCCCCTGAGGTTGACGAAGCAAGGAGATATGCCTCTCCGGCCATGGGGCTGATTACGTCGACGAGTTCCTCCCCTATTTGAAGATTGTGGAACACTCCCGTCCAATAGTCGGCCATGCGGTGCTTCTTCTGTGCACCTTTCTTCACCTCTTTAATGAGGGCCCCACTTCCTGGCCATCTTTTCGCCCGTGGGCTGGTAGGGCCCATGACAGGATGGAAGATTGTCGTGTGCTAGAAAAACCAAATCTGCATATTAAACAGATGAAAACATTATAACAATGCGCGGTTGCCTTAGTCGGCTATAAGTTCAACACGAATTGAACTATGGTCGTGTCGTAAAAAACACGACTATATACGTAGTCGTGTTCTATCATAGACGACTATAAATATATATAGTGGTATTGTATAAGACTTTTTCCCGATCGAAGACTATGATTGCTACATACCTGAAGGACATATACGGCGCCATTTAGGCATCCACCGCCCAGGCACTCTCCTTGCGATCTCGCACCCACTAGTCGGCTGGTATGGGTTATACCAGAAACCAACATCTTATGTATAGCCCCATCCCAATTGTATGACCTCAATCTTGGGAGGTCGTCAATGTAACGGTACAAAGAGGGATGAACCGCTCTAGTGCTGTGTGGAAATAGCACCGTGCAGAAGAGGAGGCAGATGATCATCCTCGCAATGTCCTCCTCTTCGATCTTCAGTTCGCCCGCGCTAAGCTTGTCTATGATTTCCTCAATGTGTGGAATTTTCGCTCTCCTCGCGGCGAAGTACTTTCTGAAGAATTGACCTTCCGGTCGGCGTGTCAAGGAGGGGAGGACCTCAACTCTTTCGCCCTTTGCGGGCAATCCGGTGATAAGGGCAACATCTTCCTCTGTGAAATGTAGCGTCCTACCCTTGATATTGAAGACCTTCGCCGACTCATCCCAGTACCTGACCAAATGGTCGAGGAGGTTCCGAGATACAACTACGTCCTCACCTTAAAAAATGACAGCGAAACCAGCCTCTTTGATCACTTGGGCACATCTTCGGTGACGCTGTAGGAGGGCCGCACACTTTTTCATCGCTCCCGGTTGACAACACGTCTTCAGCGCCGGTCGCGCATTATATGTTCTCTTCACTGGTCGGTCCATCGGAGCCTTCCTTTTCCTGCCCCTCTGATTTCGCTGCCGAGGTGCCAAGACAAAGTCATGATCCTCCTCCTCTTCCGATGGTATTTCCTCCATAGACTCATCTCTTTTTTTATCCATCTGCAAGGAGTGAGGTATAGTGGTCAGTAGAAATGTCTCCTCGGTGCAACACGAAAATATAAAAGTCGTGTCGTGACGGACACGACTAAATAAGTTCATAGTAAAAATTAAAAATTCAAATGTCGGACCTTATGAAACTAAAATCAGTAAGGATAGTTGTAACTTACCGCAGTTTATTCGTCTGTATGTGTGTATTTCCTCGCAGGTGCCTTTCACAGTCTTCCTCGCCGTCAACCGAAGCTCAATCCGGTCAATCCACCTGTTGCATGCAGGCTGAGGGAGCCGCGGGGGTCTTCAGAAGGTTGAAGATCAGAAATCCCGACGGATGCGCTTCAAATCGCCGCCTTTGTCCACTCTCCCTCAGTCGTGTCGTCGAAATCCAGCAGGGGGGCAGCTTGATATCGAGATTGGGGACGCGAATAGGCTCGAACTCGTCCGTGTATTCCGCCGGTTGAATCGCCGCTCCAACTCGCCAGTCGCCGGTGACGTCGCCGATGTAAATCGCCGGAGAACTTCACCCTCTTTTCGTGTTGTACACAACACGCCTCTTCGCACAGTGTTAGCACGAAAAAATAGAAGAAAGGGCATTTTGGGTACTTCAAGTCCAGATTCCGGGTCATATGAGATTTCACGGGAAAAACCTGGTAATATGGGAATATTCAATTTGGCGCCAGGTAATATGGAAAAAACTCTAAAAAATCCCAAACATTCACTACCATGTGGATTTTTGAGATTATCCACTAACCAGCTGAAACATCTCAGGTTAGTGGATTTTTGGGAGTGAATGTTTGAGATTTTTCACGATCCAAACGGCCCCTAAATCTGCATTCCCAAATGCACCGCAAGGGAATTATATGTTGTCCGAACATTTATCACTAGTGGATTTTCTTTATCTCCTACTCCATAACGTAGTGGAGGATTATCCACTGTGGATGGGGACATTATTATGAAATGTTTCATTTGTTACCAAAAAACTTAGGGTCACACTGCTGGTCTTTTAACATTAAGAGAATTTGAACTGCAACATAAAACAATTGGTGTGTAAAAAAAATCGTGCTGGATAATTTTGGGCCCATTTGAACATGGATAACTAAGAGATTTAAAGGGGACCATCTAAGTGCTCGAAACCTTTGGGCCCCTTTGAATATGGATGACACTCACTAGCAAGGGGAGTTCAAACTTCAAACTTCAAACTTCAAAGAGCACTATAAAAAAAATTTGCTCGAAAACTTGGGCCTATTAGAACATGTTGGCACAAAAGCTAACTTATGGCTCATAAATTGGGCTTCATGCGTAAAATGATGTCGCAAAGCAAATTTTTTATCGAACAAAAAAATCCAAGTAGCTACTTTGTTATCTTGTTTGTAGTACTTCATATATCTTTACCAATAGTTGTTATGGAGTCATTCTTTGTCGCTCTAATCCTGTTATGTTGTTATCAATTAAAAAGCCATCTCTACATGACTAATTTTATGCTAATAGGTGGAAGGATTATTAGGTAAATCATGCAGATAATATACTCCCTCCGTCCTAAAATAAGTGACATCCTAACTCTACTCACCTTTTTAGGATGTATCACTTAATTTAGGACGGAGGGAGTACTCCCTTTGTCCCATATTAACTGTCTAGATTAAAAATCAGGAATGAATAAATTTAGTTCATTTGAATTTCTAAATCAGACAATTAATGTGGCTCCGAGGGAGTACTTGTATAACATTCATGGAACCAAATCAATAAGAGTAGAAGATGCAGGAAAAGATAAAAACTTGCATTCTTCCTTCACCCTATCATTGCAAAGAGAGGCTACGATCACGAGCAAACTATCTCATATACAAGGAAGACCCAAAAACATACACATATTACAACATGGGAACTAAACTAAATTCACATATATGAACTTGCACAAAATTAGCTTTTTAGTACTGTTATCATCAGCCCTTTTCCTTGAGAAATAGCTATTCCATCTTGGCGGACCGCAATGGATGAGGAAGAGGCTGATGAAACATTCTCACTAAGCCATCCTCTCTGACTCCACAAGAGGAAAACTTGCAGGAAAACATATGAATTCCTACCTTCATGCCCCTACCACTTCCATTTTTCTTATTACTTCCTGGTCTAGGCTGCCCTCCACTTTTGGTGCACTCTAAATAAGCAGCTAGAAAAGGGTCTTCACTGATCTTGTCAAGTCCCCTCTTTGAAGAGCTCTTCAGTGGAGGCTGAAAGGGGCAAGGAGGGAGAGGGACTCTGAGATCATGCAAGAGAGCTTTGGGACTATCTCTTAGGCATGGAGGTGGTGGCAGCTTTGGGAAGCCATGTTGTTCTCGTGCCATCCTATTTGATCTGGAGGGCTCCTTGAGGCTTACCATATTCTTGCTCATACCTGGTGAGATCTCCCATGAAAAGCAACTTTTCCCATGGAGAGCTGTGAATCTCTTTTCTTGATCAATATTGTTTGCTCTCTCTTGTGTGGGGGATTTATATAGAAAAATGACTAGCTAGCTCTTTTGGACGTTGAAGGATATCATCAAGTCATCATGCCGCTTATGCTTTCTAACGGCTGATGGTATTGGTAGGTGAATACAACGTGAAGAAAGAGAATTTGATTTTATTTGCAGACAAAGAATTGAGAGAGAGAGAGAGAGAGAGAGAGAAGTCCAGGTTCATCTAACTGTCTAGGTCTACGTCAAGGCCTTGCTTGCTTCCAAAATTGTATGAGATGAGTCGTGTGGAAAAAAAAAATCTTGGATTTGAGAGTTCAGGAGCTTAAAATGCTCAAATGGCTCAACAATATGGACCCAAATCAACACAAAAAATTGTATCAATTTTCTCCAAAATTTTGGAGGTCATCGTATTGCAATAGTGTAAGGGAATTGAGACTGGTCTCACGCTGCTTACATGTGCCTAAGTGATCTCGAGCCATCTTGATCTAACGGTATCGGGGGGCTGTGATGATTCACAGTAACCTGCCCACTGATTTGATATCAGCCGTCAGGTCGAAATCTAATGACTCGAGATAAATCGGCTCATGCAAGCTGCGTGAGACCGGTCTGACGTAAACCTGACGATGATCATCTTAACATAGTTTTGTGGGTGCCTACAAATTAGTTGCAACTTGCAATTGAGAATGTTAGTTATTGGAATTTTGGTATGATGATCATCATAAATAAATCTCGACTTTTGATAACATCATTTTAAAATAAGTCAGTGATATGGTTCACATGACACATGTGTCCATGCAATTCACCACATTGACTGACTGACATGGTCAGTTATCATGCTTTTCTAAGCCAAAACATCTTCACATCACACGTTTAGTGCTATCATGCATATGTGGTCCATATTCATGTGAGCAAGGTGCCTATAACTTGTGACATTGTACTTGTGTGGACCCTTTTCTCATGAAGTCTGAACAAACTTTCCCCAATTTGTAAATCAGAAACCAATTTAGGGGCCGTTTGGGGCGTGATTAAAAGCAAAACATCCGGATGGGATGTTTTGCTACACTGTAGCATCTGGATATTTTATATATCCAGCTGAAACTCCTCCTGAGGTGTTTCAGCTGGATATAAAAATCCACATGGATGCTATAGTATATATCCAATATCCAGTCTGGATAGTTTTTCAATAATCAAGCCCCAAACGGCCCCTTAGTATCTGCCTTTCATTGTCACGAGTAATCCGTATTACTAATCCCTTCAATTTGCAGTAGTGTTGGTCTAATGCTAATTTACTATGGGCTACTTGTTATTTTCTTCAGAAAATTTACCAATATCATTGATAAAGGAATCAATACTTTGTGTTAAATAAATATATGAATCAATACTTCACGGTATCTTAGAAAAAAGTAACAATAATATGTGTTAATTAGATTCACAAGGTGACTCACGTGAACAAATCCATATGCAGGATCTGTAAATATTCTATCAGAAATGTCAGTCGTTTAATCAAATTCATGATCAGCAAATATCGAAGTTGCAATAAGCTGATGATTGTCTTTTTTGTCGAAGTGGGAGAGAAAAACGCAAGTGAGAGATATTTATTAAGGGAAAGAATAGAGCTGGAAGATGGATGGCTTACAGGCCTAACCTTTATGACTTTGGACAAAGGACAAGGGAGGTGGGTGTACTTGATCTTAAGATAAGAATGAAGATTTGGAAGGTATAATCAGTATTCTCTTCTAATTAAGATGGATATGTCGTGTATTTTGGCTCTAATCAAACTAATGGCTTACGTACGGTATGCAAAGAGTTTCCAGTAGATTGAAGATAGAACATAATAGGTCAAGCTTGTCACAGCATGGTAGGAATAATATTACTAGAGGCCAGAGAGCCCCCAATTTTTGAATGATACAGTTTGTGACCTAAACAAACCTAATTTTCGACCATATGAAAATAACTAAGCATCAAAATTTGCGTAAAACAATTAAAATGAGCAATATTGACGAAATTATGGTGTATCCCTTGGTCTCTCAGAACAATTTCACATGAAAGATCCACGTTTTGTTTTAGAATTTTTATGCAGACTGAATGGGATGGAGGGAGTAATAGGAAGTGGCTTCTTCCTATTGACTGGTAGAAGGTCGACTATATGAGGCAAAGTTATTTTGTTCTAATTAGACAACTAATTATAGAGGGTGACTTTCTATGGGAAGT
This sequence comes from Houttuynia cordata, assembly GCA_039654745.1. Classification (NCBI taxonomy): domain Eukaryota; kingdom Viridiplantae; phylum Streptophyta; class Magnoliopsida; order Piperales; family Saururaceae; genus Houttuynia; species Houttuynia cordata. Next base: position 4,503,239 of record CM077509.1, read on the forward strand.
CGCCTATGGACATACCAAAAATGTTTTCCTGACCAAATCCGTGACCATATTGCATGCCTCTAGCCTATATTATGTGACGACATGAAAAATTGTACAAAAAATAAATAAATAAATTAAGTGCTTTATTTAATGGACGGCCTAAACTAGGAAAGTGAATTTTAATTGGTATCCTTTTAGTGCTGATTGAATGAATTTATTTGGAGTTATCTTAAATTTTCCTAATTATAGTAGGAATATGATTTAATGAAGTAACTAAACAGGTTTCCATTTTTAAACTAGGACTCTGTGTGTCCAACCAGCCTGGCGTTGGGGCTGGGGCATCATGGTTAGGTCTAGCGCGAAGGTTAAATGAGAGAAGTTGTAGATTAATGCAAATCTCTTGGGAGATACACTCCTAGTTAGAGAAGGAATAAGGGAAGATTGATGCCCCGTAGATTAGACACATGTTGGGCACCAGGTAAATTTTTATCCTTTTGGTTACTAACTTACCTTATTTAGGGTAAATTCAAATTAGAAAAGTGGTTGAGATTCATGTGAATAGGATGCCAATTAAGGTGACGACGCCAGGAATTTTTCGTTAAAAATACAGGTTGCCTTTAGATAGGCTCAAGTTGATTTGAGATCAACTCAATGGAGGGAAAAGTCGTTAGTTTTCCTTTTGGAATAGGGCGCCAAATGGGACGGGTGCCAGGGATGGTGTCATGCCCTAGGATTTCTAACCTCGATCGGAGTGTGGAAGCCTTTAAAGATACTAACATATCAAAGTTGAGACCCCGGGCACGCAGCCAATCAGTCGAAAACACAACTAATTACGCCATCACGAAAGGATATGTAATCGGTCATCCCAAAATTCATTGTATACCGTATTCAAAACATCATTAATAAATATGAAATGAACTTACTTAGATTTATTATAGCAAATCGATTAACAAAGTCAATAAAATAAAATCCCAAGTTTATGGCACACATCGGCCAATAATTTGCAAAGTTTAGATTAATCAAACGAATAATAAAGATCTCTAATTCTCTTAATGGCATCATCAACACCATCCTGCATCTGCATACGTCCTGAATCAGTTCTCTTTTGTGCCTGTATCAAAGGATGCATGAGTACTTCATATAAATACTCAGGAGGATGTAAAAACCCACTATAAAATAAGTCAACAGAATGAAGAGAAATATAACAATTGAACAAGCTGATATTCAATAACATATTGACTGAACCTAAGGCTTACTTACCTGATAGAAAAGGCCAGTCACCAACAGTTCCTGACTCACAAGTATAGGGAAAGAATACCAAATAATCAAACTCCAAACATCATACACGTAAGGAGAAGATAAACAATTATAATACTTTCAAGCATCTAACGTGCAAAGAGATTCAATTTTTACTCGCTGAAGATGCCAACTATGTAGCTACTTACCAGAATCACCTTAGAGGTTCTCCCTTCGGAACCCAGTCATGCATCTAGGATGTTGGCCCCATCAGTGCTTACAGACATAATGGGCGGAGACTGCAGACCTTCCGTAATATCATACAGTCTAAATGTACATATATGCCTCCCTTCGGGCAAGGAAACCATGTTCTATAACTAGCAGAGATCACCATGGATCTAGCAATGGCTTGTGAGCATACTATGATTCCACCTCGGAGAGATCTTCATCAGAACTCTTAGTGGAGAAATAAGTCAATATAAGACCAAACATCATTTTAACAACGGCAGAGGTCTCAACTTTCTGAGAATCAGGGTAACTTTTACCACTAGTTGACTCACTCAAGGAGTGTGAATAGAACATCAATTAAAGGCTCACAACATAATATGATTCACTTCAGGAGTAACAAGGAGATTTAAATATCTCATATAACAAAAGACTCGTCATAGGAGTATAGGTCAACTTTCAATACTTTTGACACATACTTTCATGTATAGCCCTAGATAGGAACATTCCCGAAAATATTTGGTTTTATAATATACGTATCCAAAGTCAAGAATAAGAATATGTTCTCAATGATTTGATTTCCAAGTGGAACTTCAACCTTGTCTGAAAACAGAATTTATGGTTCACTCGTCATTTAGGATTACCCATACTATTGATCTTTTTAATTAACCAAGCTTATTGTTATAATCCATATTCAGTAGTGTAATGAATAGTAATAACACTATAATTCTTCTTATATGATATCACATAGTGTTATTCAAGTATTAATGTTTTGGCCCTAATTACAGCTCACTGACACATGCATAACAGTCCATTCCGACCACTCCCTTAATTTGTATAATAATATTTATAATTTGAATTTTTTACTAATAATGGCCTTATGAGTCTAGTTTCTAACCCCAGTGACAGTTTATTTTTCTATCATTAATTATGATTCAATTAGTACTGACTGTCGGTGTAGAAATAGTACTGGTCGATATGACAATTCTTAATCATATGCACATATTTCGTATAATTAATCATTATTAGAGCTAATAGAGTCTTATCAGACTTAATTACTTCCCTCCTAGGTTCATTACAGATCCTAGAATACTCTAAAATTACTTAATTACACACTTTTATCATGTTTCTCATTATACATAGCAATCTTAGGTAACTAACCCTTGTAATAAGGACTTTTAATTCGACAACAATTGTGACCACCTAAACCAACGAGATTAAGGAATAACAGAACAAGTTTAGAACTTTTGACAATAATATAGGCAATACAATATCATACATGGATATGTTCCCTTCTAAAGACTTTAGCATGAAAGCAATAAGAATCACATCAACAATATGGATAGCATAAGAAATCATGCATCATCAAGTTCTATTCGATCACATCAATATATGTAATAATAATATGAACGAACAACACTCATATATGATAAGAAAAAGTAAGAGAGAAGGAAAAAACCATCCTACTCTTTGTTTACAAGTTTCTCACTCCTTTACCACTTAACTCGCCTCCTTCGCTTCGCAACAACACCTCAGCTTAAAGCTCTTGAAGAAAACTCATGTCAAGAGGAGGCTTAAGGTGAGGGTGAACGTGGGTAGGAGAAAAAAAAAGCACAAGTCATCTTAAGCTAGGGTTTAGGCATGAATAGCACAACCCGTCCCCTCTCATGTGTTTATATAGAATTTCTAGGATTTCTCCTCTAATACATATCCTTCCTTATCATGATCTCACACTCAAATAGGAATTCTCTAAAATCTCAATATGGACGTCCACTCCAAGTTTGGTTAGGTTTTAATATCACTTTCCCAATAAAATTCTTACAAAATATGCAACTACCGTATTTGAATCTTCCTGGTGCTTCCTTTTGCGTGATCGCAGTACTTACGATCGATCGTTCCTGGCGGCGATCTATCGTTGTACGCCTTTCAAAAAATTTTAGTAGTTACGATCGATCGTTCCTTACGGCGATCGATCGCAACACAAAAACTGCAACTCATAGTACTTACAATCGATCGTTCCTTGGGTCAAATTAATGCTCTCGGCCAGAACTATTTCTGCACCAATGACCTACATAAAATATATCATAACTAATTCTAGAAAAATTAGAAAAATATGCCGTTTATTTTGTTAGACTCTAGACACATAAGAGTAACATCAATAAAAATATTCAGTTTAGAATTTGTTCGTACAGTCATTGGGAATCATGCCAACCCAACTGTTCTGTTGGAACATAATACTATTTTCCACAAATACTATCGTTTGTGTCAACCTCGTAAACCAGTTAATCAGTAGTAAAAGTAATGAAATTAATATTGTATACACTCATGAGTATAGGTCTAAGTACCTCTAATGAATTGTAGGTATTGTATAATAGTCTATAGTGATGAAGAAAAGTAAAATGATGACTCTCGATTTCATTGAAACCTAGCCGAATGTAATAAAACCCTAATTAAACATATACAAGTATACAACTGAATGAATGATTTAAGACTTGTAAAATAATTATTGTAAAAGTCTTTAAAAGTATTACAGTTCTTTCTTAAGGTCAAGACTTGTAGTAACCATGTGTCTTTCTCATAGCATTTTCATTACGAGATAGATTATTGTTGTTGGAACACTTCTATTGAAGTTATTCGTTGTGAGTTAGTTGGAATCAGGAGAGTCGGTCTCCTCTGAAATCGTTGTGAGGCTTTGTATACTTGCGACTTCTCTGTTTAGTGTAATGATTGTTGAGTCAGTTCAACATCTCTGCATTCCATATTGACTGGATTCATGTCCTTGCGAGGCTTCGTATACCTACAAAGCTTTTGCCCATTTGAGGCACCGATGGGGCCCTCACTATTAAGTTTCCATAGAGACTTGCGAGGCTTCGTATACTCCCATATCACTGTTAGTGGAAAACTATCAAAGTATGCTCAATAAGCCGCGATAGATCTGCGAGACTTGGTATACTTGTGTGATCACCGAATTTATTGGACCTTGTGAGGCTTCATATACTTTAAGGCTCCCGCCCATAAGAATGCAATGCATGTACATTTAGATTGTTAGGCATCACAGAAGGTCTGCAGTCTTCGCCCATTGTGTTTGTGAGCACCGATGGGGCCCTCACCCTAGTGGTGATAGGGTAAGTTCCCACATGGACTTGCAAACCCCTGTCTGTGGAAAATAATTTCCACAGGGACCTTGGGAGGCCTTGTCCGTGGGAAACATATTCCACATGGACTTACAAGACCATGTCCATGGGAAACAGTTTCCACAGGGATCTTACAGAACCCTGCCCATAGGAAACTATATTGATCTGAAAGCATAAATTGAATTCCTCCTTACACTATTGATGTTTCTTGAGTTTGATGAATTTATATATTGTGTTCCTTATGATTATGATGATTCTCATCTTCCTATTGATGGAATTTTATTTTCCGATTCACGTTAATTGCTTATGTTTACAGTAATTGTTCATGAGCTTCATTTTTATCTCTGCTACAATTTTGCATTCTACTGAGTATTTCCTCATAATACTCATGCATCCTCATATGCAGGTTTAGCTGAAGATCAAGCTTAAAGGAGTAATAGGATTAAGTGGTTGCATGAAGAAAGTTTGTAGTTAGATGCTTTATTTTAGTTTATTTTAAGAACATTGTAATAAATGGCGTGTGTATCATTAGTATTTCATATTATTTGCAATTTTTTATGAATTTTTCATTTAATAATAGGCTCATCATATGAGATTGTCATTTATACGTTTTTTATGATTTTGTGTGAATAACGGTGGAATTCCATGTGACGTCCCAAGTGTTCGGCATGTTTTTAAAATATTCACACTCCGATTAAGCTGAATATTTGGGGCGTGACATATTAGTTATTACATTAGAAAGTCAAAATGAAATAAGTTAAGTTGACTCTTGTTTTCTAATTCAAATAATTGATATAGGGCAGAGGAAGTAGAAGATATCTATGTATTATCGTTTGATCTTGCGTGCACGTAGTACAAAAATAGATGCCTTTTGTAGTTTGGTCAAGAGGATTTGGCGAGAGTCACCAATCATGCTAGACACACCCTAACTTTACAGCCGGGTTATGATCCATTTGCTTGTTGAGAGACCATGGGTTATCTTGTATGAAACTTAATGGGATGTTTGGATACAAAATCTAAGGTTAGATTTTCAAGAATTAAGTGAATTCCTAAAACATGGTTTGGTAACTAAATTTTGGGTAATCTACTTATGCTAATCTAGGAATTTACCAAGATTTTGGCAAAATCTCAAATGGACATGGTGTCAAAACACATGTAGCGTTAGTCTAGAGAGATCAGGAGGTATGGAAAGTGCAACTTCATATTGGACCTTGTGAGGCTTCGTATACTGAACCTCCAGCCTAGAAGAAGGCAATACATGTGCATTTAGATTGTTATGCAATCTTCACCCATTGTGTCCATGAACACCGATAGGGTCCTCACCCTAATTAGTGATTGGGTAAGTTTCCACTGTGAGCTGTCTGTGGAAAATAATTTCCGCAGGGACCTTGGGAGGCCCTGTCCGGGGGAAACAATTTCTACGTGCACTTATAAAACCCTATCTATGGGAAACAGTTTCCACATGGATCTTACAAGACCCTATCCGTAGGAAACTATATTCATCTAGTAGCATGAATTGAATTCCTCCTTACACTATTGATGTTTCTGGAGTTTGATGAATTTGGAAATTGAGTTGCTCATGATTATGATGATTCCCATCTTCCTATAATGGAATCCTATTTATCGATTCATGTTAATTGCTTATGTTTACAATAATTATTCTTGAACTTCATTTTTATCCCTCCTACGATTTTGCATCCAATTGAATATTTCTTTAGAATACTCATGCATCCTGCGATGCAGATTTAGCTGAAGATAAAGCTTAAAAGAGTAGTAGGATTAAGTGGTTGTGTGAAGAAGGTTCGTAGCTAAATGCTTTATTTCAGTTTATTTTAAGAACATTGTAATAAATGACGTGTGTGTCATTAGCAAACTATTTCATATTATTATTTGCAATTTTTTATGAATTTTTTATTTACTAATAGACCCATCCTATGAGATTGTAATTTATACATTTTTTTATGATTGTGTGAATAGCGGTGGAATTCTATCTGATGTCCCAAGTGGTCGGCGTGTTTTTAAAAGATTCGCACTCCAATAGGCTGAGTATTTGGGGCATGACATTTTTTTTTTTGGATAATTGGGGGCGTGACATATTAGTTGTTGCATTAGAAAGTCAAAATGAAATAAATTAAGTTGATTCTAGTTTTCTAATTCAGACAATTGATATAGAGCGGAGTAAATAGAAGATATCTATGTACTATCGTTTGATATTACGTGCACGTACTACAAAAATAGACACCTTTTTGTAGTTTGGTCAGGAGGATTTAGCCAGAGTCACCCGTCGGGCTAGAAACGCCCTAACTTTACAACTAGGTCATGCTCGGTTTGCTTGTTGAGACTATGGGTTATCTTGTATGAAACTTAATGGGATGTTTGGATACAAAATCTAAGGTTAGATTTTTAAGAATTAAGTGAATTTCTAAAACTTGGTTGGGTAACTAAATTTTGGGTAATCTACTTAGGCTAATCTAGGAATTTACCAAGATTTTGGCAAAATCTCAAAATGGACATGGTGTCGAAACGCATGTAGCGTTAGTTTAGAGAGACCGGGAGGTATGGAAAGTGCAACTTCAGATTTGATTAGAAAAGGGATCTACACGTACAACGGATGTTGATATAGAGGGATTCTATAATGTAGTAGTGGAAATGTATATGTTTGCATCACATGTTCAATCAAATAGGTGTACCACGTGAAATTTTGTGCGTGCAATATTTCTAATTAATAATAAAGCATAATGCAAGTGGAATGGTAAGATATGCCAATCTTCAAAGGTCGGGAAAAGTTCGAGATTCTGATCATGATTAGTTCATGGATTTTGTGACTTTTTTTTAAAGTGGGTTTTGTGACTTGAGCTTTCTTTTGATGTATGGTAGTTTATTTGGCTGGCATGTCCAACTTTGGGCTGCATACAGGCCCAAGAAAGGCAAATGAAGTGGACTGGACAAGATTTCCCAACTTACATGGGCCAAAGCCCCATCCTATTGGCACATCATCCATTGTCGTTGTGGGCTCCTTGTCTCTGTGCCTCATCTCTGCAGTCAAGAAACTGGAAAAACAAAAGAAACTGGTTGCATTATAATAAAACAAAAAAAGGAAACTAGATGCCAAATAATATACAATTGTTGCCTCAATCTCAATATAGCAGTAGTATTTTTTTTCTACATCTATTGTTGTTAACTTCTGAATTGATGGGCAGAGTAGGATCTTGCTTGCTTTACAGGTAGTTCACAGAAAATTTCGATGCTTCTAAGAACCTAATTTCTTATGTTTGGCTTTGTGGTTATGATACTAACCTAATTTCTTCAGTCTCACACTTTTTTGGCAACATTTTTTAATCTCATACTTAACAAGCCATGAGCTTTCTTTTGTTAAAAAGGAGGAATTCTTTTGCTGATCGGCATGCTAAATGGAAGATTGATTAAATGAAAATTTCTATGGTGGGGGGTTTTATTTTGGGAGGGGAGGGGCTCTATACCGAAGGTGATGTATGCAGTAGAAGTTGTAGTAATTTAAATGCTTTTAGAAAGAGGGACATATCTGAGAGATATGCAAAATTAGGTCTTAAACCGTATACAGAAAAACAAGTCTCATTGCAAAAAGTTTGCTTAGTATATGTTTTAGTCCCATGATGTAAAAGATCTCGCCTGATAAGAGAGCATTCATATAAATCAGGCACTGTCGTATATGAAAACTGAGACACAGTTGGAATCACACAAATGAGTGAACTGGATTTAATGCCTGCTCAACAGATTCAACCTGTGAATTATAATGTAAACAAAGAAAAACAATTTATCCCACAGATTCATGGGTGCTGACCAGAATTTCTTCAAAATAAATCTTGATTTAATATTGAACATGGCAATCAATTCAGAAAGACATTTGACTTTCTCCTGTTTAAATCTAAAAGTAGTCTGAATATTGAAACCATTGATAATTCGAATCTTTTAGAAGTGAAGCTATCTACTAACTATGCATTTTGCATTTGGTCGATTCTCTATTTTTGAGCAAATCTAGACATTCCTCAGCAATGTTTCTGTGCGCATAAAAAGTGGTGAATGCACCTTTAAACTACATGACTATCAATTGTTGAGCATATTCATTCCCGTCGCCCTCTGAAGACACATATGCAAAGGATCTGGAGATGAGATCCTTTGGTAACAGTAATAGGGAATTAGAGCTTGAAAGCAGTCTTAACCTCTTAGGTATTATTGACTCTGGATTCCCAAACTTTGCGTCGCTTCATTATTATGTAATATTGTCTGCCAGGCTGCATTTATATTACGTAATGAAACTTGCAGGTGGCATGCTGGCATTATGATATTGTCTGCCATCCATAACTATCTTCTGTGAGTAATAAATACTACCACCTTCGTAAAGCTATGAGCAATTATTCTTCCCTGGGTTGATACTTATCCACTAATTATCTCCACCTCCGTAAACTAACTACTAACATTAGAAGTATGACAAGTCTCTACAGTAGAGAACTTGCAAGAATATGATGCACAGCTGCCAAAGGTTGTTGGGAAATAGATAAAATCAGTTCCATTCAAATTGCAGGAATGAGGAACCTAAGACCGGATTGAACAGGAAAAAATCAACCAGAAGTCTAGAACTGGCGTAAGCAATGACTGAGATGTCTATCGAAGGAAACAAAACAAATATTCGATAATATGTTGATACATGACCCAAAATGAGCGCTACCCGTCCTTCCAAATACCATTGGATATCACCCCACAAACCATACATAAAATGGAAGAAAAAAAAAGCGATGGAGGGAAAAGCCTTACACAACTGTTCTAATGTCAATCAATAGAAGTCCAAACTTTCCCCATTTCATCAGGGATGTTTTAACCATTCGACGTCTCAAACAGATAGATGAGTTACAAGAAGCAAATTACCTACAAGAGACGGCCAACAGACATATTGTCACAAAGGGTTGTATTGATGTCATTGTTCTTGCTGCTTTCAGCTCTTGGACTGCTTCCTGTGCTGCTGTTGGAGAGGGACACAAATGTGGACTTCTGTAAGACTCCAGTTGGGGATGATCCCACTTTAGGACTAGCATCCCACCCTTCTGTCATAAGGTTCAATCCTGATGTGTTACTAAGATCTCCTGGAGTGTTGTTAGTTTTGTTTAGGACCTCCCCCAGGGGACCACCCATAGAAGCTTCCCAGGAGATGGGAATCCAATTAGCTTGCCTCTGATTTGCCTCATGAAGGATTCCCCCAACACCTAAACCCATCTGAATTGAGTCTAGTTCGCGAGACAACTTTAGTGGTGAGAGTGTCAGTTTTTCATGGGTAGGAGAGGAAGTAGAAGAAGAGAAGTCCGCAGTTACCAACGGGATTGAAATAGAGAGCTGAGTTCTATCCGACTGGGTTTCTTCCACTTCTGGCCAACTAAATGACGACCGGTCGGATTGACCCTTTGGCCAATCATCAATGAAGTGACGAAGAGGGTGGGATTGGCGTTCTCTCTCATCAATATTTGATGAAGAATTTAGACTTTGATTTTCGGTACAGCCACTTCTAAGTGGATTCAGGAGAGAATCAGATGAGACAAGTCCAAACACCTGTCTAGGAGTCGCTTCAAATGGACTTTGCTGCTTTAGCATTGAAAACGAAGCATCTTTGATGGAGAGTGTCTGTGAATCTTGCATCAGTTCATCCACATTTGGTTTGTTTGTTACAATCCTACACAAGAAAGAAGATGTAAGTCCAAGATAAAACAAAGAATATGCCCGCAAACAATCATAAAACAATCCAGCACTCAATGATAGTTGCCACTTTAAATCAAACAAATGTAAGGTACTTAGATTTCCTTAAGTTATAATGTTTGAAAGAAGTACCTGCCAATAGCTGTCGTGGAAGGATCAGAACCAGTTTGCATGCTCTTGATATGCTGATGAGTAATGGCAATGCTGTTGGATGTGCCGCCAGCGGAGCCTACTGTCATGGCCGGTGAGTTCGGCAGAGTCTTGCCAACAGCAGAGGTCCCAGTGGCGGCATGGCCGGAATGGCCTTCCACAGGCTTTCTTGAACGATGGCGGCCTCTGTTCATATGCCGTTCACAATACTTCTGATCAGGAACTGCATCTCGTGAGCACCGCCATTTCTTTCCATCAGTCCGACGGCACCGCCCAGGCTCTGGATCAGTGTTACCAGAGAATGCGAGATGGAAAGAGCCCCATCCCACTTCACAAAATGTCACCAATAAAAGTTAAAAATGTGATGACACAAAAATGAGGGGAGTCATGAATACAACTAGAAATATAAATGTAAACCAAGATGCAAAAATCCATTTAAAATTTTATACAGTTCTTAAAAAAAGGAGAGAGAAGAATCTCAAAAATCCATTAATTCATGTAAGCAGGAGATGTGTATGAAGATATGACTATTAATCCTTAAACTGAACTGGAAATACACATCTTCAATTGAAGGTCCAAATTAACAACTAGCTGTGTGAATCCAAGACCATATATCAATATTCTGGTCAGAGTACAAAGTTTATTGGAAACGGAAAAGGATTAAAGACTCTCAGCTTTAGCAACTTTAGGTAGTTCACCTCATTTAAGTCTTATTTTCAATTATCAGATAATCAAATAAAAACTAGTAATTTTATCACAATGAAACTGAAGTGAATCTGAGCTTAGTGAGAAAACTATATGCATTCAGATCAAACGGTAGATCATATTCCAACATTCAAAATTGGGAAAAAAAATAAAAATAAAGGCTTACATGTGTTGGGCCGGAGAGATCCAAGTGGAAACCCAGAAAAGCTATCTGGGTTGAGGCTTCTTCTGATGGACATTATCAGATTAGAAGGTATAGGTACATTAGCATTGAGGTGCTTGTAAATCAAGGCCTGATGCTCCAACTCCATCCACTGAGATGGGGTGAATGGCCCCCTACTCCCTGCAAGGATCCCATGCACTCCCCCATTATAGCCTCCAGAACCCATTCCTGGTACAGAATCGCAAAAATATTCAGGAAAAAAAAAGATAGAGAAGTAAAAACAAGTCAAGAGCATAAATGCCATGTTAAGAATAGAGGGACAACAAAAGAGTAATGTAGAAGAAAAACACAGAACAAACAAACATAGCCCTCAAAAGGGTACCTGGCCACAAACTATTGAACCTACAGTCTGTCTCCAACATAAATAGAAGATTAACAATGCAATCCTTCTTGGTTCTTCCTATTCTTTAAACAAGTAAAATCAATAACACTATTCTCCTTAGTCTATTTATCCCTCCCTTGGTTAGCCTTTCTACCCATCTACTTGAAAAAGAAGAGAAGTTTTTTAGTGAAAAGGAGAACAGGGAAAGAAAATCTGATCTTGAAGCATCAAGAGCCGGCTATAAAGAAGATGAAACAACCCAACAGAAAAATGCCACTTTTCCTTGACAAGACGAGATAGATCCTTGCCTCCCTGAAAAGACCCTAGCCTCCATCAATGCATCCCATCTTTTGCTTGAAAAAGGAACCTCCTTTCTAGCATTTATAAGATATATGCATTGCAGAAGACCAAGAAACTCCATTGATGAAATCATATAATTAGCAAAAATATACTCCATATGATACCTGAGTTTCTACCATAAGCTGCTGATTGGTGGTAGAACCCCAAGCTCCCACTCTGCAAACTCCTCTCAAACAAACCATCACTGGTGACTACTGAAGCTTCAGCCTTTCCTGATGAGAAGTTTAGAAGCTGCTGATCTTGGTACAGTGAAGTAGGTCTCAGTGAGGAAGAACACCTGGGCTGCATCACCATTGTGTCAGTTTTAGCCATTTTGGAGCTCCTCCATTCATCTTCCACCCACCCAGTTCGTCCTTGCTTGAGGCACCCAGATCCAAAAAGGCCCCCAGTTTCAGACTCTGAGGCTAAAGGTGAAAACCCAGTTTCAGAGCCAACCAAACCATCCAGACTCACAGCAAAATCCATTCTTTTTTAGGTGACGAGCATCTAGAAGAAGAGATGAAGTGCAGATGGAAACATTGCTTGCAGGAGGGGAGTAGGGACGAGCAGGTGATGCATTTTTATGTTCCAGGACACAAAAAAGGAGAAGAGGGAGGAGGGAGAGCTGTTGCTTGTGTGAGGAAGGAAGGGTGGACAGAACGAGGAAGGGAATAATTGAGAGAGCGAGACAGAAGACAAGGTTGGTACTCAATACTCTCCCTATCTATATCTGTGTACAATGCCAACAAAAATCTGCTGATATCAAAGGAAGAGAGAGGAGGTTGCAGATGGGGAAACCATTTCATATATACTTTCTGTACCAAAAAAAAGGAACCATTGCATATATACTTCTATCTTTAGTACAAATATTTGGTGCCAAGACAAAATACTATATCAAAGTTCCTTGCCTCCTCTTGTCCTTTGTTTGCAAGTAGATAAATGCAGTTAAGAATGCAAAATTACCACTTGATCCTAATCTTGATAAAGTTACCTCCAGGTAAGAATTTTGATTATCATCATTTGATGGCCTTCTATAATTGCTACTCAATCTTGTTCAATAAGAGGTAGCATCCTGAAGTTACTTTTTTTTATAGCTCTAAAATGCTGAAGAGGATTTCTACGAAAACTTAAGTGAGCTTTCCTCTTGGGTTTAAACTTACTAAAATGCATTGTGAAAAGTTTAAGATATGTTCCTGAGTTCGAATATCCACTTTGCCATGCTACGGTGAGATATAGTAAGTGAGTTCTAAAGACTCGGAATGTGGTTCAAACTATATGAGGCAGTATAATGAGACCTCGCCACGAGGTATTTCAGATACTCACATGAAACTACATGCTACATAGGGATTTTTTATCAATAATATACCAAGCTGTATACATTTTTATTTATTAGCAACCAAGCTGTTAGCTGTGTTCATCATTTACAAATTCTTTAATCATATCTGAATTGAGAAAGTGGCGCTGCTCTTTTCATGGAAAGAGAGAGATAAACAACTTTCTTTGTTCTTTGTTTTTTGTTTTTGTGTTGTTTGTTTTTGTACAATTTGTTTAATGAGGGTTGTTTATATCATTTGACTGCTCAATGCACCATCTGCCTTCAGTGTCTCTCCCTCCCCTCTCCAGTGTTCGGTCTAGACCAAGCATTAAATAAATGGAGAGTATGTGGATGTGCGTGGACAAAGGTGCATTGCCACGTGACGCCACACCAAATCTAGACCTCCTAACCTACTCCTCACCCTGCCCCACTTTTTAATCGAGGAATTACAAGGAGGATTGTTTATAAAAAAAAAAAGAAGGATGCCCTTTTTTTTAAAAAAAAAAGAAGGATTCTTTCTGACTAGGAAAAAAATTAGATGAGCCACAGCTCACGAGCATTTGCGTGAGCCGCCATCAATGAGAGCAGTAGGATATAAGGCAAGGATTATTAAGCCCCACTTTTTTTACGTAGTTAACCAAATTTGTTTTCAAAAGAATTATACAAATTTTATTAAATCATTGCTTATCAATTCTACAAAATTATTGTAAATAATGATAAGAAATGTTCTTTCTACGACAATGTAATGCTTGTGAAATGAAATCTATAGGCGCTGAAGAGAATATTAAGTTATAAAAACTCTGACCTTGAGGATGTCTAAAACTAACTTGTGATATGCCCAAAGGCCTTCCTCAACATGAAAACTGGCAAGGTGATCTTTAGGAAATATTAAGGTTTTCCATGGTATTTGTCGAACTCCTGAGGATTATCCAAATGGATAAGGGTGTGACCCTGTGAGAATTATCCATTTGGATATCCTGCAGTTTCTTGAATTTTGTGTTAATTTTTTTTCCTTTTTGCTGACTTTTAGACTTTTAGTGTTAAAGTACTTTTTTGTATAAATTAGTTTGTGTTGGAGTGCTCTATTTACGATTTATTGGTCGACCAAAAGGGTAGATGCTCAATGGAGCGGATTTTCCTCATGAGAAAGGCATGAGGGGAGACATATTCCAAAATTCGTTTCCCAAGCCTCAACACAACCATTCTTTAACGCATTCCCTTCCAAGCAACTGACATCCATGGCAATTTGCAGCCCCCCCCCCGGCCGCTTCATCCTTTCTTTCCTATCCACCAATGCATGCTTTTTGTCCTTCCCTTCGACTTTTTGACAAATGACAACTCTCTATGATCATAACATGTATACCCTTTTCATCATCATTTCAATTCAATCTCTATTTTTTTATTGCATTGTACGTACATGTATATGTTGATGTTGTTATTCAGTGCACAGACACTACCTTGTGACTTGTAGCATGAGCAACACTTGGCATTTAGTTTATCACATGGACTGTACATGATTCTATTCTAGTCAAGCCAAATAATGAAGCCAGAGGGGATAACTTTAATTCATAACCCACGGGAGTATAAATGTCACTTAATATCCAAAGAATAAATTGTCTATAATTCGAAGAACACGGGTCACACACGTTTGTATGACGACGAAATTCAAGCTGTCAGATCAAAATTCGACGGCGCACATAAAATCAGGGTCAGGCAAGTGACTAAAACCTGCCTGCCGCTGATTTGAGGCCTACCGTCAACCAGAATCAGACGGCTCACGGGGCCTCAGGTCATGCAGACGAGCGTGAACCATGACTCATGCTAATGGGACATATTATAATGTTGATCTTACAGATCTACAAATCTACTTCTAGCCAAATCCCTTCCCTAACAAGCACCACTGTTGCCATATCCCTCCTCTCCTCTCCGCCTTCAATTCCTGCATCATTGGAACTACCACTCATGGAGGCCAAAAGGAAATGAAAGGAACCACACAAAGGAGATGTTCAACTCCTAGACAAGTCTACTGTTAGATATCTTTCAGTCTGAATCTTCCATGTATGTCACTAGAGCTTAAGAACATCATTTGAAGCCTAATGACACCATAATGAGATTACATATCTTACCTACTCTTTCAAGGGAAGATTTTAGACATGCTCACTGTCTTTTCCCTAACTTCTCTCACATACTGAATCAACATCTTAAGCAAACATATTCTACACGTTAGATTGGAATAAGGTATCTAACACTGGCCCTTAATCTGTCATTCTTTCATCATGTATAAAACAATTTAGGTCTATGGAAAGGTGTCATAGTAATTTAGCCATGACAATTAGTTTGGATATATAATCTGGATAAAGACACTAAATTAATAGTGTCTTGGAACACGCCTATGTTGATGACACAATTAATTTCACTAGTAAAGGAGGCGTCTACATAAAGAGCATTTACTCAATTGCATTGAATACAATAGCAGAATAGATGAGGGGAGGAGTGTAATGTCTTGTGCGATTGGTATTGTCTTTCTTCGAAGAAAACTCAGATGTATTTTGAGAATGTAAGGGAAAATAACAATAGTACTCCACTATTTTCTTAAGTGGCCTCCGGGAGGCTGTAGTGGCCTACAACTAACTTGGCTGTAGTACAATGTAAAATGAGGTAGAGGTGGGGTCCAACTTGTGTGGGCCCAGGCTTGAGGTGCAATCCACTTAATTGTGGCCGCCGGATCTCCTGCACTACAACATACTACTTATTTTTATACTCCCTCCGGGCATTTTAAATAGATACACGGTTTTTCAAATGAACTAATTTTATTCATTTGAAAAACCAACTGTATCTATTAAAAGTGCCATATATTATAAAGACAAAAGGAAAGATGTCACTTGCTTGCGAATGTGCAACAAGATATTCAACAGTATTGAAAGCACAAACAATGGGTTAGTAACGTTGTAGGACATATTGAACTAAACTAAGCAATTTTTGCAAGTGAAAACCCCCATCAGTAGCCCATGGAGTTTAAGCACAGTGGTCGGATCGACCTTGACCGCACAGTGGTCGGATCATAACCTGCCTTATTTATGAAGCCGGTCAAAAAGTCAAACCCTGACCCTACTTTGGTCTGGTCGGGTCGTTATGAGGGTAATCCTACTTTTTTTATCTCACCCTACTTATTTTTTCTAAATTTTTATTTTTTGTTGATCTAGCAATTTAGCAAGTCAAATTAGTGCATTATTTGTATAAATTGAATATTATATAAGGTTAGTTTAAGTTTTTTTTTTGTGGTAAAAAAATAAAATTATCTTTAAATTGGTAGAGTCATATTGAAGAAGTATCATAACCTTTTTTAATTGGTAAATCGGGTTAGGGTTGGTTGTGCGGGTAGGCGGTTAATTATCCTACCCGATCCTATTTTAAAATGGGAAACCGTTTCAAACACCCACCTGACCCTATTTTGCAATTGGGTCAGATTAAGTCGAGTTGCTTTTTCCGAGCCCGACATGGAGTCTTGTTACTTTAGCCCCGGGAACTACAACATGCCCGATCTTTTTAAGAACTGCAACACTACGTACGTATCTTAAATCCTTTTTAAAAAAAGTTCATTTATAATAGTCACCCTAGTGTGTGTGCCTTTGTTTATGTGCATTTTTTACAAAACAGTGGAAAAACTTTTTTGGCAAGATTTTTGTTTACAACATTTTTTCTCGTTAACATAATAAACTCAATCTATTTATTTTTGCCAACAAGAGTCCAGAGAATAAATAATAATAAAATCAATCTTACAACACTTAAATTTGTGATCATTGGTAATCAATATTAAAGGAAGTGCATAAGAAAAGAAATTTAATTGAAGGAACAAACTTCTCATCATGCACAATGCTTCTACAGAAAATCCAACAACCCTAAGAAATCTATTGTGTGCTAGTTGAGAGTGTTCAACAATAGACATTACATTTCAATTATGGCAAGGAATGAGTAGTTCGCCACCCCACGGTTTAGGGTGAGTTTGGTTAGTGAAAAATAATTTTTCACTATGAAAAATGAAAATTTTCACCTATCAGGGTGAAAAGTGTTCGGAAGCTGAAAGGTGAAAAGTGGTCGATGACGGTAATAAGTAAAATTTTTTACTTTTTTACATTTCAGGCCTGAAAGGTGCTTGTTTGCTGAAAGGCTAAAAACTGGCCATGAAAGGTGAAATGTGACAATTTTTCACCTTTCACCCTGAAAGGCTGAGAATCAGGCTGACGAATCGATCATCGCGCCTCTTCAACAAAAAAAAATCAACTCTTTCTCAGAGGTTCGTCCCCCCCCCCCGGTCCCGATGGTACCCCGTTGAGCCGAGAGAGTTTGTGTCCCCCATCCCCGCTGGCTGATTGAGGCCCCCACCTCGTCGCCGCCGCCCCGTTGAGCTGAGGGAACCCGTGCCCACCCCTCCCGGGTAACTGCTCGGGTCGTCCAAAGTCGGTCACTCCGGTGTTTATCCCAATGCCTCCGCCACCACACCGTTAAGCCGAAGGACCCCCCCTCCCCGTCATATCTTCCTCATTTTTAGTCCGTTTTCAAACATTTTTTCATCATTATAAGAAAGAGCATTAAAAATGTAGAAGAATGGAAAAAATGGGTCAAAACGGATCAGAAATGAGTAAGAAACGCATCATTGAAGTTTGTCTAATTAAAAAAGTTATCATGTAATCGATTACATGATAACCAGTGCTATCGTGTAATCGATTACACGATAGACAGTGCTATAGTGTAATCGGCTATACGATAACCAAAGCCAGTGCTATAGTGTAATTGATTACACGATAACCAGTGCAAGTGTTATAGTGTAATTGATTACACGATAGCACTGGCTATCGTGTAATCGATTACACTATATAGTGTGCTATCGTGGAAATTTCAACAGTTCATATCTCCCTCATTTTTAGTCCGTTTTCGGTCATTTTTTTGTTCTTCCTTATTTTTATGTTCTTTCTGATCATTATAATATCCTAATGACCTTGATATTTTATTAAAAAAATCTCACAAAATCCACAATAAATAGTACGTGGTAGCTCAATATCTTTATGATATCATCATTATAAGAAAAGCACTAAAAATGAGAAAGAAATAAAAAAAAAAGCCAAAATAGATCAGAAATGAGTAAGAAATGCATCATTGAAGTTTAACCCATTAAAAAGCTATCGTCTAATCGATTACATGATACCCGAAGCTGACGAATTTTCAGTAGGGCTGGGAAAATCCTACCCGACCCTATTACCCGACCCGACCCTATTGCAAAATAGGGTCGGGTGTGGGTTTGAAAATTTTACCCTATTTAAAATAGGGTCGGGTAGGGTAATTACCCGAATTACCCGCACAACCCTATTTTACCCGATGTACATATTATAAAATATTATAATATACATTTAATATTGAATAATCTAATTTTTAAATATAATTTTATTTTTAAATCACTAAAAACTTTAGATTAACCATACTTATATTAAAATTTAGTCAAATAAAGGTCAATTTTGACTTTTTAAATACTAGATTAGCAAATAAAATTATTTATTTTTATTTTATTTTTTAAAAGTAGGGTCGGGTCATTACCCGACCCGACCCGATCGAAGTAGGGTTAGGGTCGGCCATTCTCGACCCTACTCATGAATAGGGTCGGGTAATTACCCGACCCTATTTAGCTAGGGTAAAGGGCAACCCGACCCTATTTTACCCGACCCGACCCGATTCCCAGCCCTAATTTTCAGCGTGATTTATTTTTAGTTCCCAAACATATTTCACCTTTTACAAATCATGCCTGAAAATTTTCACCCTGACGCTTAATTATTTTTCAGGTTCCAAACAGTTGTCACAATCAGAAAATATCAGCATGATTATTTTCAGGCTGATATAAATTTTTAATCTTTCACCTATCAGTATCCAAACGCACCCTTAGGGACCGTTTGGGGCGTGATTAATGCAAAAATATCCAGACTGGATATTGGATATATACGGTAGCATCCATGTGAATTTTTACATCCAGCTGAAACACCTCAGGAGGAGTTTTAGCTGGATATATAAAATATCCAGATGCTACAGTGTAGCAAAACATCCCATCCGGATGTTTTGCTTTTAATCACGCCCCAAACGGCCCCTTAGTCAGCCCACTCGCTTCGTGGATGTCCATTCCACCTCTACATATTTTCAGACAATGGATATTCACCGTACAATATTGCTTAGGGGGGAGTGGGGGTGGCTAAACCGTCGTCGCAAGTTATTTGAAGTATACTAAAATTTCCAATAAAAGAGTCTCACTTATATACACCACCTAGTAGGGTGTGCATCGAGCGCATCAAGCCTGTCGGCTCTCTATCCGCATTGGTACAAGGGGCGGTCAGTTTGAATCACTTGCTCACTCGCTCGATCAATGCATGTCATTGGATCTCAATACAACGGCTCACAGCGCCTTGCTGCTTGCCAGTGTGCATGAGCTATGGCGCATATAAATCTGTGGGTCCCGCAGTAGTTTATATGGGGTGGGGACAAACCCCAGACTTGGGTAGACGCCATCAATACAAAGGGGGCGCGGAATCCGATGCAGCCCCAAAGCTGGCGCTTGACGTTGACAAGTCAACCGGTAAGTGGCGCTGGGTCCCACGCAGCAATTCAAATGGCCCGGAGTGGGTCCCGTGCCAGCTCAATAGCATCTCGGCTTCCTTTCTGCCGACACGATGCCGGGCCCCACAACCTTAGCTGCTCGCGTCATTATTTTGGGCTTTTGTCTTTTCAATGCAAAATTTAGGTTTCTTTTCGACAGGAGTTAAATTGTTAAATTTCGGAGTAAAAATACAATGCTTAATCAACTGGGCCACATTTTCCATCCAATGTTTTATTTACTCCCAGTCCGTCCAATGAAGCCTGTTGTTTGTATTTGAAAATGAGTTCAATTTAATGGGCTCTAAGGCGTGGGTCCCCTCCTGTTTGTAAAGTTTTTGGTCGTGACAGTGCAAAGTTAGGCGTATAATGATGAACCTGTGTTTTTCGAAAGGAAGACAGGCTTCATTGGATGGAGGGAGTATATAATACATTGGGAGGAGTTATATATCTTGGTTTATGCGCATCGGAATACACTAGAGTGCTGCATGCCATTGCATCGAGATCCGACGGTGCGAGTAGTCAATGCCCTAGAGGGAACAGGTCAGTGATTCAGACACGTGTGACAATGCACGCTGTAGGAATTAGGATTGAAATCGGACAGCCCACAGTGTCCTGTTGCACCCTATGGCAATTGAGCCATATAAACAGAATTGTTTTTCATATGCGGTTCAAGCAATCTTAGTAAATGTGATATTATCTCGTTTTACATACAATGCACTGTCAGTGGATTTTGCTAAGCTTGCACCACTCCTTCGTAAAAAAGTTTAGAAAAATTAGGTGATTACGATTTACGTAGTTATTGTGAACATCTTTTTACCCATTATAAAATAAAGTTTCTGAATAAAAATGCTAAACTTATTAGAAAGATATATTCAGAATTAGGAGTGGAATTTCCTTCCTACACAAAGAAAGAAAGTTCGCACAAAAAACTAAAATAAAATTGATACTTTATTGAAAAAATTTAAAACTAAGCACCATATCCTTTTGCTTCAAAACTAAGCGAAACGTTTGCAATATTCTTCATCATTTTCATTTGGCTTCTTCAGCAGATTCACTGGACCAGTCCTTGATAGCCTGACTCTCTGATTCTCACTCAACTACTTCTACCTGTTGTAAGCACATATGTATCAACAATTTTTTCAGAATTAGGAGACCAAACCGTCAAACAATCTGTAGTGAACAAATCATTCTTTTTCCTTTATGACAAAAGTGAACAAGTCTTTCACTATACCGTAGTTTGATCTCACTAGAAGGGCAAGAAAGAAAGGCACATTCTGTAACTCCTTCACTAGAACTAATTTTTACTTCCTCTAACTCCTACAGTCAATAAACAATTGATCAACTCTCTAAATTCCTCTCAAGCCTCTCCTAGCTTTGAAAATTTTACCCTCTCTCAGATCTCACTAGTGAGAGAATCAGTAGGCTAGCAAGGAATGACTCAAACTTTCCAAACCACTGAATTATATTGTTATGCAAGTAGCTGTAAGCCCTACACACTTTTCTCTACCAATTGGCCTGATTTACTTTGTGACTTTGTATATGTCTTGCCCTTTTCTTGGCCACCCAAGGGCATATCCTAGCACCTCCATCACTTACGTGACTTCAGCGAGTAGTCTAGCAGCCTTCCCTTGCAGATTCTTCTTGCATGGTCATGGATACATCAAATGCCTCGGCCTCAAAATACCAATAATAGCTTAAGTAATAATGATATTCCACTAGGGTTTAGAAGATCATAACTTCACGTGACATGAGGAGCTCTGGAGAATGATGGGGCCCCTCGCAAGGAAGATGAGGCCACCATGATGATCTCCTACAGTATAATTTCACGTAGAATACACGAAATTTGAGAAGAAAAGAACACTTGTAGCTTCCAACAAACAAATACACACGGAAACAGACTACTTTGTCACCTTGGAAGTTGCATGGGGACCACTACCCAAGACTAAAAGAATTGGCTAATCTACACTTTGTTTGTTAGGGTTGTCCACGGGCCAGCTCAATTTCATTATTAAGTGTTTTTTATCTTGTTTATATATGGTCTGATGAGCAATAGGGTTGCCTTTGGATTGCAGTTCAATCATTAAAATAATGGAATGGAGAGAAGGCTTTCTTCTTTTCTAGGGTTTTCTTTTACATAGAAGCAAACAAGCATCAGCTCTAGCTCCAAAGTCCAACATTGGGACATATACAACTCTCTTGGTCAAGGTACACATGGTAGACACACACAATGCTTGGAGATGCCAGCCTTCATCTTGAACAAATAGTCTTCCAAAGTAAGCTTATCATGTTTGTCCCTGTATTGTCCTGGTCTTTTTGGTGCATGAGGTTGGTATATTATATTCATGTTAACCTAAGCTTTTAGATTCATGAGAGTGGCGGCATGTTGTCCCCAGCCTCACGTCTCTAGGTCTTTTGCGATTAATTGTGCCCAGCCCAATCTCCCAGATTTATGTTTAGTATTGTTAATAAGCTTTTGTTGACCGGAGACTATGTGCCCTCCACCCTACTCAGAAAGAGCAATGGAGAAAAAAAACTTGGCTTTCTCGTCATGATTCCACGCATAAAGGGCTTTCAGAGGCACCAACTTGGATTAGACAGATCTGATACCCATCATTTTATATAAACATCAAATTAAACTATTAACAAGGTACTATCTAATGCCCAATTGTTCTCTAATACCCCTTTCATTATTATCCTCCTAGTTATTTTTTGAAGAATTATTACATGAAAGACATAGCCAAGGGACCAACTTATGGAAATCACATTCCACTCTTTCACATAAGATTCAATTATGAAACTTTTAGAAACTTAATTGCATCAAAAGCTCGAACTCTTAAGCCAAAAATTGTAGCTGAGATCGGCTCAAACAAACAAATGCAAATGCAGATAGATAGATTATCCAATAGAAACAACGTAAAATTAACATCTCTCTCTTTTTCTTTCACCTTCTCAAATCATCACAATCCACATTCTCAATTATAATCCAATTAAGATAGCAGTTATCCGAGAAGATGATAAGATCGCAAACTCGAGACCATGATACAGGATCATGTTGTTGGTTCACAATGCCTCTGGCTTGTGTTTATAAGCTGACGGGGGGTTGTAGTGTAACCTTTCTTAGATTAAGACAATTTTCTTCCAACTAGAAAGCTATAATCCAATTAAGGTGTAATTAAAACGAACATGGTTGGAAGTGATTGCATTAAACATCTACATCATTCGTGTATTATACAGTAATCTTTTATCTAACCTACCACATGATTCAGCAAATTAGTCCAGTTTTATTACTGTGCTCATTCCACAAGGCTTTACCGACCTCCATGTGACGCCATTACCAAGGTCTTTCTCTGAATCCACCCCACTTTTGAGCTCGTGCTGCTGGAGAGACATGGCAGACCATAAGTACCCACAACTTACCTGGAGACTGTCTTGCTTCGGATGCCATTCCCAACAAGCTAATGCCTTTTTAAATGATGATAATTAGTTGAAGTTTGTGCAGTACTCATGTCATCAACAGCTCTACAAACATAGTTTATTTTCAGAAAAACCATATAAGTGGGAAGATTTGTTGAATAGTTTTCCAGATTTATTTATTGGATGGAAATCAGGAAGGGACAAGGGTGAGATATATATTCCAGTTTGGAAACGCACCCATAGGAAGCAGCATTGGCCCAAGAACCCATGAGTGATGGTTTTTAATTAGTTGGATTACATATTCCAAAAAGACCAAAAAGATGCTGCTGTTTATCATGCCTTGAGATGGTTTAATAGGATAATCCCATCATGTTCTATGCCACTAGAGCTTCTGACTGCTTGGTGGGTGTCTCCATGAATAAATTAGGACTTGTTCTTGTGTGAGATGAGGAATTACATATCTTATTATGCACATGCCCAGATGAAATTTAAATGGTAACTTGGATTAAGTTAGTGATTTATGTGAATTAGGAATAAAATTATATGTATTTGACATCTTAATGAACATCCATGTCTTATTTTAGAATTGGCTTGAACTAACAGTTTTTTATCCTTCAAACTCTCTCAAAGAGTACCTTTTTTTACATCTTAAAGAATAATTAGCTCCATGGTAAAAGTATTGTTTTTAGATTACAGGATACAGAATAAGGGCATTGACAATGCTGGGCTTTCATGGGAAAAAACAGGCCCAGTAATCATTAATTATTTTTCTTTTTGGTACAAAACATCACCACCTCAACTTTTTTATGTTTTTGTTACAAATCATCTCCACGTCCATTTTTTTTTAATAGTGAACATTCTATCAATAACCAACAGTTGTAGAACAAGTTCTCGCCAAACAAGAAAGGGCTGCGAGGAGCCATACATACATATAACTAGCCGCTCACACAAAAACATCAATAAATCCCCCACAAGAACAAGAATGTTCGATTGTGCCCATGGTACACATTGAGCTCCACACGATTGCTTTCAAGTCTTTGGGACCCAGCCCAAGAAAGAAATCAAATACCGGCTGTTTTTAGATTAGAGGATGCAGATTATATAGTGACAAAATTCGGTTCGCCGAATTGAGAACTGCCCGTCTTTCGGGGCGAAGATTCGCCAAGGCGGCAGGTTTTGGGCCCTTTTTATGATTTCACAGGCGAGCAGGGTTGTGTGATGGGCCTGTTTTTTTCACTGTTTTTAATGCCATTGCCACCCATTTCAATTTTACCAAGTTGGGCTTGGCCCCATGTTTCCCTTATAAAGGTTCAACCTGTTGTCAATGTTTGATGTGGGACGAAGGGTCTCTCTGCAAGTGCCATCACATTTTTTTTTGCTTGACGTCTACCACCATCACATGCAAGGTAGATTTTGTTCTTTATTAATGTCTTTTTTCCTATTCTGGCCACAGTTTTGTTTGTTTTTTTTTTGTCATTTTTCTTACCTTCAACACTCCTTTCCAAAGGAGCATTGTGCAATCTTGGTAAAAAACAGCAGAACCGAGTTGGGCTTAGCATTAGGCCCCATGCTTATTTATTGCCAATATATAAGATAAATAGTCCTATTAAAAATTTATTTAATAATGTATCATAACAAAAAAGCTATTGACTAGAGTCCTCATATGAGTGGCCGAATTTCACCGAAGCTTCGGCTCAGTAGTTTCATAAGTTCGCCCTTTTTGGTACAAAGCATCTCCACCTCGATTGCTCTTAAGTCTTTTGAACCCAGTCCATGAAAGAAATCAGATACTGGCCAACTTCCATTACCACCCTGCTAGGATAAATTAATATATGCTGCAAATAGTACAACATAGAAGCTGTGTGTTTTTTACTGAACTAAAAGTCTAGCTAAGTAGTATATATGTTGTACAATGCGCTGAAAGACACTCCCTGCGCCAACAATAATAATCCACATTGCAAAACCAAAATGAATTTATGGATATGATTTTGATTTTCATATGTGGATAATTAAAGTGAAATGGAGGAAATTTTAGATTTATGAATGTGTTGTATTCAATTCAATTTTATTTTATTTTATTTTTGACAAGGAAATTGAGGGTTCTTGAGGAGTTCAATGAGTTTTATGTAAGAGCTCAATTAAAAGTAACAGCAAGGCAGTATAGCATATTAGCAGGGTTTCGTGAACTACTGAGGCGGCTATTGTGTATTGGTTTTAGCCATTGGCTTGCATGGCCGCGGTATACCAAGGAGTTGTGGTGCAACCTACACCACATAGCATCTAATTCATCTGCTATTAGCAGTTAGCACCAAGTCTCCTCCTCCTCCTCCCTTCCTCTCTGCATTACAATTTACTGCTATGATCATGGAAGCTCTCTTTGTCCCATCTCTCCTCTACCAGCCTCCTTGTTGAATCAAGAGCACAGTGGAAGCACAATGAACCGATGGTAGTGATGTCTGAATTTTACCAAAAAATCAGCTCCTTTGAATTCTTTTCCTTACACAAAACATCAAACAACATATATGCATGAACTCATGAACAATAGTATAAACAAGTATTTTATATCAAATCACACACAAAGAAAATATAAAGGATTGAATACTACTAACCTTTGTGCCTTTGTACCATAAAATCAATCTACCAAGAAAACCAAGAAATAAACACTAGAATATATATTTGATGCAGAACACCAAGGACCAAAAATAGCATTGATACGAGCCAATAGCCTATACTCATCTTCTTCCCAATTGTCATCTCAAATCATCAAAATTATGCATTAATGAGAAAAATACTTTAATCACTTTGTGGAGAGAGTGATCCACGTTATATTAATTGGGGAGAGAAATCCTCTAATTGTAGACTCACAAGTACGTGCGAGGCAGTTTTTGGGAGAGTTACGGATTCCTAAAAAACCTCTAACCACTTGTTTTCTCTCTCTTTGTGGTTATTATCTCTAACCGCAAAACTTATCCTCATTCCTTAAGTAACCACCCACACACACATGTACACTTAATGAGAAAACTTCATCATTATCCCATTTTAGGTGTCTCCTTTAAGTTGTTTGGACCCCACCGGGCCCATGGAAGCCTTGCTCACTCCACGTGACCATGCCTCACGAGAGGGCTGACTCCTCTTTTAATTATGGTTACATTAATATGGGCCTAAACCCATACCTCTAACCAATATCCCCCACTATGGATGTAGGGCTCACATTGTGATTTGACAATGACTCGTGCACTAGTCCTGCCATAATCCAAGACTATGAACATGTTTAACAAACAGATCCATTGTCAAGGCCTTAGTTAACGGATCAGCCAACATTTCAAAGTAGAAAGATGACTAACAATCAACTTTCCCTTTTGTAGCATGTCAAAGATGTAGTAGTAATGCACATCAATATGCTTTGCTATGAAACTGATCTCCCAATTATGAAGTGTCAACATGATTGCCAAATTATCACAATACATTTGTACAGGAGCATCAGTCCATTATTCTAGCTGTAGTCTGGCTAAAAACTCCTTTTTCCACACTGCCTCAGAAGCTGCTAAACTGCATGCAATGAATTCAGCTTCCACAGTGGACTTAGTAACACTTTTGCTTCTTACTAACCCACACTATGGCACCTTTACCAAACATAAATACATAACCGGTAGTGAATTTTCTGTCATCTTTACAACCAGCATAGTCTGAATCACTATACCCTTCTAATGACAGATTCTCAGCTTGAAATGTGAGTTTCATACCCTTGGTTCCCAGTAGGTACCTAAACACCCACTTAATAGCCTGCCAATGTTGCATTCCTGGGTTTGCTTGGTATCGACTCATACAGCTTACTACAAAAGCCAAATCAGGTCGAGTGCAGTTCATTGCATACATCAAGTTGCCAATAACTTCCGCATATGGCACAGATTTCATCTTTTGACGCTCTTCGTTTGATGAATGTGTCATCTTCTTGGATAAAACTATCCTCTTATAAATGGGCGAATCTATGGTCTTCCAACCAAATACACCAAAGTGTTTCAACACATTTTCTATGTATGATTCTTGAGATATCCTTAGCTTTCTTGTTTTTCCATCTCTTTCAATCTTCATCCCTAGGATGTAAGATGCCTTACCCATAAGAAACCTACTTAATTTCTTACGATTACAAGGTTTATTCGAATATGAAATCCAATCTTAGAAATATAGCATACCCCTTTTTTTACTTTCCAAGGCTTCAATTCATTTTAAAATCGATAAATAAACCTCGTAATCGAATAAACCTCATAATCATAATAAGAAAGTAGGTTTTTTAATAAACCTCATAATCATAAGAAAGTAGGTTTTTTAAATAAACCTCGTAATCGTAAGAAAGTAGGTTTTTTAGCTGTGGGCCAAGAAGAAGAAAAATTGGGTTAGGTTCCCTATGGGATTCCCCCCCTTAAAAATCGAAGATGAAGGTTTCCTCTCATCCAGCTCAAATAGTTACATCAAATAAAGAAAGGGCTTTTTACTTTTAAATTTTGTTCTAAAAAACACCATAGAGTTCTAAACTATCCTCTCAAGTAATTATTCAAGTTCGCAGTGAAAACCAACCAATATTTCATTGCTTCATTCTTACTTTGACTTTCTGAATTAGTTACTCAATCACGACATAAATGAAATTTTATTGAGTAGTCTACTTCCATTCAAGTGAAAAATTCCTTCTTATTTTAGTTAAAGAAATACTTTTGAACTCATAAGGGATTTACTTGTTTATTTATTATTCTGTTCAATTGTTTAGGTCCCTACTTCACCTTGACGGTTATGCCATGATGTCCCCTGAAGCATATATGCGATAGATAGACTCCTGTAATCGTGCTATATTTGTTTACTTGAAAAGAATCTCTTTCGAAAAGAAATAGAATGGCTAATTCCACGAAAGAAGTTTTTTTAACGAGGTATAACTAGCAATTCCTATTTCTATATTATGGAATTGACCATGGTTCAATTCCCCTTCATATTTAGAAGTATTGAGCACACCCATACATAGTTCTGAGCTTCATGTCCCTCTTCTAAAGAGACATGTCAGAGCCAGGGGCATGCTCAATCGGATTGAATGGGTTGATAGTTTCTAATTCCGAATCTGTAAAATCAAAATTTTGATCAAATCACACATCACAGTACACTAGGGGTGCATTTGGAAGCTGAAAGTTACATCTTTCAGGCCTAAAAAGTATTTGGAAGTTGAAATCCATGATAGTGGTCGATGATGGTGATAGGTGAGATGTTGTGTTTGGTTTGTGAAAGGCCAAAAAGTGGGTACTAACAGTGAAAGGTGAAATTTTTTTACCTTTCACCCCTGAAAGGCTGATTCTCCCACGAGTGAGAATCAGCCTGACGAAAATCATGGGCCCTCTCTTTTTTTAGGGTTTTTTCCCTTCATTCCCATTCATCGCTCCTCTCGTCCCAGCCACCATCACTCCCCCTCTCGCAGTGAACCATCCTCCTCCAACTCACTTCCTGCCTCACATCCACCACCTCAGCATCTCCCCTCTCATAGATCTCATGCCACTCCCCCCAATAAACCCTCGTCCACCTCCTAGCAACTCCTTCTGCCGCTTTGACTTGAGAAGTCCACACAAAATCCAAATCGGTAAAGGAATCGACAAGTTTGTCAAAGAATTTTTTTGCTTCCAGCAAGTCCCATCTTCTCCCTTAAAGTATTGATATTAGACCATAGGCTTGTTTTCCATCCTCGCTGATCTCTGAAACAAGTAACTCAACAAGCCAAAAAGTCCAATAATGACGACAGGCTATCCTTTCAAAGTGAAGGACGAGAACGCAGGATGGCCCAGAAGAGTTTAACCTTCTAGAAGGAGTCTCAAAATCTAAGTACCCATCCTCAATATTGTGAGGCGTCTCCTCCTCTCCACCGTAGCTAGGCCTTTCATACTCTGGCCTCCCCGTACTCCGATCTCCGGCTGCCACACCACCATAGCCATGCTTCTCGTCATTGTAACCAAACAGATTTTGTAACACCCGAAAATTCTGCAAGTTTACCAAAACTTCTATTTTAAGAAACTGTTCTAAAATAGGAAAGTTTTTGCTGCCTGTTTTGAAATCTTTATAATATGGTGTGTTGATTTGATTTTGTGATGCTTATGGAAGTGTGGAATTGATAAACTAGATTAGGCAACACACCAGGGCGCGAGGACTAGCCTTGGGCGCTGGGTTCAACCTGGCGCCAGGGGCTGAGTGCACCTGACTCCAGGAGTGGGGGGCCAGGCGCCAGGGTGTGAGACTAGTGTGTAGAGATTCATTTGAGTATGTTGAGTTATTAAATTGAATTAGTGTTGTGGTACAAGAGTTGTGCAGTGCCATACGACACACTACATTCGCAGGACATCGGAGCCCGTCCATCTGTGTGCCACGCCCCAGACGCAGGAGCATCTGAGAGCCAGAGCCACGTGGACACAGCGCCCTTCGGCACTGTGCACGTGGTTGGCATGTTTTAGATTTAGTTAGGGGACGAGAGAATTAAGGAGAAGAGGGAATTTTGAATTAATTGCAAATTCGATTTAATTTGGACTATTTTCGGGAAATTCCTAATTAAGGAAAATTAATGTTAATTAATGGGATTATTTTGGATGCCAAATAAGGTAGAATGAAATTAGTTAATGGCGTGATTGAGATCGTGCCAATTGAGAATCAATTAGGAAGAGATTTTGGGTTGGTTATGGAAACCTAGTTAACTAATTTGAATGCCCTAATTAATGAGAATTATAACCGATTTGATTGAGATCTATCTCATCCCTGACGTGGATTCCTTCCTTGTGAAGTCAAATCTTGGCCATAAATTGGGTAGCAATCAATGGTGAGAGATTGAAATCTAATTTGGAAATTACCTTAAATATGGTGTAACCGACTAGAGGAGATTTGAAGCTCCTTAATTGTAGGAAATCCTAACTAATTGAGAAGTTAATTGGGGAAAATTAGAGTAATTAGTGGGATTGTAATTGAACGTGATTAATGAGATAATCATGGCGGTTATAAGGCTAATTTATTGGCACGTCTTGATTTAGAAAGAGATCTTAGATTGATTTTTCAAATTAGGGGGTTACAACTCTATTTTGAGTAAGATATTGATTTGATTTAAATCCCTACTAAAAAGAGATTTGTAACCGATCTAAATCAAGGGAAATCATGTCCTTAACTTAGATTTTGTGCTGTTGATTGGTGAATCACGGCCCTTGGATGGATTAGTAATCAACGGTGAGGATTTAATGTAATCACCTAGGCATCTCCTATTTAAACCCACATGAGAGGAGGCCGTCAAAGACTTTTGGATGCCCTTGGGATTCATGCCAGCCAACCTTCTCTCATTTTGTTCTAAAGGTTCTACATCAGTGTTGTGCACTCGTTCATGGAGATTTCGCGAAGAAAATGGGTAATACACGTAGAACCGATTAACGCGCAAAGAGTATCGGTTCCACAAAGAGGTAGGATGCTCTTTTTATCACAAAATTTCATATCTTGATTACATATTATGATTGAATATGCTTCATGATTGAGTTATGTTCATGTGGAAGTTATATGCATGGATTTTTGTTTATATTCCATGATTATATTGATACGTGCCATCATCCGATCTAGCACTTAGATGACATCCCTGAGTTGATTAATGTATAAAGTTGTGATTTTTCTCAATCTTTGGAGGCTTTTATGATCTGTCCAATTGGATTATTCACTTCTTTTGTTCGTTATACATCGATATTGGGATAAGTCCGTTTATTCATCCATCTTAATCCCTGATTATTCCATAAAATTGCTATTGATTTGTTGATGTTTCTATATGATCACGACCCTAATGTAGTAAGCCAAGATTGTGGAGTCATGTCTCAGCTGATTAAAGTAATTTTGTGTCCATTATTTATTGTCCATTTATGTTTACGAGTCATTGGTAGCCCTTGAGACGTTAATATAACAAGAAGTGTAAAACTCTTCATATAATGAAGTAATCTGATAATTCCAAAACCTTCTTGGTTATGTAAAGAACATAAGTAACGTGTAATCAACATTGATAAATGTAATCAATTAGTTAATTAGACTAGATTTAACAATTAAGCAAAGTATATGATGATATTTGCTCTCGGCCAGGACTGTTCCTGTACCAACGAGTAGTGATCAAAAAATCATAAATAAATATAGAGCTCAGAAAATTATGATTCTGGTTGAGTTAGAAACTCGACACCCAAGGCTATATGGGATAAAAATTTCAGAAAAGGATTCGGGCTCTGTAGTCAGTGACCGCTGATGGAATTTGGCTGTTATGTACTAGACAGATTGCTGTAATTCGTATTAAAACCCTAAGTCAGTTTACTACTATACATTATAAGTATATATATATATTATAATGATCTGATTTCTATAATGTAAGACTTTGAAGGTACAAGGTACAGTAATGTTAGATTATGAGTATGAGTGGTGAGTTAAGGATTACTGTCCGAAATTACTTGTCCCATGTGTCCGAGTTCTTGAAAGGCCTTTTGTCCAAGAAATTCTATCATAGATTCGGCACCTTGTGCACAATTGTTGACCAATTTCTGATAATGAGAACCTTCTATTCTGATTCAAGGGGATTGTCATATCTAGGGCTAGGTACGGTGATGCAATTCAGTGTTCCGATTCTTGATGAATCATAATTGGAGTCATCCGTTGTTGATCATTCTAAAGATTTTGAGTACTCCTATGTGAGTCAATTCAGATTGTATTTCTTGAGTACTCCTATGTGAGTCAATCCATATTCTTACTTTACTCCTCTGTGAGTCAGATTTTGGAAGATTGATGTTTGGGTCTCTAGATGAAAGAACCCTGGTTGATTCTAGATTGATTCAGTTCCATGTAAACTGTTTCTCCACTAGTAGTTTTGATGAATGCTCTTAGATTGGAATCATAGTATGCTCACGAGCCATTGCTAGATCCTCTGTGATCTCAGATTATGTTATGAACCTCTGTAGTTCAGCCGATGACAGCAACTCGTGCGCTTTAGACTGTATGATATTACGGAAGGTCTGCAATCTCAGCCCATTGTGCCCGTAAGCATCGATGGGGCTAGCATCCCTAGACGCTTGGCTGGGTTCCTTTGTAGAACCTCTAGGATGATCTGGTATTGATGTCCATAGGGGAAGTGGACTGAACAGAGAGCAGAAATTGTTATCTCCGACACTCTGTATGTTTGGAGTCAGTATTCATTATTATTTCCTCCCGACGCTCTGTACGTTTGGGATATAAGTTAATGATTATTTATTCTTGACCGTTGATGGTCTTTGATGATGATTATTTTCCAGGTAAGTGAACTCCGTATTTGCTCAACCTGATCTTTCTAAACGTGTCTTTATACCATGTTGTCAGCATTTCCTTTATTATTATTATGTTATAGATTTTTCTTGGCTCCTACTAGGTATTTCTTTCAAAATACTCATGCATCTCTCGATGCAGGATTCAAAGTGGAAAGGAACTAACAAGGTACGTGGGAAGGATCTCGATGGTGGAAAGTTGATAGAAGTGGATCTATTCCTTGTTTTTAATTTTCTTGTTCATAAGAGAGCTGATCAGCCTGTGAGCTGAATTTAAATTTAGTGTTTGATGATTGTTAAAACTGAATTGTTGTAATAGCGTAGTTTGTTTTATTATTCAAGATTTTTGTAAAATGGATATTGGTTAAGCATTCTGGAATGAGAACGTTATGTGATCGAGTATTCGGTCGCGTCCCGGGTTTCAGCCTCATGACCTTAAATAAGTTAGTGCTTCCGCGCATTATTCAAGGTTTTGAAATTCGGGGCGTGACAGATTCCTCCTAGCAGGATTAAACTTTGCACGGCAGTTGGGAGGAGTACCAGGCGACGCCGTCAGTGACATGGCCTGTGGCCGAACGGCGGCGGCCAGTTGGGTCATGGTGATTTGCTCAATCTGCCTTTGGATGGCGGCGGCCATGTCTAACAAATCGTCCCACGTTCCGGCTGATCGGAATGGCTCTGATACCAATGTTGTGTCCCTGTATGGGACACAAACAGGGCCAAGCATCATGGCCAGAAAAGGGAAGAAGACGAGAAAAAAGTAAAGGAAAATAACTGGTTTCTTATTGCATACCCTAGAACGAGGAAGACGAAACCCTTATAAAGAGGGCGCGCTTCCCAGGATGGTAGGCCAAATCATGGCCCTTTAATAGGCCACGATTTATGCCATCAATTAACCCATTATAATATTCGCTCCACAAACATTCCCTTATTACAATGATTGATTGATACTGAGAAAAGAAGTTAATCCTAACAATTAAAATAGATAATACTGCCTAATTAAGCTTATACGCCTTAGGTGTGTGACGTTCACAACACTTCCTTGGTTGTGTGTATTCCTCCATAGTAAATCCTAGTTGGATTTAGGGTTTGCTATGAAGAATACAAGGGATCATCTTCCCTTGTTTATTATGGAGTCTAGGGTTGTGGTTTCATATAGAGGAATACACACAACCAGGGAAGGTTGATTATCTTGCCATTGTTTAGAATATACTATCCTAGAGACTATGTATTTGATTCTTCTCTGTATTCTAAATAACATTATTTATGTAGTTTCTAGGATTTACTATGGGAATTATATATGTTGTTTCTATTCTCATTGTAGTACAATATAGTGACAATATCATAAACTGATTCCCATCTCTAAAGGACTACATACAATGGTCATAATCATTGGCTACGAAGCCATATTCACTAATCACTTTGTGAAAAATGAAGTACCATTGTCTTGGTGATTGTTTAAGTCTATACAATAATTTAATAAGTTTGCGCATTGTTCATCTCCAGAAACAACAAACCCTTCGGGTTGTTCCATGTAAATCTCCTCCTCTAAATCACCATTTGGGAAGGCAATTTTTACATCCATTTGGTGCAACTCTAAATCTAAGTATGACACAATAGCTAATAAACATTGTACGGAGATGAACCTAGGCACAGGAGAAAATGTCTCCTTAAAGTCTATGCCCTCTACTTGCGTGTACCATTTCGTCACAAGTCTGGCTTTATATTTATCTATTTATCCATCAGCTTTGAGCTTTTTCTTGAAGATCAATTTATAACCAATGGGTTTCCTTTCATCTGGTAAGTCAACAATCTCCCAAATTTTGTTCTTCAAGATCGAGTTCATTTTCTCTTGAACGGCCTTCCATCATTCCATGGAATCATACTTGTATTATTTTCCATCACTAAGATGTCATCTACATATAGTGACAATATCATAAACTGATTCCCATCTCTAAAGGAGTACACACAATGGTCATAATCATTGGCTACGAAGCCATATTCACTAATCACTTTGTGAAAAATGAAGTACCATTGTCTTGGCGATTGTTTAAATCCATAAAATAATTTAAGAAGTTTGCGCACCCGTTGTTCATCTCTAGAAACAACAAACCCTTCAGGTTGTTCCATGTAAATCTCCTCCTCCAAATCACCATTTAGGAAGACAAATTTTACATCTATTTGGTGCAACTCTAAATCTAAGTATGACACAATAGCCAATAAATACCGTATGGAGATGAACCTAGACACAAGAGAGAATGTCTCCTTAAAGTCTATGCCCTCTACTTGGGTGTACCCTTTCGTCACAAGTCTGGCTTTATATTTATCTATTGATCCATCAGCTTTGAGCTTTTTCTTGAAGATCCATTTACAACCAATGAGTATCCTTTCATTTGGTAAGTCAACAATCTCCCAAACTTCGTTCTTCAAGATCGAGTTCATTTTCTCTTGAACGGCCTTCCGCAATTCCTTGGAATTTGGACTACTCATAGCCTGCTTAAATGTGAAAGAATCATTAAGCAACGGTTCATCTACCGTTACTTCATCTTCCCCAAGCATTGCATAATAATCCTTCAACATAATTGAAGGTCTACACTCTCTTGATGCACGTGTTTCAACATCTTCATTTGATGTATTTCCTATTACTTGTTCATTACTAGTGACTGAAACCTTTTCTTTTTCTATTTCACATAATTCTACTCGTTGACTAGGAGTTTTAAGGTCTATATCTTGCTCAAGAAAATAAGCATCCCTAGACTCTATTACCCCCACTATCCTATCATCATGGTATACAACGAACCGATACCCTTAGAGTGATCACAATAATTTATAAAATTACATTTTATGGTCTTAGGATCTAACTTGTTTTTATGTTGATCAGGCACCCTAACATGGGCCTTCGACACCCACACTCTATGGTTCGAAAAGTTTGGACCTCAACCCGTCCATAACTCATAAGGGTCATTTTGATCGACTTAATGAGTACTCAGTTTAGTACATAAACAGCGGTGTCTAGGGCTTCACCCCAAAATTGTGGTCCTAGTTCAGAGTAGTTTAGCATTGACCTTGCCATGTTTAATGAAGTCCTATTACGTCTTTCAGCGACTCTATTCTGTTGTGGGGTATAAGGAAGTGTATATTGATGAATTATTCATTGGTTTGTACAATAGTCCTTGAACAAATTAGAGGTGTACTCTACACCTCTATCTGTTCTAAGAACTTCAATTTTCTATCCTAATTGGTTTTTAACCTCAGCCTTAAATTCTTTGAATTTTGAAAGCAATGAACTTCCTTGCCAAAAGGCAAACATACACATACCTTGAATAGTCATCAATAAATGTAATAAAATATGATATTCTCCTACAAATGTCTGAGTGAATGACCTTTAAAAGATCTATGGCTCGTTGACCCTTGAGAAAAGGTAGTCTTGTCATTTTACCGAAAATGCAATCTTCACAAATGAGTAAATCATCTCAAATTTTAGGTAGGAGTCCACTACCCGACATGTAATGTAATTTTCTAACATTCACATGACGTAAGCGAAGGTGTCATAATAATGCATCATCACAAGCAAAATAAGCCATATACTCAGAACAATCCATTTCATTAATTTTAGCTTCAACATCTCCTTCGGCCATTTCTAGAGCCACTAACTCTGACTCCATTGTAGACCTAGTAATTAAGGTCTGCTTAGTTGATTTCCAAACTACCGCTCCACCACACAAAGTGAATATAAATCCAATAGTGGCCTTAGTATCTTCTGAATCTGTAATCCAGTTTGCATCACTATATCCTTCTAATACAGTGGGATAACCTGGATAACATATTCCATGGGCACCCTCTCAATGGCTTTCCAATGAGATTCATCTGGGTTTTTAGTGTATCTACTAAGTCTCCCCACAACATATGATATATCTGGTCTACTGCAGTTAGCCAAATACATCAAGCTTCTAATAATTTGGAGTACTTAAGTTGTGACACACCATCCTCACAATTTTTTCTCAATCTACTCGTAGGATCTTATGGGGTATTCACAGGTTTACACTCGAAGTAACCATACTTCCTTAGTATTTTCTCCACATAATGTGATTGACTCAACACTATGCCTTCTGGAGTCCTGTGAATCTCAATGCCTAGAATAATATTTGCATGTCCAAGGTGTCACAGCCCGAAATCCCACACTTCGATCGGAGTGCGAAAGCCAACAAAAGAAGTACATTTCGAGGTAGAGATCCCGAGCACGCGACCGAATAATCGATCACACCACCGATTACAATCATCGCAAAAGGACGTGTAACCGGTTATGCCCGCAGTCAGTGTAATACAATAGTAGACATCATTAAATAATATGAAATGAATATACTTAATTATTATTCCAGCAATAATCCTTTAAGAAAGATAAATAAAATAAACCTATGAGTCTATGGCACACAACTGACAATGTCAAAAGCATCAACATAATGCAAAGCAAATAACTAAATAAACTCTAAATCTCTTCACGGCTCCTGATCTATACATAAAATATGTATTTTATTATCTCTTAAACTTATGATTCTGCTAATGTTTGGTTAGAATAACTACTACTTTAATATAGTTTTTGGTTTTTGTAGGAAATAAGAGTAAAACGTAGAAATGGGGTGAAACGCGACTCTAATGATTGAATATTAATAACTTCGATTGCATATCTCTGATGGAACTGATATAAGCTTCATGTTAAAGTACACGAAGTCAGCTTTCCAACGCCACTGACTGTTTGCAATTTGGAGTTCTGAGCAAAAAGTTATGATCATTTGAAATATCGCACGCAAAAGAGACACAATTAAAGAGAAGAACCGTCAAGATGAGATTGGATGGACGAGAGCAATATGACGGGTTATAAAGAAGAAAAAGAAAAAAAATATGACCGGTTCAGAATCTGGTCCGGTTCAGTTAAAGGGAAAAAAAAAGAAAAAAAGAAAACCCGGCCCGAGCTCTTCGTTCCATAATAGAATGACGCTCTGTTTGCTCGAGCTCGACGGAGAAGACGAGCGGGGCTGAGCTCTGTCCGGCGGCGGAGAAGGCTGGCAGGGTCTGGGCTGAAACGGCGGAAGGCGGCACGGCCACGGCGGCGATGGAAGAGGAGCTAGGCAGAGCAGATGCGGCGACAGATGAAGAGCCGGCAAAGAACGACGGTTGGGTCTGATACGGCGAGGCGGAGCTTGAATGGTGGTGAGGGAGCTCGAGATGGCGCCGGAGATGGTGTGGATGACGACGGCGAGGCTCACGACCGGTGACAATGGACGGCGGCTTTGATTTCACAGCGAATTAGAAAAAAATAGAGAGTCATGTTCGATTTGGGATTCTTTTTAAAAACAGATTTGTGCTTCGATTTCACGGCGGATTTGGGCTTATCTCGAAGAGAAATTGACGGGAAGAGGACTCTGATATTGAAGTCTATAAAAACCGAGAGAAGGTGAGGAAGACAGAGGAGTTTTTGAGACGAGAACAGAGGGATTTACAGAGAAAACAGAGCGCCGGTGAAGAGGAAAAATCAGATTTTTTTCGGCTATTTTCCGTCGGATTTCGACAAGGTTTTCGCCGGAGGAAGAGAAGAAGAAGATAGGAGAAGAAAAGGCCAGATTTTGGACGAATAGCACAACTATTTCGAACTGCTACAGTACTGTTCTTCGTGCTACAGTAACACGGATTTTGGGAGAGACGATAAATAGTGCCGTGAACAGTATTTTGTGAACAGTACTGTGAATAGTGATTTTGTGAGCAGTGTTTCGATGAATCTGACAAATCAGGCTACTTCTTCTTTCTCTTATTCTATGTCTGGCTAATTTTCTTATCAAGGCTAGATGAAGCCCTAAATATGTTTTATTACTCTTGATTGTTTAATGAAATTATAGTTGATATGATTGTTCTTAATGCGATTTCATGTTTCATAATTCGATCTAGTGCTTGACCATAGACTGGTAAGATTATGACTGAAATTTGATATTGATATTTCCTGTGTCTAGATAATAACAGGTTTGTATTGATTCTATGCCCGACCAAAGGATAGAATTAATATATTATTCATAGTGAATGAACTTTTCGTGTCCGACCAAAGAACGTGTAGTGAATTCACTGGTAATTCGTGTGTCCGACCAAAGAACATGAATTACCCTATCATATCATCTTGTGGAAATACTAATTGAGAGTAATAATTGCATGTTCAGTGGTGGATTCGACGCTTTGATATTCCCATCATTTGATTTCTCAGTAAAATTTATTTTATTTAGTTAATTAAAATCATAAAAATTCAATCTTTCATTAGAATTAGATTAATCAACCAAGTCCTTTGGGTTCGACCTCGTTTCCACTAGACTATATTGAGTCTCGTGCGATTGCGAGTAAATAGTTAAAAATTCAATCAATCAATTGGTGCCGTTGCAGGGGACTTGGTAACGGTTTAATTTAATTCTAATTAGTTTCGACATTTCTTGGTAGGATTTTAATAATTTATTTTCTTGTCTTTGTAGGAATCACATTGCAGAGGTAAAAAGCGCCACGGTCTTTGATTTCTCATGGTGCAGTTGAAATTCATAACCCGGAAGACGGCACTACTTTCAAGGTTAATGGCCAGCGATTAAAACCGTACTTAGAGGGAGTTGCAGCATCAGACATGACCACTGCTTATCTAGATGATCCTGTTTACCTTGAATGATTTGAAGGACCTTGTCTGGCTGAAGACGTAAAACTTAGCGCTCTTGGGAGGCAGCCCAAGTTTTTTATTTTTCTTGCTTCTTTTCTATTTGTTTTTATTTTCTTGTAGGTTATTTCTTACTTATGTGGGGATGCTACCGTCGAGGTTTGGGGGTATTTTTCCATATTTATATTATCTCCTCATTCTTCGCTTATGTGTTTCATGCTTTACATCTACAATGAGGCTCTCCATTAAGGTGACTTCTTTCCTCACTTCTTTTCTTATACTATTCATTGTAGTATTATTTTGGTAAACATTGAGGACAATGTTTAGTTTAGGTTTGGGGGTGTAGAAAAGAAGTGTTTATCATATATTTTCATTTATTCAAAAAAAAATTGAAAAATTTAAAAAATAATAATAAAAAAAAAAAGAAAAAAATAGTTTTTAGGTTGTTTGTTAGTATTTTTCTTAGGTTTTGATAGTTTATCCCGTGATGATGCATTTTACAATTCTTAAGAGATTAATTTACATTGGAAGTGTGAGTAAGTATACTGGAGGATAGAGAACTTAACTGAGCAGTATCTTTCTGTTACAGTCCTCTTGGATCAGGTGTTTGAACTAATAAAACTCACTTCACACACTAGTTACATAAAGTAATACCCTCTAGAGATTTGTTGAATACTAATCTTCAGTGGGATGTCTTTAGTCAGAGTCATTGGATGATGTGTGGTTGTCTTTTGAGCTTAAAAGATCATGATAGACCATTTACTTGGCTATGGCAAGGACTGGAACCGGAAATAGGTTGAGAGTATAATACAACCTGGATAAAAAAAAAAGAATGCTGAAAAAAAAGTGTGAAAATGAAAAAATGCGAAAAAATGAAAAACAAAACGAAAGAAAAAGGGCTGCTTGACTTTATAGGATTAACTTAGGCTGATGCTCGGGCCCAAAGTGGTTTCTTAAAACCTAATGCCCTAAGCCAACTGGCTGGGAGTCATTGGCCTGAGTCATTGCTAAACCTAAGCATCTTGAAGTCAGGCCTTACACAGTCTCGTAAAAAAAAGAAGAGTAAATAAAAAAAAAAGAAGTCTGTGGTGTATTATCCTCTCAAATCTAGAATGTTGGACCCGAATGAGGCGCGCAGATTTGTGCTATCATGAACCAAAAGATTGGGATGACTATGTAGATTCTGATGTTCTTTGGTTAATGGGTAACACAGGATATGTGTAAAACAGAAATTTAGAATGTATTGCTACAATGTTCTAACCTTTTACTATTTACATTATCACGCTATATTATAATTGAGCAGAAATTTTCAAGATGAAAGTGTGGAATAAAACCACTTACTTGAGGGCTTCTATATTCCTGTTGATTATGAACCAAGTACGTGTGGTTAATTCTCTTAAGCATTGTATTTGGCATTTGTCGGGATAATAGGTTTGCTTGTTTTGTAATGTTTTAATTTTTGTTTTGTTTTTGCACTTAGGTTAATTAGTTTTATAAATACATGTTTGTGGGTAGCATGGCTGCAAACCCTCACGAAACAACACTCGTCCTACTGGGGACACCCAGAGGTTTAACGGCTTGTTGCATACGCTCAATGCAATCGTGTTCCCTACGAAAGTGGTGTTAACTTTTATGCATTAGTTTCCTTAGCTTGTTTGATTTTATTTTGTTTTGTTTTGCTAGGGACTAGCAAAATCTAGGTTTGGGGGTGTGATCTATACATAAAATATGTATTTTTATTATCTCTTAAACTTATGATTCTGCTAGTGTTTGGTTAGAATAACTACTACTTTAATATAGTTATTGGTTTTTGTAAGAAATAAGAGTAAAACGCAGAAATAGGGTGAAACGCGACTCTAATGATTGAATATTAATAACTTCGATTGCATATCTCTGATGGAACTGATTTAAGTTTCATGTTAAAGTACACGAAGTCAGCTTTCCAACGCCACTGAATGTTTGCAATTTGGAGTTCTGAGCAAAAAGTTATGATCATTTGAAATATCACACGCGAAAGAGACACAATTAAAGAGAAGAACCGTCAAGATGAGATTGGATGGACGAGAGCAATACGACGGGTTATAAAGAAGAAAAAGAAAAAAAATATGACCGGTTCAGAATCCGGTCCGGTTTAGTTAAAGGGAAAAAAAAAGAAAAAAAGAAAACCCGGCCCGAGCCAAAGCTCGGGCCTTCGTTCCAGAACAGAATGATGTTCTGTTTGCTCGAGCTCGACAGAGAAGACGAGCGGGGCAGAGCTCTGTCCAGCGGCGGAGAAGGCTGGCAGGGTCTGGGCTGAGACAGTGGAAGGCGGCACGGCCACGGCGGCGACGGAAGAGGAGCTAGGCAGAGCAGATGTGGCGACGGATGAAGAGCCGGCAAAGAACGGCGGTTGGGTCTGATACGGCGAGGCGGAGCTTGAATGGTGGTGACGGAGCTCGAGACGGCGCCAGAGATGGTGTGGATGACGACGGCGAGGCTCACGACCGGTGACAATGGACGGCGGCTTTGATTTCACAGCGAATTAGAAAAAAACAGAGAGTCATGTTCGATTTGGGATTCTTTTTAAAAACATATTTGTGCTTCGATTTCACGGCGGATTTGGGCTTATCTTGAAGAGAAATTGACGGGAAGAGGACTCTGATATTGAAGTCTATAAAAACCGAGAGAAGGTGAGGAAGACAGAGGAGTTTTTGAGACGAGAACAGAGGGATTTACAGAGAAAACAGAACGCCGGTGAAGAGGAAAAATCAGATTTTTTCGGCTATTTCCCATCGGATTTCGACAAGGTTTTCGCCGGAGGAAGAGAAGAAGAAGATAGGAGAAGAAAAGGCCAGATTTTGGACGAATTGCACAACTATTTCGAACTGCTATAGTACTGTTCTTCGTGCTACAGTAACTGTCACGCCCCAAATTCCCAAGACCCTATTTACGCGGAAGCGACTTTCCAATGAAGGTCAAGGGTAGGAAACTTGGGACGGACCGAATACTCAAGACCTCCCTTAACCCTTTTTAATATCAGGGAACACGCAGGATCATTACGACTTAAACCATAATTACTTACAAAACATGGAATAACTGAAAAGATATCTAATTCATTATTACAAAGTCTTGAAACGTCTTAACACATCATAAAATAAAGCAAAACGGCACGCAGGCCGTGAGTTCAAGCATTCAGATAATAATAAAACAAATAGATAAGTCTTCAAGTCTCCAGCATCCTCTCACGCTACTGAACGTCCTCACCTCTGCTCGTCCTTAATTCCTGCATCAGAGGATGCATGAGTATTTCGAATGAAATACTCAGTAGGATACCAAAAACCCTACTGATAAGAGATTAACAAATCAACCGAAAGGATATTTAATATCAAGAGCATTAAGAGACCATAATCAGGTTTTTGAAAATCCGCAACTACTAACTCAATCCCTGATAGCTCATCTGTATAGGTCAAAGTAATAACTGAAATAGACTCCAACATACAGTGTGTAAAGAGTCAACAACTTCTGCTCGCTGGTCAGTCCACTTCTCTTATGGACATCTATTGCCAGAACATCCTAGAGGTTCTACAGAGGAACCCGGCCATGCGTCTAGGGATGCTGGCCCCATCGGTGCTTACGGGCACA
This sequence comes from Houttuynia cordata, assembly GCA_039654745.1. Lineage (NCBI taxonomy): Eukaryota > Viridiplantae > Streptophyta > Magnoliopsida > Piperales > Saururaceae > Houttuynia > Houttuynia cordata. The sequence goes on from CM077509.1 coordinate 4,546,249, forward strand.
ATGGGCGGAGACTGCAGACCTTCCGTAATGTCATACAGTCTAAGCGTACGCGCTGCCGTCATCGGCTGAACTACAGAGGTTCAATAAAATCTGAGATCTCGCAAGATCTAGCAATGGCTCTGGAGCATACTAGGATTCCCACTTGCAGAGTTTTATCACGACTCTGGTGGAAGAAACAGTTTTCAGAGGTTTACTCGCAAATTACAACAGCAGAGGTTGTATGAAAAATCAACAAAGGTTTCCCTCTTGAGGATAAACTTTTATAGGAGGGTCAACGAGATGTCAATATCTCGAGACAACCAAGAATTAGAGGTCCAACTGTCGGAATTTGTGATCCACATATGACTCATCAATGAAGTAGTTGTAAAGCTCGCTTCCCAAAATTCCACTCCAATCGTCGGTTTAAAAAAATAACTTCACTCAAAGAAAACTTCGATATGCAAGGCCCTAGAAAAGAAACCTATACTGATAGTGACTTCGAGAGGTTATGAATAGAGGGAATAACTAGGGTTTAGAGCAAAACCCTAATTAAAGATTTCTATGCCGTTTGACACGGTAAACCCAAGACTTGTAGGAAATGACACGAAGGCTGGAACTAGAACCCTGTCTCTTACTGGTTTTATCATAATAGTAGTGATTCCAATAATCTTGAACTTTATTTGTATTTTACTTCACTCTATAAATCAATTAGTCTCATAATAGCAATACTAGTACTTTACCCTTAGTTTACTGCACTATCCTGCATACATCAGTACACTTTCAACACTGACCACGACTTTTGCTGAATAAATCTAAGTCTGTCATTTTTACAGTAGATTCCCTGATGAGTCTATTTTTCAACCTATCCAAGAATGTATTTTTCTGAATTTTATGGACTTAGTTACGTATTTTTCATTGTTGACTGTCTGCGCAGGAAAGTTCCTGGCCGAGGCTTAATTATGTCTCCAATTCGCCCTTAATTACTTAATTAATCATATCTACTAATCACTCATGATAATACTAATCATCTGACCATCCCTCTAAGCATGATACAAATAATAAGTATTCTGTCAGTAGTTGTTTTTACTGATCAGTCTGGGCTTTAATACTTCCACGAACTGATTTGGGACCTAAAACACAGGTATAATCCATTCCATCATTATGACCATTTATATGGGACACGAAAAGACACCTTCTACGCTAAAAAGCAGAGACCTTTTTCTCTGGACAGAGAGTCATCGACTCGAATTTCCTATCTAAGACACATTTACTCATGATATTCAACGATTTCAGCACATCACATTACCCGATTGAGTGAATGTTACAAGTAGGACAGCAATTAAAGATTGGGTAATAAGACACGAATTTCTGGACAGCAAGTCATCATGTCTAAATGAATCGAATAAGCCAATTACCTGAAGATATATGAATTATAGAACACATATCTAAGCCATGCACATCGAACAATGCTTTGCTCATTCCATTGAATTGTACACGTATGAAATATAAATACAACATGTGCTTTCCTTACTCACAAGCATCTTTATCATATATATACATGATATAACCAACAAGAGTATGAAGGATTACACATCACAACAGAAGATATGGTATGAAGAAGTGGGAAGAAAAAAATAACCTACCTCTTGGGAATACAACCGACAATTCGCAAGTGCTTCGAGTTCCTCTTTGTACCACCGATTCCCCCACACTAAAACTTCTTCAAATAAAGAAAAGGCTTACTGATTGGAAGAGGAGAAGAAGAATGGAGTGAGATGAGGGAGGAGAACTTACCACACAAGAGTGAATGGCTGCCGGTTCAAGGAAAATGGCCGACCTCCTCTTGTGTGGTTTAAATAGATTTTTCCATGATGATCCCCACCATCCACCTCCATCTCATCCAATGGCCTAGATCACCTTCAGCCCTTCCAAAACAGTCAGGGCGTGATCTTCTCAAAACTGATTTCAGTTTTGATTTCATTAAAGGTATGAATTTATCTCTAGTAAATTAATGCCATAATTGCCTATGTAACTTACCATTTTAATACTACACAAAGGGTTTTGATTCAAGAAGAAATCTTGGCGCCATCCATCTCTATGGAAGGCCAAGTCAATCCCTTCAAGACGACCAGATCCTTCCCTAAGGATTTTCCTAATTTGCCCTAATCCACTCAATTGCAACTTTGTGTAAACCATTAATTAAAATTAATGAAATTCAAACCAAAATGACTCCCCACGATTTGGACTTCCAAATCGTGGGTCCAAGGTGTCCACGTCACCCATGAGGTGGCGTGACTCCTCAGGGTCCACGTGGCCCTCTACTGAAACACGCACGCCTTATAACACCGATCGCAGATGAACGGTTAAGATAACTTATACGCGTGCTGGGCAGTTCCACCGTGCACGAGTCCTGCCCTGGTGACACATCCACTAGACCCCGTCACATGTGTACTCGCACACGTGACTAGCCCTAGCCCTGTCACTCGACTGGCCCTGGCGTCAGGTGTACCAGGCGCTGGCGCCAGGCCCAGTCCTCGCGCTCGGGAAAACCTGCCTAATCTGGTTATAAAATTTTATTGACCAAAAATCATCAAAATATGGTTTCACAAGGTCAAAACGAAATACCAGATCAAAAGACACGACAGTTACGGAAACTTTCCTATTTTAGACCAGTTTCCTAAAATAGCACTTTCCAAAAACGTACCGATTTTTCGGGTGTTACATCCTCCCCTCCTAAAAAGAACATTTCGTCCTCGAAATGCCGATAATCAAACTTCAAAAAGTTGAGGGTAAGATTTCTTCATCTCGTCTTCTGCTTCCCATGTCATTTCTTCGGAGTGCTGGTTTTGCCACAGAACCTTTACCAACGGGATAGTCTTCCTTCGTAACACCTGATCTTTCTTGTCCAAAATCTTGATTGGTCTCATCGGAAAAGACAAGTCTGCCTCTAACTCCATTGTTGTATAGTCCAATACGTGGGACTCATTCGGCACATATTTCCTCAGCATCGATACATGAAATGTATTGTGTACTTCCGCCAGTTGTGGGGGTAAGGCCAATCTGTAGGCAACTGGCCCGACCCGTTCTAAGATCTCAAATGGTCCAACAAACCTCGGGCTAAGTTTCCCTTTCTTGCCAAACCTCATGACTCCTTTTGACGGAGAAACCTTCAGAAACACGTTGTCTCCTTCCTGAAACTCTAAATCTCGTCTTCGGTTATCGGCGTAGCTCTTCTGTCTGCTCTGCGCCGTCTGTAGCTTCTGCCGAATCTGTTTCACTTTTTCTGCACAATACTGCACTAGTTCCGACTTCATCACCTGACTTTCTCCAACCTCTGTCCAGCACGTAGGTGATCTGCATGGTCTTCCATATAAAGCTTCAAATGGTGCCATTCCAATGCTAGAGTGATAGCTGTTGTTGTAGGCGAATTCGATCAATGGTAGATGATCATCCCAACTGCCCTTCCAGTCAATAGCACACGCTCGGAGCATGTCTTCTAAAGTTTGAATGGTTCTTTCTGATTGCCCATCGCTCTGTGGATGAAATGCTGTGCTAAAACTGAGTTTAGTGCCAAGTGCTTCCTGAATTCCTTTCCATGTCCTGGACGTAAATCTTGGATCTCGATCTGATACTATTGATATTGGCGTACCATGCAATCTCACTATTTCCTTGATGTACAACTCAGCTAGACTCTCCGGATTCTGCTTCCATCTGATTGGTAGAAAATGAGCCGTCTTTGATAATCGATCCACGATCACCCATATTGCATCCTTCTGTCTCTGGGTCTTTGGTAAGGCCACCACAAAGTCCATTGTGAGGTGATCCCATTTCCACTGTGGAATCTCCAATGGCTGCAGCAATCCTGCCGGTCTCTGATGTTCCGCCTTTACTTGCTGACAGGTCAAACATTTGGATACAAACTTTCCAATGTCTCGCTTCATTCCATTCCACCAAAAATTCCTCTTCAGATCCTGATATAACTTGGTACTTCCTGGATGAATCGCATATTGTGAGTTATGCGCCTCTCTAAGAAGTTCTTGTCTCAATTCTGCATCCTTCGGCACGACCAATCTTCCTTGAAATAAGATACTCTCATCAGTTCCTTTCGTGAAATTTGGCTTCTCTAGCAACTTCTGCAACTGAGGTTTACTCTTCTGGGCCTCCAACACCTTCTCGTAAATCACTGATCTCACTGATATATTTCCTAGGAAGGAAATTCTCTGGGTAGTTGGCCATTCCAGATTATACTTTCCCAAATCCTCCATCATTCTCCACTCGCGCACCATTAAATGTGCCATGATTCCTGTTTTTCTGCTTAGTGCATCTGCGACTACATTCGCCTTCCCTGGGTGATAATGAATGGAAAAATCATAATCCTTCAAATACTCTAACCACCGCCTTTGTCTCATATTCAAGTCTTTCTGAGAGAAAATATACTTCAGACTCTTGTGATCTGTGAATACCTCGAACGTCTCACCATAGAGATAATGCCTCCAAATCTTCAGAGCAAACACGACCGCCGCGAGCTCTAAGTCATGAGTTGGATAATTCTGTTCATGGATCTTCAATTGTCTTGACGCATACGCCACTACATGTCCGTTCTGCATTAATACACAACCCAGACCGCATTTTGATGCGTCGCTATAGATGACAAACCCACCGGTTCCTGATGGAAGTCTCAGAATCGGTGCAGATGTCAATCTTTTCTTCAACTCCTGGAAGCTCTTTTCACAGTCAGCATTCCAGTTGAACTTCACTCCCTTCCTTGTTAACTTGGTCATTGGCAAGGCTAAGCTGGAGAATCCTTCGATAAATCTCCTATAATAACCTGCCAATCCCAAAAAGCTTCTGATCTCGGTCACGCTCTTCGGCTGCTCCCAATGAAGAACCGCTTCCACCTTCGTTGGATCTACCGAGACTCCGTCCCTCGATATGACATGACCCAAGAAGTTAACCTTATTCAACCAGAATTCACACTTGCTAAACTTAGCATATAATTGGTTCTCTCGCAGAATTTGTAACACTTGACCCAAGTGCTCTCTGTGTTCTTCCTGACTTGCAGAGTAGACCAATATGTCATCCACAAACACGATCACAAACTGATCTAACAATGCCTTGAAGATTCGATTCATCATATCCATAAATGCTGCCGGGGCATTAGTCAGACCAAACGGCATCACCAGAAACTCATAGTGCCCGTATCTGGTTCTGAATGCTGTCTTAGAAATATCGTCTTCTTTGATCCTCAACTGATGATATCCCGACCTCAAATCGATTCTCGAGAAAACTTTCGCTGACTGCAGCTGATCAAATAAGTCATCGATCCTCGGTAGCGGGTACTTGTTCTTTATGGTCACTTGGTTCAGCATTCTGTAATCAATGCATAATCGCATGGATCCATCCTTCTTCTTTACAAACAGAACTGGTGCTCCCCAAGGAGACACACTCGGACGAATCAACCGTTTATCCAGTAACTCCTGAAGTTGCTCCTTCAATTCTTTCAACTCGGCAGGTGCCATCCGATACGGTGCCTTCGATATCGGTGCAGTTCCCGGTATCAGGTCTATCGTGAAGTCAACATCCCGCTTTGGTGGCAAACCAGGCAACTCCTCCGGAAAAACATCGGTAAACTCGTTTACTACCTCAATTTCCTCTATATTAGGGGTAAGTTTCTTGACTGATAGCACAGTCGCTAAAAAGGCTTTACAACCTTTAGCTACTAGTTTCTGAACTTTTATAGCTGAAATGATACGATTATCCTTTCTCACTCGAATACCTTGGAACAAAAGCTCCCTCTTCCCCGGAATTCTAAAATGAACTTTCTTCTTACTACAGTCAACCGTAGCACCAAACTTAGCTAACCAGTCCATACCAAGGATAACATCAAAATCAATCATTGCAAGCACTACCAAATCAGCAGGCAATATCACACCATCAATCATAACAGAGGATTCCTTCAGATACTCAGTAGCCACGACTGAGTCTCCGACAGGAGTAGAAATAGAAAGATCATACTCCAGTCTAGAAGGTTGCCGTTCTAGACTCTCAGCAAACATCACAGAAATAAAGGATCTCGAAGATCCAGGGTCAATCAAAACCCTAGCCAAACTATCCAAAACAAGGAGAGTACCTTCAATCACGTCATCAGAAGCGTGAGCCTGCTCGGCAGAGGTCAAGGCGAAGACTCTTGCTTGGCCCTTCTTGCTAGTCTCCCCTCCAGTCTTCGTGTTGCGGTTGGGGCAATGAGGAGAAATGTGCCCGACTTCATTGCAGCTGTAGCATCTCCGGGTATCTTTTGGACACGGCTTCCCCGCATGAGACTGCTGCCCACAAAATCTGCATTTGCCTCCTGCTTCCGGACCATTCCCACGCTGAGGCGGATGGTAAGGAACCATCGCCCGATTCTGCCCATTTCCGCGGTTTTGCGGAGGTTGTTGCTGTCTCTGCTGCTTGGCTGGCCGGTTATTAAAACGTCCGCTGTTCCCGAACCTCTTAAATCCGGATTGCTTGACAGTACCAACCTGACCCTTACTGGCGTTCCCTTTTCGCTCTTGGGTCCTCTTGTAGTCATCTTCCAAAATTGAAGCAAGTTCAACCGCCTTTGCCACGGTTGCCGGTTGAGAAACTAGTACCTTTGCCCTTAAGCCGTCACGTAAACCATCCACAAACCTTCTAGCCTTCACCAGATCCGTAGGGCAAGCATTCATCGCAAATCGTTGTAGTTGCTCGAATTTTGTCTCGTACTGGAGTACGGACATTGATCCCTGAACCAGCTCCAGAAATTCTTTCTCCTTCATGCGTTGCACATGCGGAGGAAAGTATTTCCTGTTGAATACTTCCTTGAACTCTTCCCATGAAATATCTTGTTCAGCCTCAAAGTTATTTCGCTCTGCTGACTCCCACCAGAAGACAGCTTCACCCACAAATAAATAGGTCGCGAACACTACTCTTTCATCAGACGGAACTTTCATCCCCTTAAAGAGGCGTTCCACTTCTACAATCCAGCGCTCAGCCTTCTCGGGGTTGTCGTCTCCCGAGAATGCCGGTCCGGCTCTCTTGAATCGTTCCAGTGTTGGCGGTTTCACGTTTGGGGTGTTGCCAGCTCCCCGGTCATTCCTCAACTCCCTGGCTAATTCGCGTACTACATCAGACAGGTTGTGGCTTGATGCCTCCTCCTGCTGGGAATTGGGTCCAGTTCCAGAACGTCTGCCGCGAGCTCCCGCTGTTGCCATCTCAGAAAATCTACAGTCAAGGAAAGAAGGAGAATTAGAATTTGACACTATGCTTCATTTTAATTCTTCCTCCAATCCAAGACTCCTAGCGTGACACTCACACCGCCACGTTAACACAAACAAAGAACACAAACACACAAGGAACATACAAAAACTGAAATCAAACGAAGTCTTTTATTCAATTTTGAAAAAGCAATTACACCTAAATCCCTGATAAAAAGCAGGGTTATTCAAAATCCTACTCAAATTAGAAACTTCCTAATCGAGTCCCTGAACACCGCATCTCAGAGGTACTCGTCTAGAATAGCAAGAGACACGTGCATTGGTGCGAACACTAGATGGTCCATATACCAATCGATTTCCCACTCCGTCATGTGGGGCCATCTATACCCTAAGGATTTAAACCTAAGATAAAGGGTATAAAAGAGATCTGGATCGTTCCTCGCCCGGATGTAGACTGGGTGATTTAAGACCGTCAGAAACTCTTGGTTGATCACAACCACATGCTCCTCTACAGGGTCCTCTTCCGGGTCTTCTTCGGGATCTTCCTCGGGATCCTCCTCCGGGTCTTCTTCCGGATCTTCCTCCGGATCTTCTTCCGGGTCTTCTTCGAAGTCCATCAGATCTGGCTCTTCTTCTATGTCGATCAGATAAGGCTCTTCCTCAGTTCCATTCCCTATGTTCTGAAGATTCCACTCGTCGAGCCAAAGACGTGTAGCTTCCTGCTGGTCCCTCTCGTAAATTCGACCACTACGCGTTGTCACCATTTCCTAAAGAAAAGAAAAAGGTTTATTAGTCTTTACTCCCATTCTAAGGTTTTACTTTCACACTCAAGTTACCCAACTCTTTGTACAGTAACTCATTATTTAAGTCGTCATGGAAGCTCTGATACCAAACTGTCACGCCCCAAATTCCCAAGACCCTATTTACGCGGAAGCGACTTTCCAATGAAGGTCAAGGGTAGGAAACTTGGGACGGACCGAATACTCAAGACCTCCCTTAACCCTTTTTAATATCAGGGAACACGCAGGATCATTACGACTTAAACCATAATTACTTACAAAACATGGAATAACTGAAAAGATATCTAATTCATTATCACAAAGTCTTGAAACGTCTTAACACATCATAAAATAAAGCAAAACGGCACGCAGGCCGTGAGTTCAAGCATTCAGATAATAATAAAACAAATAGATAAGTCTTCAAGTCTCCAGCATCCTCTCACGCTACTGAACGTCCTCACCTCTGCTCGTCCTTAATTCCTGCATCAGAGGATGCATGAGTATTTCGAATGAAATACTCAGTAGGATACCAAAAACCCTACTGATAAGAGATTAACAAATCAACCGAAAGGATATTTAATATCAAGAGCATTAAGAGACCATAATCAGGTTTTTGAAAATCCGCAACTACTACCCAATCCCTGATAGCTCATCTGTATAGGTCAAAGTAATAACTGAAATAGACTCCAACATACAGTGTGTAAAGAGTCAACAACTTCTGCTCGCTGGTCAGTCCACTTCTCTTATGGACATCTATTGCCAGAACATCCTAGAGGTTCTACAGAGGAACCCGGCCATGCGTCTAGGGATGCTGGCCCCATCGGTGCTTACGGGCACAATGGGCGGAGACTGCAGACCTTCCGTAATGTCATACAGTCTAAGCGTACGCGCTGCCGTCATCGGTTGAACTACAGAGGTTCAATAAAATCTGAGATCTCGCAAGATCTAGCAATGGCTCTGGAGCATACTAGGATTCCCACTTGCAGAGTTTTATCACGACTCTGGTGGAAGAAACAGTTTTCAGAGGTTTACTCGCAAATTACAACAGCAGAGGTTGTATGAAAAATCAACAAAGGTTTCCCTCTTGAGGATAAACTTTTATAGGAGGGTCAACGAGATGTCAATATCTCGAGACAACCAAGAATTAGAGGTCCAACTGTCGGAATTTGTGATCCACATATGACTCATCAATGAAGTAGTTGTAAAGCTCGCTTCCCAAAATTCCACTCCAATCGTCGGTTTAAAAAAATAACTTCACTCAAAGAAAACTTCGATATGCAAGGCCCTAGAAAAGAAACCTATACTGATAGTGACTTCGAGAGGTTATGAATAGAGGGAATAACTAGGGTTTAGAGCAAAACCCTAATTAAAGATTTCTATGCCGTTTGACACGGTAAACCCAAGACTTGTAGGAAATGACACGAAGGCTGGAACTAGAAACCCTGTCTCTTACTGGTTTTATCATAATAGTAGTGATTCCAATAATCTTGAACTTTATTTGTATTTTACTTCACTCTATAAATCAATTAGTCCTCATAATAGCAATACTAGTACTTTACCCTTAGTTTACTGCACTATCCTGCATACATCAGTACACTTTCAACACTGACCCCACGACTTTTGCTGAATAAATCTAAGTCTGTCATTTTTAATTTTTACAGTAGATTCCCTGATGAGTCTATTTTTCAACCTATCCAAGAATGTATTTTTCTGAATTTTATGGAATTAGTTACGTATTTTTCATTGTTGACTGTCTGCGCAGGAAAGTTCCTGGCCGAGGCTTAATTATGTCTCCAATTCGCCCTTAATTACTTAATTAATCATATCTACTAATCACTCATGATAATACTAATCATCTGACCATCCCTCTAAGCATGATACAAATAATAAGTATTCTGTCAGTAGTTGTTTTTACTGATCAGTCTGGGCTTTAATACTTCCACGAACTGATTTGGGACCTAAAACACAGGTATAATCCATTCCATCATTATGACCATTTATATGGGACACGAAAAGACACCTTCTACGCTAAAAAGCAGAGACCTTTTTCTCTGGACAGAGAGTCATCGACTCGAATTTCCTATCTAAGACACATTTACTCATGATATTCAACGATTTCAGCACATCACATTACCCGATTGAGTGAATGTTACAAGTAGGACAGCAATTAAAGATTGGGTAATAAGACACGAATTTCTGGACAGCAAGTCATCATGTCTAAATGAATCGAATAAGCCAATTACCTGAAGATATATGAATTATAGAACACATATCTAAGCCATGCACATCGAACAATGCTTTGCTCATTCCATTGAATTGTACACGTATGAAATATAAATACAACATGTACTTTCCTTACTCACAAGCATCTTTATCATATATATACATGATATAACCAACAAGAGTATGAAGGATTACACATCACAACAGAAGATATGGTATGAAGAAGTGGGAAGAAAAAAATAACCTACCTCTTGGGAATACAACCGACAATTCACAAGTGCTTCGAGTTCCTCTTTGTACCACCGATTCCCCCACACTAAAACTTCTTCAAATAAAGAAAAGGCTTACTGATTGGAAGAGGAGAAGAAGAATGGAGTGAGATGAGGGAGGAGAACTTACCACACAAGAGTGAATGGCTGCCGGTTCAAGGAAAATGACCGACCTCCTCTTGTGTGGTTTAAATAGATTTTTCCATGATGATCCCCACCATCCACCTCCATCTCATCCAATGGCCTAGATCACCTTCAGCCCTTCCAAAACAGTCAGGGCGTGATCTTCTCAAAACTGATTTCAGTTTTGATTTCATTAAAGGTATGAATTTATCTCTAGTAAATTAATGCCATAATTGCCTATGTAACTTACCATTTTAATACTACACAAAGGGTTTTGATTCAAGAAGAAATCTTGGCGCCATCCATCTCTATGGAAGGCCAAGTCAATCCCTTCAAGACGACCAGATCCTTCCCTAAGGATTTTCCTAATTTGCCCTAATCCACTCAATTGCAACTTTGTGTAAACCATTAATTAAAATTAATGAAATTCAAACCAAAATGACTCCCCACGATTTGGACTTCCAAATCGTGGGTCCAAGGTGTCCACGTCACCCATGAGGTGGCGTGACTCCTCAGGGTCCACGTGGCCCTCTACTGAAACACGCACGCCTTATAACACCGATCGTAGATGAACGGTTAAGATAACTTATACGCGTGCTGGGCAGTTCCACCGTGCACGAGTCCTGCCCTGGTGACACATCCACTAGACCCCGTCACATGTGTACTCGCACACGTGACTAGCCCTAGCCCTGTCACTCGACTGGCCCTGGCGTCAGGTGTACCAGGCGCTGGCGCCAGATAGGTCACGGCGCCAGGCCCAGTCCTCGCGCTCGGGAAAACCTGCCTAATCTGGTTATAAAATTTTATTGACCAAAAATCATCAAAATATGGTTTCACAAGGCCAAAACGAAATACCAGATCAAAAGACACGACAGTTACGGAAACTTTCCTATTTTAGACCAGTTTCCTAAAATAGCACTTTCCAAAAACGTACTGATTTTTCGGGTGTTACACCTTCTTGACATTATAAGTCACCTACTTAAGTGTTTTACCGAACCCAATTTCATCTGTAATTAAGTAGTTTACTTCGTATTAAAGTTGTTCTTCTATACTAGTTAGCATAAACATAGGTAACCTTCTTATCACTCCCATTAACCCAACGAGACAACCTTTTACAGACACAGAACATGATAGACATGATCTGAACAAGACCAAAAGGGACTGTTTGAAGCATCAGTAGGTTCCAACTAATAAATTTCTATAACTTTGAAGCAATACATCACGTGTGATTAAAAATTCAGCTTACTTACATGGCATTGTGCAATTATAAAATAGAATCAAGGCAAATTGCATAAGAAAGGTGCCAACTTTATGTGGACTGAGAATAGTACGAAATAGAACAGCATGAAACAAGGTCCATTCGGGGTCAATTACAATGAGGAAGCCTTTCCCATGGTCTAGCACGTGAAGGATTAGGGTATAAAGATTATATGGAAGCAATTAACTACTCCATGGCATACCAATTGGGATTTAATCCAATAGTCAACCTCATTATCAAAATGACCAGCAATATTATAAAACCAATAATCATAATTCACGTGACATGCTAATCATGGTATCCAAAATTCAATATCAGAAGTCGTAGGAAAAAAATAAGTCATCCTACCTCTTAATGACAAACCGAACGATTCCTCGCGTGCACCTCGAACTCTACATTGCGCAACCTCTTTCCCTTTGTCGATTCCCC